>JAJLRJ010000008.1:39680872-39868372 GCA_024195265.1 Dendrophyllia cribrosa | reverse complement strand
GTCTAGGCCAGCTGCAGTCTATGGGGTTAGCTCACGCCAATCCACGGTAGGAAAAAAGATGGCGACTGGTACATTTACCCATAATTCTTAGCGCACAAAAACCTTAACAACGTTCATAAAAATGTAAGGAAAAGTTATAAAATCTTCAAATTTAGTCTACACGTTGTCCTTAGTACTGGAACAAATATTGTAAAAATGTGGCTTTCTTTGTGCCTTATGTGCTGTGTTAGGTCCGCAAGGTATTGTGGTAAAATGAACAGCCGCCATCTTTTTTCCTACAGTGGATTGTTTCTTGTTATTCTGGAACAAACCTCTCCCACCAATTTTCCTCGATTCGTTTGAACCTTGGGGCTGGTGCATACATATCGACTTTCCCTGCTTTAGGCTGAAGAAATATCACAGGAAACTCTCAAGAAATACCCGAAAATTTCCAGGAATTTCCGGGAACACCTCTAGCAGTATTTAATACCCTTTCGGGAATTACCGAGAATTCTCGGGAATTGTTTGAAATGTATGAAAACAAGATTATAAGCTGAAATATGAGGACTACTCGGGATTAAGAAAGGTGGTCGATTTTATCGAGAGATCAGTACCGCGCAATTCATCTGCACAATTTGGACCACTGTCAAAATAGATCATCTCCCTTCAACGATCATCTCCGTGAAATTTTCCGTTTCAATACAGTTGAATCCCGATAACCTAAACTGTGGGTAAACAGTAACTCTTTGTAACTCGTTGAGTAAACCTTGTTAACTCAAACAAAGCAGTTTGAGTTTACAAGGTTTCTAGTTAAAGAAGTCATTTAAAATTAACAGGCGATTTCACAAAAGGCTCCTATGAACCAACTCGTGCATACGAAAGGTTGCAACCCTTCCCTCTCCTAGACGTTTTGCTCCACCGATCCCCACCCCTTGGGTCTGCCCCCCCCCACCTTACCCTCCTACCAACGGCGTCCCCATAGGTAAGGCAGGTGACCAATGTTAACAGCTAATCCACTGATCGAGTGAATTCTTGCCCCACTGCTATGACTCGTTCAACGCTTTGCGTATTCACGAGTTAACAATTCAGGTTGGCGAGTCACAATCTTAAAACGAAGCTGAACCGAGACTCGAGGGGCTGAACGGCAGTCCAACAAAGTGATTTTTTATGCGCTCTGCTCTCGTCGTTTTGCCACCGGAAGGGATAAATCATCACCCTGATTTTAAGCAGCGCCGTCTATATCTTTCTATAAAAAAGAAAGGGTCTTTTGTTTATAAGCAATGTTCTCTCTCTTTACAGCTCTATCGACACAAGCAGACGACTAGGAACCATGACTCTTGAAAAGGGGCCAGCAAAACTGCCGGGGGGCATCAGTATCGAGAACAGAGTGTTTCTACTGCAGCGCTTGGCAGATAGCAGAGGATCATTGCAAACGAGTAGAACTACGCTAAAAGACTTCGGAGAATCTAAACTATGAGTTCGTGAAATTCAGTTTGCAAACGGCATTGTGGAAGTTAATCTAAAATATATGATAGAGAAAGAACCTTTGCAATCACAAAGAATCTTGTTCCTGATGGAGTAACTCCAAACAAAGTCCCTTGGAAGCACTAATAAACCATAATCAAATTATAATAGCACTAACCCGTTTTAAAGTTACAACGTATATCTTATGGTTATTATCAAGAGGAGTCTGTCCGTGCTTATGGCGGTTGTTGTAAGGACAGATACTCGACAAAAAATAAAACCTGAGGCATAATATTCTTGGGCTGAGCAAGAGATTGTCGCGTTGATCTTTTTAGAGCCGCTCTGTCAGCATTCCGTTGACAAATGAGCCCAACAAAACACCAGTGACTGCAAGGCATCGAAACAACAGTTTTGTTGGTGGTTGGAGAGAAAACACTTTTTTGAAGAGCAATCACGATCAGAGCTTTTCCAGAGATGCGGCGACAAATGTTCAAAGCTGAATATATAGATGCCTGCTGGCAACTTGCTCGTTGGGTTAAACGTGCTTGTAAAGTTTTTATCTTCAGCCCATCTCGCCCTTTGCTTCCGCTAATAAACCAAACATCTACTTTGCGTCTTGGTTTCTGCATTCTGCATACCTTTGCCGGTATGATAAATGCACTATCAAGTATACAGGTCACGAGAATCAAGGGAATGATCACCAAACATGAAATACCTGCAGTAGATGTTTCAACACTTTCTCCCAACTAGCACTATAAGAATTTGTCAGCATGGGGGCTTTAAGGGTTAAGTGCAGATGTAGAATGGGATAACAAAATTACAGTTTGCAACAAATCAGAAGCTTAAGAGGCACTCCGTCTAAGATCCGACCGGTCAATTTTCGGCGGTAAATGAAATTCTTTCATTTTTTCTGCAGAAGTAAAACATCATGCCGTAAGTACGAAAATCGTATTTGTTTGGCCTCGTTTCTTTTAATACTTGAGTTTGGTCGTTTTTTCCGAAGCGACCATAGGGTAAGACAATCCGTCGTTCGTATCACTGATTTTTGACTAAAACTCGAAGCGCCCTGTGACGATGTTTTTTTTTCACAGCAAGCTCATATTTACACAGAGATATATGTCAGTAATGAACTTTCTTTTAAGCGTAAAATCAACCTGGTTCATGTCGCAGAAAATTAGTTATGATTTTTTTCGTACACCCTCCTATCGGTACCAGGCGAGCAGGTGGCGAAGGGCCTCCATAAAAATTGTCATTTTGCAAAACTGGGACCTGATCTAAAAGTAACTCGCAAATATTTTATCAGACCAAGGTCTGGTCTACAAATAACTGCAATAAAATTTGTGGGCACTCGTCATATAATGGTATAAAAATTTCAAACAAATTCACCAAACTAGAAAATTTCATCATCATTCGGCTATTTTAAAAGGCTTGTTTAATTTCCTTCAATTGCATTTAAAACATGTTCAACCCGCCAGAAATTGAAAAATAGACTATATAACAGTTCAGACATAAAAGCATTTATAAAGCTTACCTGAATTCTGTTACAATCGTCCTCATTCGTACACTCCATCTTCCAACAGTTGAATCATTGTCACGCAACACCCTGAACACCGGCCTGAGTGAAACAGTAGTTCGGATCACCGAATACAACAAAAGCCCAACTTATGTTCATTCGATGATATTTGAAGTTTAATGAACAGAAGCCTCGTGGTATTTGATGCGAATAACAGCAGCTACTCTGTTGGTTAGGAATGATGATGAGGTGCTGGTTGAACTCGCCTGGTCGGTATAAACACAGTGTGTAAACAGTGCTCTCGTGCGGAATGTCATTCAGTTTGTAATCTGCTTGAGATGAGAACCGTTCCAGTGTAAACAAAGCTCTTCTTAAATCCTTTATAATGTTCTGAAAAAACTGCCCAATCAAGCAACTACTGGACATTATCTCCACCAATACGACAACTGAACACCATTTTATATTTTGAACCAACAGCTAATCGAGTGACCGCTGACCTTTTCGTGACAGGATTCTCGTGTGAAGTCGAATAAAAAGTAAACATTGTGCATCTTTCGAAGTGTTTCATAGTTTGTTTCCACCTTGCTTCGTTCAGAAAAATTTAAGTATGTCACTGGTAGGCATGTAATCAATTTTGAGAAGGCGAAGGAAATAAATAACTTGTTTGGCAAGAACGCAGGTGTAGGATCACGTAAGTATCTCTTTCTCATTCTTTAAAGCGCAAATCTACAAAAGTAAGAAAACACAAATACCAGAGTGACCAACGCGATATTCTGTTATTCGTGACACTTTGGGTTGTTTTCAAATCGTTTTATAATTTCATATTCTTAATTTAATTATCATTACGTTATCCTTTCTTTCTTCAGCTATATGTACGGCATGTCGAAAGAAGCACAAAGAGAAGATTGAAAAAGATGCAAACTGGCTACGCCCACAGCTATTAAGCGAAGACGACTCTTGTCAATCTGAGTTGAACAGGTCTGTACACCTCCGTTGATTTTTAAATTATGTTTTTATTGCTGGAAATGTATTTTTTGAAACAAGCAATGGAAAGTGTTTAATTCGATTAATTCATCATTTATTTCATTTAATTTCAAATAGTAAAATACGAACATTATACAACCATAAATAAAGGTAATACCGCTTCATTTAGTCAATATTTATTTATTTGTTTTTGCATTACAGGGGCGTAGCTACCTGTACGCTCGTACGCACGTGCGTACCTAAAAAAAGTCGGAAAAAAGAAAGGTTTGGGACTTGAGGGTGGGGGAGGAGGTCAGGGGAGTGTTTGAAAATTGATTGTGCGTACCTCTAAAAACGTTTTGGCTACGCCTCTGCATTATAGTGAAAGATTTTAGAACATTTATTTTGTTTTATAGGACTTCTAAGCAAAAGGCTGTATTAGCTGTTGAAGAAGCCACGGCGTCCACTCCCATTGGACAACATGCACTGCCTAACAAAGATTGGTCATTGTGGACCCCAGGAATGGCATCCGAGTGTTCTCCTGGAGTCTCTACTGAAAACATTATTTGTGTATACAACTCAGCGATGAATGAAATTGCAAATCACATACCAGGTGAGAAGCACAGACCACTTGACTCCCAGCTCAAAACTGCATGGGACAAGTGTAGTAAGCAGGAGCAGAAAAACTGTGTGGAGAAAGCTAAGGAAGACTGTTTGCTTGTTTGTAAAGTAATATGTCCACAAGATGCTGAAATACTTTTTAACGCACTGGCTTCAAAAGAAGAGGATAAATATCAAGTGTCTGATGATCTTAAAATGCTGATGAGTGCGTTTAAAAATGCGAATTCAAAGAACGTGAAAACGCAGATATTGAGCCTATATGCTCATAGGTTTCCGATTGACACCTTGAAGAAAATTCATGAGCCATATGAAAAACTTTCATCATGGCAAATCAAGCGGGCAAGGGCTCACGCAAAAATGCACAATCCAGGAGCCCCCCTGGTTAAGGAAATCAGACATCGTCAGCGACTTGACATGCTCAAGGTGGAGCATTTCATTGATTTTGCTAATCGGCCTTACTTCTATCAGGACGTTGCTTACGGTAACAGAGTCCTGAAACTTGATAGTGGAGAAACGATAGAAATGCCAAACGTAGTGCGCACAGTTACAAGATCCACTATGATCAGTCAGTACTTAGAGTTATGTCAAGAGGAGCAGTTTGAACCACTGAGCCAATCGACCTTATATAAGATTCTTGAGGTGCGAGAAGCATCGCAACGTAAATCACTCCAAGGCCTAGACAACACTGCCGCTGATGGTGCTTCAGGTTTTCAGACAGTTGAACGAATTTTGGACGAATTAGAGAAAGCAGGGGTGAGTAAGCTGTGGTGCAATGATGCAAGGCGCGCACTGAAAGATGGTAAGCGCTACTTAAAAACCAACTATCGTGTTCATTGCAAAGATGACGAATCCACATGCCCAGATCACTGTCGGAAGTTCGCGCTCTCCGACGGTTGCGACCCAGATTTCCAGGAGAAATGCTCTCACTTACACAGTACAATCTGTACAGATTGCGAAGCCCTGAAGTCTGTCCTAGGTGACATTGAGACTAAAATTACATCTTCCTCAGCTAATTTGTACAGCAAAGAACACCAGGAAGATCTCCTGTACGACTTTGAGCAAGCTAAGGCCGACATAATTCATTGGAAAGCACATATTTTACGTTCCGTCAATCAGGACAGCGCAAAGCAGGATGCTCTCAAATTGTTAGCGGATGGAGACCATGTACTGATAGTTATGGACTGGGCTATGAAAATTCAGGGGAAAACAGTCCGATTGGTTCGGAAAGCGCGGAATCAGCTGGCACATTTCCACAGTTCTGTCGTGTGAGGCTGGTGATGAAGATAAGGAGTTGCAATCTTACGCCCACCTCGTAGACGGCTCCTGCCAGCAAGACTGGTTTGCAGTTTGCTCCATTCTTGAAAATGTTTTGGGTGTTATCAAGGCCCAGAAACCAAACGTCACAAAAGCCTTCCTTAGATCTGATGAAGCGGGGTGCTATCACAACAACAATCTTACAGTGGCTGTTAGAGATGTAGGGGAGAGAAGTGGTATTGAGGTCTGTAGGTTTGACTTCTCGGAACCGCAGTACGGTAAAGATGTTTGTGACCGTATCTTATGCCCAATGAAGTCTACCATCAGAAGATACTGTAATGAAGGCCATGACGTACTATCGGCAAGTGATATGTATGTTGCCTTGTCAGAACGTCCTGTGAAAGGTACAACAGCCTGCGTATGTTCAATTAGTGAAGATCAAAAAAATGTGCTGGTGAACAAAATGGACGGTTTTAGCAAGTTTCACAATTTTGCGTACGAAGAAAGAGGTGTGCGCGTTTGGAAGGCGTTTGGAAAAGGTCCAGGGAAACTTATCCTCTATGATAAGCTCTATAATAGCCATCAAGGACAAACTGGTCTTTTAGTAAAAAAAGGATTTCTTTCCTTTTCGATGCAGCCGCTACTGTAAGTTCACCGCAGTATCTCAACCTGATCAGGATGCCATGTTCGAATGTTCTGAGCCTGGTTGCCGTAAGGCGTTTAAGAAGTTTAGTGATCTTGAAATCCACCTAGAGGTTGGGGATCATGATAGGAAGAAATCTTCTGAAACCTCATACGACAAATTAAGGAGAGAGTGGGCAGAAAAATTCTCAACCGTGGACACAGTCGAAAGAGACAGTACTCCTCTGTTAAAGCAGGCAGGGGAACAACTGGCTTCAGAACGTGAAAGCCTTAGCGTGGGTTGGGCTTTGCACACAACACGAGGAGGAGCGACAAGATTTAGTGAAAATGCAGCCAAATTCGATCTCGGTGAGCGATCAGGTTTAAAAGCAGATCCAGCACAAGTTGCCCTGGACATGCGTACTGCAAGGGATGAAGGAAATAACAGACTGTTTGGGAGAGAGGAATGGATTTCCAAAACGCAAGTTCAAGGATATTTTTTCTCGGCTGGCAGCAAAGAGAAGGAGGCCCGGCAGGGAGCAAATCACTCCAGAGGAATTATTGGAAGAAGAAATAGAGCAAGAAAGGAAAGACGTTCTTCACACAATTGAAGAGAGACTCAGTTTACAACATCCCATGACATATGACATTTTCTGCTTGTGTGACTATGTGAAAGAGGACAAACTAAGCAAGTTTAACGTCAGTATGCTGAAAGTGATTTTAAAGTTTTTTGACGTATCCTTTCATTCAAAAGACAGGAAGAAGGACCTTGTTGATAAACTTTCGGCATTTGTACAGGGATGCAACTGCTTCGCATCCAGCGCTTAAAGTGAGCTAAGGGTGGTCAGCGGTTTTAGTAGTAAACATAACAATGGCAGATTCCGGCGAGGCTTCAAAATAATATTGTTGTTGTATTGGTGGAGATAATGTCCAATATTTTCTTGATTTTGCAGTTTCTTCAGAACATTATATAGGATTTACGAAGAACTTTGTGACATTGGAACGGTTCTCATGTCGAGCAGATTACAAACTGAACGACATTCCGCCCGAGAGCACTGTTACACACTGTGTTTACCGACCAGGCGAGTTCAACCAGCACCTCATCATTCCTAACCAACAGTGTAGCCGCCGTTATTTGCATCAAATACCACGAGGCTTCTGTTGGTTAACCTTCAAATATCGAATGAACACAAGTTGGGCTTTTGTTGTATTCGGTGATCCGAACCACTGTTTCACTCAGGCCGGTGTTGCGTGACAATGATAAAACTGTTGGAAGATGGAGTGTACGAATGAGGACGAATTTGTGGACGAATTTGTAACAGAATTATGGTAAGCTTTATAAATTCTTTAACTGTCTGAACTGTTATATGGTCTATTTTTCAATTTCTGGCGGGTTTAACATGTTTTAAATGCAATTGAAGGAAATTAAACAAGCCTTTTAAAATGGGCGAATGATAATGAAATTTTCTATTTTGGTGAATTTGTTTGAAATTTTTATACCATTATATGACGAGTGCCCACAAATTTTATTGCAGTTATTTGTAGACCAGACCTTGGTCTGATAAAATATTTGCGAGTTACTTTTAGATCAGGTCCCAGTTTTGCGAAATGACAATTTTTTATGGAGGCCCTTCGCCACCTGCTCGCCTGGTACCGATAGGAGGGTGTACGAAAAAAATCATAACTAATTTTCTGCGACATGAACCAGGTTGATTTTACGCTTAAAAGAAAGTTCATTACTGATATATATCTCTGTGTAAATATGAGCTTGCTGTGAAAACATACATTGTCACAGGGCGCTTTGAGTTTTAGTCAAAAATCAGTGTTACGAACGACGGATTGGCTTACCCTATGGTCGCTCCGGAAAAAACGACCAAACTCAAGTATTAAAAGAAACGAAGCCAAACAAATACGATTTTCGTACTTAGGACATGATGTTTTATTTCTGCAGAAAAAAATTAAAGAATTTCATTTACCGCCGAAAATTGACCGGTCGGATCTTAGACGGAGTGCCTCTTAATCACGGAAGTCAATTCCAGTTTCATGGGATACAGCTGACTTTCTCGTAAGTGAATTCCTCGGAAACAGAAACGGCGGAGATAGTAGTGTTTTTGTAAAAGGTAAAAGACACGAACAGCTCAACTCAAAATCGCAAACCGAGAATGAACAAACGGAAGGGCAGCCAAAATGAGGCACAAAAAATCAGAGCACAATTAAAAGGACAACTGAACCCATGAATGACTGAACAACAAGGTGACCGACAACCGAACGTAAAAACCAGCAAGCAAAAGAGAGAAGGACTGAACGAATCCTTTGTGCTAGAAGAAAACGAATTGTAGCAAAGAAAGAAACCTTAATATGTGGCTAATGCAAACGGCCACTCTCTGTATGACGCAGAAGTGCGTGGCTAATTTTCAACTAAGCTTGGTATGAGTCAGCCGAACGGCCTTAATTCTGACTTCCGGTTTATTTAAGGCGCGCACACTGTTCAAATGGCGTGTTATACAAGAAAAGAACCGTCAACCGTTTAAAATTGACATTTCACTAAAGAAGGGCTAAGCCCGAAAAGTCTGAAAATTTTCAAATTTTCGGCACTTTTCAACATTAACAGTTTCCATGATTTATTGTGTCACAAGTGCCACGCAGTTTTTTGAACTTTTTTGTTCAACTATTTTGTCTATTTATAAAGATGGTAGCCTAAGAGACAGTCAACTGTATATCATTTTGGAAAATAACTCTCGTCCATTTAACTTGCAGTTAGCAAAACACATATTTTATTAGCAAAAACAACAAACCTTATAAAATTCACAGCTCATATAACTACACTGAACCTAGTTTCTTGTTACATGATGTAAACAGAGAGAAAATTTGTTGTGATTAATCTTATATTTTATCTTGTTTATTGCTGTACTAACATAATACTAACGAGAAGTCCAAGGACTACTGCAAAGCTGATACAACGAGTAAATATATTTCAAACAATATTTCGCCTGGCCAGACCAGCCTTCTTCAGGTTATAAGATGTTACTAAATTATAAAATGAAAATACAACATTATATATAGTAGAATGTCGCAATACATATTTAAAAACATATTTGCTAACATAATCAATTTTGATATTTTAAAAATGAGTATATGTCTTCGGTATTTTAACGTTTTGCTATGTTTTCACAAGAAAAGAATATCCTTATACAGTCGAACAGGTATCCGCTTATGAGAGGTTAAAAATGTAGTGTTTGTATGTGGCTGGGACCAGAAAAAGGGTCCGCTTAAGAGAGGTTTCCGCTTATGGGAGGTTAAAAATGTAGTGTTTGTATGTGGCTGGGACCACGAGTAAGTTTCCGCTTAGATAGGAGGTGTCCGCTTACGGGAGGTGTACGTTAGCGAGATTCGACTGTAGTTACACGATATTTACCAATAGAAGGATTATAAAAGTTGCTGAAAGAAAGTAAAAAAAATATTGTTCCTTTAAGGGTAGATACATGTAGTGCGTCAAAAAGTGTCATTACTTTAAAATATGTCACTTGACTGGATGACGTAACCTCCATTTTGCATCTGCCATCTTCGATTTCCATCAAGTTACAAAAGCCTTAAAATTGGCTCAAAAGTTATAAAAATCAATAGAAAGTTACTAAAGTGATCAATTACATCAAGTCCTTACTGGTATCATAATGAAAATTACTCGCGATCAATAAATTTTATCTTTAGGGTCCTGTCTGGAACTAGGAAAAGTCTCTGTTTCTCCACTGCAGGCTCTCCGTGGTATTCCAAAATGAATCGTTGAACCAACTGAAATTAAAACATAAATTACTGATATTATTTTGCACAATCACTTGGCATATCTTGGTACAAATATAGAAACAAATATGGTAAACATTTCGGTATATTGAGCTTATTGAAGTCAACAGGTTGCGTTTAATCCGCTGAATCCCCGGCAGGAGTCCTTTTTATTTGGCTTCTTTCTATTTCGTGAATACGCGAAGCGTTGAGCGAGATATATTACACGGGGGCAATTATGCAAAAAAATGTTCACTCGATTGATTACTCCGATGTAAACTTTTTTTTAATTTCCCAGTGTAATACGTCATTCAGTTGTCTAGACAATCTCATTTAACACAATGCATATGTTGTAGTTCAAATTTATCCTTGGTTCAAATTTTATTTTCCTTTGTTTAAAACTCATTATCAAACATTACCATAGCCAAAAACAAAGGAAAATAAAATTTGAACCAAGGATAAATTTGAACTACAACAAATATTTTTGCCACGCTTAGATGTTTGGTCGTTTTAAATCTGTTTTACTCTTCAATTCTTTGACTTCAAACTCAGTATGGAAAATTAAAACCGATCTGTGAACGAGATGGTTCTTGGAGCCATAAGACGGGGTAATAGTTTTATGGTTAATGATATTTATTCTGGTCCTTTTGCCCATCACTACATATATGACTAGCTATAACTTAAGCAAGCAGGCCACTTATTTCTGTGGTTTATTGGCTCATAAACCGGTTCATGGGGATAGTGAAAGACCACTATTAGGATTTGTAAAGCAGCAGCAGAAGGCAAGTAACCTATCGTTAATCTTCCCATATTGGCAACGTCGTAAGTGGTACATGTCATATACATAATACACAATCGTCTTGAAAACGTTTCAGACCAATTTTGTAGCCAAGATTATAAGTCCATTACCTTTGCAGCCAAAAGGTACATTTCAGCTTCAGCAATACGACGCCCTGGAATGCAATGGACAGTTGATAAGACAGTATCAGTAACTGTACGTTACAACTAGCTGTTAATACTACGTTTAAACTAGAGGAGATTCTTCCGGATTCGTGACGAATCCGGAACATTTTGGTACCGGATTCGTTTTGCCGTTTACACGCAGATGGGTGAATCGGAATAAAAACGTCCCGGTTTGGTCGCGTCTCCGGAGATTTTGAATCCGAAATTTAAAGTGAATGCTTTGTATCCGATTATTGTAAATCCGCAATGTTTTGTAGTGCAAACAGTTGTTCCAATGAATCCGGATACTTTTTCGCCTGCTTGGTAACCGTTCCCGCATGAATGTCATCGAATTTATCTTTTTTTTTTATTTATTTATTTTTTTTAGTTTATTGATTTTTCCTTTTTTTGCACATAAAACAATACTAAAAAAACCCATATAACTTACAAAAACACTTACACTACTTACAATACTAATATATACTTACATTTACATTGCATTACATTACACTGTTTATACTTACACTATTAATACAAACACTATTTACAATACATATAATACAATACAAAACAAACTACAACACACTACTTAAACTATACTACCTATAAAGTGATACTTACACTATTTACAATACGGTACTAGAAACGACTAAAAGAAATACGAAACTACTTACAATACGATTTTACTAACGAAACGATACTTATGATACTAAGAACAATACTACTGCTGCGATACTATACGGATACGATTACTTATTACAAATAGATAAATTTAATAAAGTTACTTACAAATGTATAGTAACGATATTTGTATTTACACAGCTAGTTTCAAGTAATTAATTGTTTAAAAAATTAGACCATTTTTTAGTAAAAGAAGGTAGTTTATTTGTCATAATCGCAATGTATTTTTCTAATTCAATTTTTTCGTTAACGAGGGTTATAAAATCTGTGAAACGGGGTCTTTTGTCATCTTGTACTGCGTTAATGTAAAGAAAATATTTTCCAATTATGATCAAGTGATTTAGGGTTAAACCGGACGATGTATGTTTTAAAACACCATAGATAATTTCGTTTTGCTCCAAAGCAATGTTTCCTCTACATGAAGCGTTGTACCACCTTGTAAATTTATTCCAAAAGGATTTACCAATTGGACATTCCACAAATAAATGGAGTGGTGTCTGATCAATGTCATGGCAATAAGGACAATCGGGTTGCTGTTTCTTTTTCATTTTATACAGTATTTTATTTGTATACAGGATATTATGTACTATTTTATATTGAAACACGGATAATTTTACCTCATTTGTGACACAAAAAGGAAGTGAATAAATTTTTTGTCTTTCTTGAAAGATAAAGCCGCTTTCAATAAGTCTTCTCTCGGCAGTTGGAGGAGGGAATTGCTGGTGATTGAGTAAAGTATTGAAAATTGTTTTACATGTGAGCTTTTCGATTGCAAGTGGTACGTATTCAGTTGACGGTAGAAGGCATTCCTGCTTTAGCATAGTTTTCCATTCCTGTGGTATTGCAGATAGAAGGCTGTAATACTGTAGAAAATTACTCTTGACATTGTATTTCTGCATGAAGGTTTTAAAAGGCATCAAGGTGTTACTTTCGTTGTCGAAAAGGCACGAGAGACTTTCAATGTCGACTCTTTTCCAACCAGGGAAAAAAACAGATAACTTGTTTACTCGAATAAACTGATTTCATAGAATTTATCGATGCGTGTAAACGGTTCGGAATCCGAATTCCCTTTGGTATAAACGCTTGCAAATCCGAATACCGTAAATTTAATAAATTCGGAAACATTTATGAATCCGGAAAACTCAACTCTAGTGTAAACGTAGTCTAAGTCATGAATGATATGGAACAGGAACTGAAAGAAAACTCCTCATTATAGTAGTTTTTCAAGAAATCTTAAAAGTCGTTTGACCGCACAGCATTTTGGTAATAAGCGCGGACACATTTCTTCTAATACGGCTGGTGATCCAACCCAAAATGGGTAAGTATTTTGGTGAACAAACCGTATCGCATAGGTTGGCTGTTAAGCAGAATGTTTAGATTATTTATAGCAGAATGGGCTTACATAACAAGGCTTTTCCCCTTCAATCTTTTCAAGACGATAAATGAAGCAAAAAGAATTTAGGACGAAATCACACGTTTCCGTATTTGTTTGTTAAACGTGACGGAAACATGGAACTATTTGTTTCCGTCACGTTTCTGTGTTGCGAAAACGTGGAAATCCAAGTCTCATTGTTCCTATCACGTTTCCGTCACGTTTACTCGACGGAATGACCCTTGTTGGGCTATTTACAGTGATTGATTGTCGTTTCTTTCGTACCATTTGTTCGCTGGCGAGTACGTGTATAAACAACTGTCAGTTGTAGAAAACGTGTGACTACCCAACGGGACTTACTGATAACCAATTGGTTATCAAATATTATTATATTGATATATAGTAGTGTAACTGCAAAAAACAATAAGCTCGAGGCTCCTGAGACACTAACTATACATTTAGGATATATACTCTTCATCCTGGGCAGGATCGTTAACTTACCGATGCACATACGAGAACCGACTCCAAATGGAATACTGGCAAAAGGGTGGATTTTTCCCAGGTCTTCATTCAGCCAACGCTCAGGTTTGTATTCTAAAGGAAACTTAAACAAATTCTCTGAGCGTCCGGATAGGTAATTGTTGTATAAAACGGTAGTCTGAAAATAAATAAAAGTTAAACATTGTCAAATTTAGTCAGGTGAATTACTGATTATTGGCCTGCGTAGCTCGTGGCATTCAATTCTCTTGAAAGCAAGGTACTAGTTTTGGTGATGGTGCCTTGAGTCGAAGGGAGAATGAGGAGACCAGTTGAAAGTTTTCTCCTTTACGGCTTGCCCGGCCGGATGAAACGGCGAACGGAACGGGAACGGTCACATTACGTGCGTTGTGTCAGCAAGCAACAAAAAGTCGCTTGACAAAAATTTGTCGTTTTAGCCTGCCAGTTCTGATTCGTTTGATTACTGAGCAATACTTTACAGTGATGAAGACTAAATTGTTCACGGGGATGAGACGTTTCCTCCCTGTTCCAATCTGTAAAACGTAACGTAATCCTCTTCCTCTTGGCAATACAGGCAGCCATGCAATTCATGGTCAATACTAGTGATCATTTATATAGCCGCAAGGAAAAAGAGTTGTAAAAAGAGCAATTTGGGAATCTCTGGAATGCCTCTCGCTTTTTTTTATCTTACTAGCAATTGAGCTGGCAAGATGTTTTGCTCACAAACTGGGTTAAACCCAAGTTGACATTAAAGACTTTCCCTAGAAGTTATGGTTGACGGAAGGAATTCCTTGTCCATTCATGATTATTACTTAGGTTGGTTCTGGACCTACAACCTTATTAACATAACTTCGCAACAGAGAATAAGATGGAAAGAAAATACTGAACGAGACAAAGCATATCTTGGTGGTCTCGATATTTTGACTTAACAAGGGAAGAAAAATTGTCTCAGATCTAAATTTCTATTGGCCCATACTAATTTAACACAATCAATCAAGTGTATCTAGAATTGCAAAACACATGAAAGCATCAGTGCAGGAAAGAATTATTTATAAAATTGATAGTTTGTTTATCGTTTGTCTCACGATATAGTCATTAAAGATGTGGATTGAGACGTTTCGAGCGCTTACAAGCCAAGTTGACCTGTGTGGCAAAGTCTATATTGGGGAGACAGGACGACTCCTCGCATGAACGGATTAAGGAACATGACAGAGACATACGTTTTGCACGTACTCAGTCGTCAGCCGTTCCAGAAGCTACTAACGCGACCGCACACTATCCGCTTTGGGACGAGGTTAAATTTATTGACCGACACCCTCATTAGTATACCCGTAGGGTTAAAAAGGCTACCCACATAAAACTTCGCCCTAGCAGCATCAATCGGGGCAACGGAATTAAAATTCCAGAAGCATGGATGCCCACGATCAAACAACACAACAGCCGATCGGTACCACAGCGGACTGCTGATGGAACAGCGTCTAGTCAGAACAATAGGGATCGAAATGCAACAGTCACCAACAGCCACGGTGCTACTTATAATGATGCACAGCCACTCAACACCATCGCCTTTTTTTCATTTAAAAACCACGTGAACAACATATTTCATAACATTTATTAAATGCATTTTAATTTATACGAAAATACACAAGAAATGAAAATTTAATGAAGGCTTGCAGCCCTAATACAGAACAGCTATGAAATACGGATTAGTTACCACAAGTGGATGTATACTGTGGTTGTAACTAATAAGCATTTCATTGTCATTTCATAAGTAGTCTACAACTTTCGTGTCTGTGTTGTATCAGATCTACAATTACTCACCTTCGGTTCGTGATTGTAAATCTGACAACACGGCCGCTCATGTAGTAAACACTCCATAAGGGCTGTAGATACTCACTCCAGATGGAACAGCGTAACCGGCAAGAACCACATCTTGTGTAAGAAGGCGTGCCCAACCAATAGAAACAGGATGCAGTCTTGTGCCAGAAATAGAACAGGTTAGAGAATTAGAATTAGAACCTGAAATTTATCTAGAATTCCAATACAAATCAAAGTCGTGGTGACATAAACATAAACGTGAAATGCATCGCAAATCTATATAATTTATATTATGTACTCATAATCCTCAGCAAAAATAGGTTGACAGGACTACGAGACTTGTTATATACTCGTTTGACCTTTCGAACGGGTTCGAATCCTGGTGGGGACGTTTTTTTATTTTTGCTGTCCTTTTTTTCCGAACTGGACATTATAAAAGTGATGTACTTTTTTTTCTTTGCCTTTGAAGTCGATCAATTGAACGCGCTGGCAGTTAGTTATATGCAAATTCTATACACTTCGGATTCCGGCATTTAGATAAGCCTGGGAATTTGTTATTAATTTTAACTGTTTGCCTCAAACTTAATTTGTAATATCGTTCCATCTTTAGCAGACTTTTCTCAACTTGCATTCGCGATCGGGTAACGCAAAATCCTTTAATACTCCTTCACGGAACTTAAATAAATGACGAAGTACTGCTCTCGGGTTGTACTTAAATCTTTCATTTGGAGCGTTTCAAATTTACGAATTGGCTTATAGGAACCTTTGATTGTAAGGAAGGGTCGCTCAAATATGAGCCAGCGATGTGTAGAGCATTTCTTATTCACGGGTTGGCTCACAGGAGCTTCTGATCTATGATGTTGTTAAATTTACCTCATGGTCTCTTTTACACAAGCTTTAAGGTAATGCAACTTAGCAAAGCTTTCAGGGGTGAAATCACCATATGGTCCAATGAAAGACGTCACTTCCTCATATACCTTGTCCTGCACCTTCGAATTATTTGCCAAATCGTAAAGGAGCCACAAAAGCCCACTGGAGGTCTAAAAAAAGAAATGAAGAAATGGGAGGAAATGAAGAAATTATCATCGCAGTGATGAGCGTAATTACTGTAATTGAAAAAAAATTCAATTTTCTGAACGGGATTTGAACACGTGACCATCTCCTCAGTTCAATTATGATTTTTTTTTCATACAGAGCAGTATTCGCTTGAGTCGTGTTGAGGGGGGGGGGGGGGTGGTCTGGGAAATGGGATTTTGTCCAAATCCCATTTTTCCAGACTAACTTTTGCCTAAATTCCAGTCCCAGCAGTGACATTTTCGGGCTTTTCCGATATACACATTTTTTTTAACATGGTTAACCATTTTACTTTATTTCTGTTTCTTTATGCGAAATCAAAGGGATACTGTTGATATCAGTTAGAAACAAAAATATTGTTCTGAAGGGGCTTAAGCCTATCTGCATCATTCAGTTGTTTCTGCCTGTCCCGAACTTATTCTTGGCTTGCACTTACGTCATAGAAGGTCTGGATGGGGGGGGGGGGGGGGGGGGGGGGTACAAATGTCAGTTGTCAGCTAAAATTTTGGCCATTTGTCAGTTGTCAGTTAAATTTAGGGCCATTTGTCAGTTGTCAGTTAATTGACTGTTAATAATTAATTAAGTGATTTAATTATTTCTTTTTTATCCAAAATTTAGCTAAAAAGGCACATAAAATGTAAATTTAACTATGAAAAATTGTTAAATTGCTACACTAATAACTTTTTTTTTTAAATTTGGAGTTGAAATCATTACAAGTGGCTTTCTATCGTTACTCTCCTGCTTGCCCAAGCATAACATTCCTCTCTAACCCTTAGACACTTAGCTCATCAAAATTCACCTTCACCTGTTCTTTGTTCGTTTGATTTGATTGGGTTTTGTTTGTCAACGGCTCATTTGTGATTGGCTGGGATGAAGTAATCAGGGAAATGATTGCACTCGCGCAATCAGGCGCGTTGGGAAGAGAGTAACAAACAAAATATGTTTTCTCCTGTGAAACATGAAACATATCTACTATAAGCGTACTTTACAAATCCAGGCGGAAATGGGCACGTATTGGCCGCCCAGATCTTGAAACGGTAACAGGCGCAATATCTTCGTCCTCCCTATCAGAAAAGTCATCTCCTGAGTCGGTTTCATATTCATCTGGCGTAGGTCGCGCTTCAGCAACTGCAACTGCAACAAGACAGTCGTCCACAAATGTGACTTGTGGCGCATCTCCACTTTCGGATGCAGCATGAACGAATAGGTCTTCTTCGTTTTCTTCTTCATCTATGGTGAAAACTACCGGTTCCTCAGTGTTAAGATCGTCCCCCAGTCCCTCCATAAAGTCTACTCTATTGCAATCTTGTTCCTTCGTGTTCCTTCGTGTAGACTGCCGGTGGTAAAGCCCCTGCTTTGTCCTTCGTAGTTTCTCTTCGGATTGTCCCTTGCCTCACGGGACGATATTTCTCTACCAATTCTTTCATAGCAGTTTCAGCCTCGGGACTGATTTCTTCTGACAGCAGCGGTTGCATAAAGTTGATATTGGCAAACTCCATGCTGGTCTGCGGGACGGGGTAGTACGACTTATCGTGGGTGAAATATAAGGCCCCCCATTTTGTTATTCTCTTCAAAGACTCCTTTGTAATAGTTCCAAAATTATCTTCGAGAGCGCGAGAGCGAGCGCGGAGCGTGACAGTGGCCGCGAAGCGGGCGCAAAAAAGAATATATATTTGTCTTTCCCCAGGGCCATCCTCTTGCGTTCACGCGCTTTCAAATTCCCCGCGGTTTCTATTTTGCTTGCGATCTCGACGAACTATAGACAAAATAGGAATCTTTGGACAGACTAGCAGGAAATAAGCCCAGTGACTTGCTCGGCGTACAATCATCAATGAATTAGTATTTCATTTGAAGGGGTGAAGTGTTTCGTTTCTATAATATTTTGTTTTTAGCTGTGGATTTACTGCGTGTTTTAATGCATGAACTTACATATGATCAACCGACACCACTAAAATATGACGTGTAACGATCGCTCCAGCATACTTGAAAGCTCCAGCTTCCACTGGTTGTACTTTTCCTTTTCCCGCCCGGTTTCGGGGCCATCCGATAAAGCAAAATATCGAAATCTCCAAGGCCTTTAATTGTTAGTTCCTTCAGGCCAAGGAATTGAATAAGGTGCTTTTTGAGAGCATTTATCGTATTTAAGTCATTTACCGAAATAGGACTTCTATGTCTTTCGGAATTAACGCCGTAAAAGCTTACAATCGCTTTTGTAAATTCGAAATCATAGGTGACGTCATGGGTGGGTCATACAATAAATTATTAACGAAATATGACACTCAAGCGTCCTGCTGCTGATTTAATATAAAACGTGCATTTGATTGACGAAAAGAGTAGAATATTGTTATTTACAACGGGGTTTGAAGGATATTTAGGACAATGAGATCTTTTGTCAGTTGTCAGTAAAACCCTCTACAAATGTCAGTTGTCAGTTAAATTTTAGGCTATTTGTCACTTGTCAGTTAACCCCATCCAGACCCTCGTCATACAATGTCATATCAAAATTAGAAGCATTAAAATACAGATTTCGATTTCAAAACGTTTAAGGAATTGTAGAGAGTTTAAAACTACATGTCTGGGCCAAATTGTGAGACGCCAGAGCATTTCGTGCAAGAGTTAGAGGCGAATGAGTATTAAACATTCTTAGTAAAAACGTACGTAGCAGCCATCTTGGTATACCAATTCAGTACACCAACATGGCGGCCAAAACTTCAAAGCCATAATTACGCAAAAAGTCTCATCACAAAATATTACATTCAATATAAGTTACATTAAATTGGCTTCTAACTTGTTCAATGTTATTTATTTTTACGGCTTATCTGAAATAGCGTGACGAATTGCGTGACACATTTAAACCTTTACAAATCGAAAGCACCTGAAACTTTTTGTGAAGGATTGTAACACTGGTTTCTACGCTAATATGCCGAGAACTGTTAAAAATCGAATAAAACGTGCAGTACTGATACAGACTACCTCCGTAAACAATTCTTCTAACAAGGTTGAAACATTTTAACTGCTTTCCTGGCTATCTTTCGGTGCTCGAGCAAGAAAAAAAGAAGAAAATGCTGGTGAGTACCGTTGCCGAGTACTGTTGTCGTTACTCATTAATAATGACACATGATGTGCGTGACTTTAACTACGGTTTCAAATTTCCGGCAAGCTACGATCTTAGACACAACTCGTTGAGACAGCAGTGTTTTCCGCGCGCAAGACAATCGTCAGTCTGATGTCCTGTCAAAAAACACATTTATCGAATCCCTCCCCTCCCCCTCCCGTTCAATGTTGCTTAAAAGGGTTGCTCGGAGACCAGGGACACTTTTTGAGTACGTACAACATTGTTTTGTGGTGGGTAGGGGGAGGTAGATATGATAATTCCTTTTAAATACTGAGAAATGCTCACAATTTGTAGGGCCTCTTCATATGAGCCCGGTTGACCGGGCTGGCCCGCGTACCGGGACGGATTTCGCCTTGGGTTCATATGAGAAAATTCAGCCCGGTTTCCGAGATGAGAAAAGGCCAAAGTATATGTCTCTTTGCTTTAGCTTTCTCTTCTTCTGAAAGTGTGTCATAATCATCCGGTAAATGGCAAGCAACTACAGGCCCGAACATGAACTCTTCGTCGATATGAAGCTTCGCCATCTCCACTCGCAATTCCTGGTATTGAATTTGCTTGTCCGCGTCGAAATCAAGGCTTCTGTACGCCATTTTAGACTTGTAGTTAAGTAAACAGTCGATCAATTGGCTGACTATCTCTGTTTGCCAACGGAACTTCCTAGGATTCGAGAGAGAAGAACATTCCTCACTTCCCGCCATGTTTACCAGCCGCGCTGCTACGTCATCGACCATGTAACGCATGCGCTGTTGCGAAGAGTTCGTCCCGGTAACCTGGATGATGTGTTCATATGGCAAAATTTTCCAGCCCGCTTACCGAGATCCCGGTTGGAAAAACCGAGATCTCGGTAACCGAGCCAGCCCGCCCTCACATTTGAACACATCAAAAATTTTACGAATGTTCAATGCGAAATCTTAAACGCGCTAAATTTCACTTTGACTAATTTCTAAGTTTCTTGTTTATCGTCGTCATGGTAATATCGATTTTACTTGAAGATATATCTTGCCAAACTTCAATTCAAAACTAGTTAGTGGTCAAAATTTCACGTTGATCTGACTTGGAGAAGACCGCTTAAAAGCCGATTGAAAAATGTTGGTATGGTCTCCAGAAAACTGTATCGAACCACCTCAATTGGTGGAAGTGAAACAACTACGTATAAAACATTTTTATTCTATTATTTTTATAAAGAGTCAAACAAATTAAAAAAAAATGCTGCTCAAAGGGGGGGGGGGGGGGGTGTGTTGCAACCACCTCAACCCTCCCCCCCCCTGGATCCGCCACTGAAGTTCTGACTATTATTGGTAGCTCTGAGCTAAAGAAGGGGCTCAGCCGGGGGGGGGGGGACTCCCATATAAAAATGACGGGGGTGCTCGTCGTACCTTTTAGGGGTCAAAATTTGGAGATTGGTACCGCTTAGGGTACTAAAATCTAAAATGACCACCGTTAGAATTATCGCCGTATCTTTTAGGGTATGAGCCGAAAAAATATGACAGAATATAATGTGTTGTTTTAGAATTGGTACCTCTTAGGGGTAAAAAAATTTTTGAGCCACGCCCATCAAACGAGATTCTGGTACCTTTTAGGGTGTTTTTCAAAAATTTGCGACGAGCACCCCTGTCATTTTTATATGGGAGTACCCCCCCGGGGAGCTCAGTGGCCCGATAGAAATGTTTTATTTACTCATATTTTTACTTACTCTGATTCTCCTCAAATTTGCCTTCTTCTTCTGCCATTTTGTTTAATTCTTTGATCTTGCTGTCCACAATATTTTGGCTGATAGATCGAGAGATATCTTGGTTTGCACAGAATTTCCTGTAGGAAGGCGTCTTAACGAATCTAAAAAGCAGACTTTCCCATCCTCGAGACAGCTTTCCCGCAAGCGCAAATCCAACTAGAGTTGCTTCAATCATTTTAACTGTATCCTTGTTGGGTGGGTCGTCATAGAGCCCAACCCTTAGATCAAACGCCATGGTACCCACAGCTGAAACAAAAACAAGAACAGTGAACTATAATTGGCAACATTTGTCTCTTTCTGCCGGTTTTAATGAACTTAAAAGTAAGTAATGTCAGGATTCTAAACCCCATAAAGTCAAGGAAAAACGGTTGCCCCTTAGAGCAGTTTTCAATTGAGTGTCAAAAGTAATTACACAATTGCTTTGGTTTTGCATTGCTACGCTTTATGATTGGCTAAAAAATCTCGCGCCACTTTCTCGACCAATCAGAAGTAAAACCAAAACCAATCGTGACTTGCTCGCACGCGTTTTCCCGCGCTTGGCGCCGCCGACATGTCATTGCTTCGAGCTCTGATTGGTTCATTGGATTGTTTACGACTGCTGTGATTGGTCAGAGTAATTACTTTGGTTTTGGTTTCACCACACTCAATTGAAAACTGCTCTAAAGTACATGCAGTTGAACTTCGCTAATAAGAACAACGTATGGACTACAGAGACTGTACGTAC
The DNA here is from genome assembly GCA_024195265.1 of Dendrophyllia cribrosa. Classification (NCBI taxonomy): domain Eukaryota; kingdom Metazoa; phylum Cnidaria; class Anthozoa; order Scleractinia; family Dendrophylliidae; genus Dendrophyllia; species Dendrophyllia cribrosa. The sequence goes on along the minus strand of JAJLRJ010000008.1, from coordinate 39,846,224 downwards.
GTATTAATGAAGCGCGTATCAAGCGGATTGCTTTGGTTATGCGGGTTCCCTCGGTAATGTATGCGTTTTATACAGTATTGTGCCATATCTAGATCTAACCTCCACTAGCTTGACCCTAAAAGATGTAATTTACATTCCGGCATTCGAGCTGGTTAAATATGTGCCGCTGTGTAAAGTCGCGCATTTGACAAATTGTCAACGCTTATAAGGACCAAGATTGACCGTATTAACGAGGTTAACTTTCTATGAGATTGTATCAGTCTGGGCGAAAAGTCTGTCCATTGTCCACATTAAGTAGAGTCTCAAGAATGGTTAATTTTGTAAAGAATGTATGGGTGCCGGGACCAAAAAAAACTACAGTGGAATCCCGATTTTTCGAATACTCGATTTTTCGAAACTCCCGATTATTCAAACCAAAACTCGTTTCCCTTGGATTTGATTTCAGTCGATGCCACCTTCGATTTTTCGAACCTCCCGATTTTTCGAACCAATTTACGTTTCCCTTGGAGGTTCGAAAAATCGGCATGTATCCGCAAGGAGGTGTCGATATTAAATGTACCTAACGAGTGTCCATAAAACGGTTCGTCGACTGTTACCAAAATGATCCATTAACACATAGCATCACAATTTTAAGGTGTCACTGATTTGAAAGCTAGGTTGTATCGAAAACGTTTTACTTACTAAATAAAAAAGGCATCGTTTAACTCAAAATGTAGCGTAAAACGGAGCTACTACAGGGAAAAAATATATCGTCAAACGAAGATGGAGGATAAAAAATTATTATTAGAACTGACTGTACAAAAGGGGCCGTTAATTTTCGTGATAATCAAAATAGTACTAATTCCAGTATGGTGTGGTAATCGACCGTTTCTAAGGTCAATTGCGAGAGCATACTTCAAAAGCTTTATTTCATTATGTAATATCAATACTACTTAGGACAATTAAAAAAAAAATCCCTTTCCAAAATGGCCTTTTTAAAACTTCTTCTAAGAAATATCCTAGGTAACATTTATGGAATTTTACATAATATTAGTGCAGATAATGAAAGACATACATTCAGTAGCCCACGTTGCAAGCTCTTTATCAAAATCTGGAATCTCCATATCAGCTCCCCGAATGGACACCATGTGATCTATAGCATCTCTTGTGACACTATTGAAGTTCTCCAGATTGTCGCGTATTTCTTTAGGTCGAAGCATTTTTGGCGCCAAAGCTTTGCGCACTCGGCTCCACTGCTCGCCATTCCTGAAAACGTGGAATATTAACGAATTACAAAATATACAAGACGCTATGCGCGCTCTGATTGGTTGTACAAAGTTGAAAAACTCTTTGAAGTGCCGACTAATTGAGTTTGTACAGGAGCTTGCTTTAAAGGGGCGTTGTCACGCAGATTTTGCTGTGTTTTGGTCAAAATACACTAATATATAACAAAGTACCTTTGCTCAAACATAAAATTGCTTTTATAACACAGAAGATAAATCAAGTGATTTCTTCAAGGAAGAACAAACCATAATAAGTTTTTCTGCGATTTTTCCACGACTCTTAGGAGGAACTTGAAAAAATTGGCCAATTTTTTTCAAGTTGCAATCCATTTCCATCCTGGCCATCCGCAGCCAAATATAACGAATACTAGTTTCTGTGCACTAGTAGAGTATTTGTTTACAAAACTGGACCATTATTTAAAGGTTTCCATTGAAACAAATATGTTTTTTGGCTTTTCAAAGTGATACTAAAAATGGGTGACAGTGTCCCTTCAAGTTTACTTGATTATCTTGAAATAGGAAGAAAACTAATTGCCAATGGTTATGAAAGCAAAGAAATATTAACTAAAGAGGCAAAAAAAGGACTAAAGAAAAGTCAAAGTCCAACAAGAATGGCAATTTCGATTTCTTGACCTTTCTTGATGAAATCGGCACTGAGTAATCCGCTTCCATCCTTGCAATCCTGCACTTTTAATTATTTCCAAACTGCGGCTTCTGTTTTGCTCTCTAGAGTCTTTTTATCCAATTGCGTTGTATATTGGGTGGTATTTAGCGATATAACATCCAATTGCGTTGTATATTGGGTGGTATTTAGTGATATAACATGGAAATAAGATAAACGAAATTTTGTTATGTTGACAGGACAATGTGGTGAGATCAGGATGTATTAATTGTACCCCTAGAAACCATTGTATTACCTATACTAATATGCTTTTTAACGGGTATATATGGCGATGCCACGTTTCGTAAAACGCAAGTTTCTCTTTTTCCTGAGTAACTCGCCGAGACCTTTTCGCGCGGTGTCATACCACCATCACAAGGATTGTTAGTTTCCTTTTGGAGCTTTTGTTATAGAAAGTACAGACGTGATTTTATATTGACACGAATGCGGACAAAGTGAAAGAAATAACTGTTGGCCATATCGGGCTTCTCATTGTCATTTTTGTTTAAAGTGCCTATGAAATGAAATTTATTTTTTGATGTATCAAAAGTTTCACCTTTTTAGACCTTGGAATAAAAGGTTTAAAGTGTTAGGGACGATGCGAAATGCTTTTTTTATGGTCTCAAAGTTAGGTTGTTGGCGCTAAAAAGTGGCTCCAATTTGTGCGCGGCCAAAACCAGTGTCATATTACACTGTGACGTAAATAGTTGTACAAACTGCTGCGGGAATATAGAGAACAAGAGAGCTGACAAGAGACGTCGCTAGAGGTGGACCAATATTATGTGGCGAGCGGCCTCAAACATACGAGATGTTAGAATTCTTCGATAACAGAGAGTGTAACAAAGCTTTATTTTGCTCCAGAGGAAAATAGGCCGGCGAAATACACGAAATTTGTTCGTCGACATCGGAAAGGGTACGTCAAGCGATGTTGTTTTCAATGAAAGCGCTTATTGTTAAGATTAATATTATTTTGCAAAAGAAAATAACATTCCGGCCGGTGAGGCCGTTTAATCAAGCATAATTTTTCCAATCCATATCCTGTTTGGAAGTTCCTTCAAGCCTCGGCTCGACTGGAGAGCCGTCGAAGTCAGTGAGGCCTACAAAAATATACTGACTCGATCGGCACTGACTGGCGAGTAATATAAATGTTTATACGGTATTCCGAATTATAAAATTCAAAGTGCAGCGCAAGTGTTCACTGGAAGGCGTCTATTCTACGGAACATCTATCAAAAATCTACACGTACAAATGCTATTCGAAACAAAACACATCGCTGAATCATTGCGTGTTCGATCAGATCAATTTTTATACAATGAAATATAAATCAGACATAAATGTAAACACGATACTTTGAACTCACTTACAAGCCGCCAAGTGGTTAAAATTTCCAGAAACGATCAATCGCTGGGAAGACACTGAACTAAGAAGCATAATTCAAACATTTTGAATAAATAAATAAAAAAATACGCTATCAAGGCACCTTGCCGCTAAAAATACACCATTCACATTCAATTCAGCAAGCCTCCTGAAAAACACCACCTCGGATATGCATAACATATCAGTATAATTTAGAAACTTTCAACTAGCAAGCCGCCAAGACATATCCTTCGCATTGAAAAAAAAACTTTAAGTAGACGAGCGAATTGCCAAGCCGATAAAATAAGTTCATAACCTCCACGCGCGATCAATGAACTTCAGAGAAGACCGGCCGAGTCGCTAATGCGCTAATATCATGATTGTTTGTACTACAAATATATCATTCGCGTTCGATAAACGCTAGTCAACGAGCCACTAAAAAGAAATAACAAAAACGCCTCTGCGTTCAGTAAGCTTACAACTCAACTGGCGAACCACTGAGACGCTGTGCTACTGAAATGTATACCTTTCACGTTCAATAATCTAAATGATCAAAGTCCGTCTTCTTAATGTTCACTTCCTTCGCTCAAGCGGCACAGTCGGTTCGTCTCGCTACGGCAAAACTACAGTGGACACGATCATTTCAGTTGATCAAGAGTGATCCGAAACTGATCCTCTTCACCTTCAGAGGACGTTAAAGAAACAAATTAGGCGCTGTCTGACATTTGTACAGCCAAAAACGTTGGCAAAATGACCATCACGCTAAAGGATTCCAAGGGAATTATAGCGTAAACAAACCAATGTGTCATACTATTTACGTAATTTACGTCATCACGCACGCCCACTCGCCCCCAGGCTCTCCAAAAATTGGAGCCACTTTTCAACCGAAGTGACGCATCTTGGAGGGGCTAAAAAACCGATTTTCTTTCTTTTCCTCGGGAAATGATTATTGTTTTCGTTCTTTGGACATAATAAACTAATGAAAAACGAAGAAAAAAAATTCATTTCATAGGCACTTTAAGACATTTAATTTACCGCTTTTCTCATAAAAAATAAATATATAGCATTCCATATCCTTGTCCCGAAATATTAGTCTCAGTTGCTGTAGTCTCCCACGCCAGGAGCCACGAAGCTCTTTAGAACCTCTAATTTCATTGGCCCTGGGTGTCACGAAGCTCTATTGTTTTAGGTCTAGGAACCATTCTTCTGTTGTTTGTTCTATTGTTTTCTCAGCCAATCCTGTGAGCCGTTCCGAGAGCTTCGTGGCGCCCCTCCCACGCAGCCGTTATTTGTCTCGTCACGCAACGCTCCTCCCCACTAACTAGTGTGGAGGAGCGTTGCGTGACGAGACAAATAACGGCTGCGTGTACCGTACTGTTACCGTACTTTTTCGTATTTATAGTTTAAACGTTGGGGCCGAATTCGTTGAGATAGTTTAAAATAAGAGTTATTTGTTGTAGCGTTCTTGCAATGTTTTAGATAGTAAAAGAGTGTTAATTAAATCCTAGATGGTATCGCCGATTCTTCACAATACTCTAGTTTTAACTAGACAATGCAAAGAGAGTTTTTCTATTCGAAAAATTTTAACCAAATTGTAACAAATGCGTTTGAATTCGTGTCGGCACATGCTGTTGAATCATAACATGATGATGTAATTCATGAACCAAAGGTCACAACACATTTAATGCATTTGTCACCAATTCTGATCTTGTTTCACACGATGCATAGTTATGTCACGCTAAAATAAAAACTGGGACCAGAGACCCGCTTGTGAAGCCGTAACCGGCTACTTGTATAATTACAAGTGTATGTTTTTTCCTTGGAAATATAGTCATGAATGTATTACCATAATTAAAGCAACTTGTAGTTGTTACAGAGCCAATGTTTACCGCAACAAAAACATTCAATTCAAAGAGTACCCCGACTCCCCGGGGGGAGACATTCTCATATATATTTAAAGCTATATGGGTATGTGCCGCTGTGAAGGGTATGGTTTTCAAACAGTTTAGTCTGGGATAAGGTATAGAAATCAGAGAGGTTTGGTCTGGAGTAGGGTATCATTTACCGGGAAACTGATCAGTGATGTGAAGAATTAAGTCTAGAATGGCAATTGAAACTCGGAATAGAGAACCTTCCCTAAACGGAAAGAAGATCATCGCGGCAACATTGTTGACAGATGGTTTTCCATTAAAAACACTAATAGTGGTGATACAGTCCTAAAAATAGCGCGGCAAGTCTGGGATAGGGTAGGGATTTTCGGTATTTAGTCTAGTATAGGGTTGCAAAAATCTGGTATAGGGTAAGGGTTTCTGAGTCCCAGCGGTACACCCCAACTAAAAAAATATACAGAGTCTCCCCCCCTCCCCCCCCCCCCCCCCCCCCCCCGGACCCGACTCCCACCTGGAAAAAATTCCTTCGTAGAGAACGCGACCATTTTGATTAAAACTTGAAATTAGCTCTCTAGTTTACTTACAATGCTGCTACACTTCTGGGTAAATTTCTGCTTTTGCGATACTCATCGAATACTTTCACGGTTTGCCCCGGTCGCATCGGATATCTGCCCTCAGCCTTGAAGACGGTTTCCACGTCCGTGGGGTGTTTTACTGTAACAATCGTCCTCCCCATTATCGTCCTCTTGAATATGGGTCCGTATTTCGCAAAGTCGTTTTCAAGTGCCTTCATGCTTTCTTTGAAATCGGAAGCCTTGAGGTAGTTGATTATGTCGCCAAAATACGGCAATCCTTTCGGTCCCGGCATCTCATCGAACGAGCGAACACCGTCTGCAAGATTCGCAGTTTGAGGATCATGAAAAAGTTTGAACAGATGGCCCACCAAGCTGTATAGTTTTCCAAATGGGTTGAGGAGCCAAACTAGAGTTGAGATTAGCAGGGCCAAACAGAACAAGTACAGAGTGTCATCCATTGCTCAAGAACGGAGCATTTGCATCAGTACTAGACACAAGCTTGTACCGAGTGACATTAAGGCACTTGAAAATTTTCGCGCATGACGCTGTCCCGTGTTTACATAAGGGACGAACCATTAGAAAAGTGATGTGGGAGGGGGAGGCGGGTGGGGGAAACAAAAAAAAAATTCATGCAAGGGAAAATCCCAAAACTTCGTGCAGAAGGACTAGTGCCTATTAAAAATAGCGCTCTTGGTGTTTCAAATACAGTCAAACCTGTATTAGGCGGGGGTACACCTGAATACCATTTTCCCGCCACTCGACATGGTTATATCTCGTTCACGTTTCAAGCAATCCAAAAACCCTATGCTTAAAACATAAATCTATATTATGGGGTGTTTTGTAAATTTTTGGGTGATTTTTGGTTATGTTTGGGAGGAAATAGTGTTTCTCAAAGAATTGGTAAAATTTGGAGAAATAAGAAATATTGAAGATTTAGTGAATTTTTAAAATTAGAATTTGTAGTTAATAATTAATAGACGGACACCAAGTTATTCCACTAGCAACCTGGGGTGCTCTTGCGTGTGTATCAACTGTCTGTTGGTGTTCCAAAAATCATTTTCTTTCTTCTATTCCTTCTTTAAGGTGGCTCGATTGGGTTTTTTGGCGACACAACATCCCAACTTTGAACGGCTGATACTTCACAGTTCACTGTCTGAGCTCGGTCAGGCAAGCTGCTTTACACATATACTTGAGATCAAATGAACTTTCCAATTGACATCGGTGTTACCATAACAACGATCTGATGACGTCATGGTTTTTGCATAGTAGTAATTTTTTTCAACATCTAGACCTAAACTTTTAAAACGACTGTATCACCGCTTAAAGTCTAGATGTAGGTCTTCAAAACTGCAAAGTTTGAAAAAATTCTATGAGAGCGTTTTCGAATAAAATTGGGTTGAATATTTTCCATAAAAATTTAAAGATTAGCATCATGACTTTCTGTTAATTCGTCGATGCCAGCGTTTTCCTGACAACTTGAAACAATATTTTCGCCATATATTATTCACTGTGTCATAAAACTACATTCCTTGAAGGTTTCATCCTATTTGCTTTACTACACTCTGTAGATTTCAGTTGATGTAATCAGAAGCAAAGTCTTAAATGTGCTCATTTTACTCACAGAAGTAGAACTTTTGTTAGGGAAGCGTTTACTTAAAAACTAGTCGATTAAATTTTTTTAAAATCTTTTGATCTAAAGTTTAATATGTAAGCTGATGTAATGCACTCGCTCTGTAAATTTCAAGTGCATTGAATCATTTTAAGCGCGCGAAATAAAATTAAAAGTACAGGGGTCTTTTTCATTCGTCTTCCAAAGTTTCATTGCCGTATTATTTGCTGACAGCTGGTTTATTTCAGGACCTTCTCTTTTGTCTACATTCTACATATTTGTGCTCTTTTGATTCAACACAAATCCACATTTAAACGTGTCGACACGTGCGTGACCGCAGCACGATCACTTTGGCAGCAGTGAAGCGTAGCAAGCAGGCATGGCAAACGTGTTGTTTCAAAAGCGCACAAATATGTAGAATGTAGACAAAAGAGAAAGTTCTGAAATAAACCAGCTGTCAACAAATACCGTAATACGGCAATGAAACTTTGGAAGACGAATGCAAAAGTCCCCTATACTTTAAATTTTATTTCGTGCCCTCGAAATTATTCAATGCACTTGAAATTTACAGAGATAGTGTATTACATGTTAAACTTTAGATCAAAAGATTTTAAAAACATTCCATCGACTAGTTTTTAAATAAACGCTTCCCTGACAAAAGTGTTACTTTTGTGAGTAAAATAAGCATATTTGGCGGCTGGCTCTGGGGACGAGAAAAGGGAGCGGGAGCTGGGAACTAACACCGAATTCAAAGATGGCGCGCGCAGGCGGCATGGTTCTCTTTTTTGCATGTTTCGTCGCTTTTCGAAGGTTTGTAGCGATTCATTTGTATGGTTTTTAGCGTACGTCATTTGGGTTTTAGGAACAATCTTTTGCCGATGTTTAAATAGTGGCAAATGCATTTGTTTTGTTTCCGTTTAGAATTCAGTGTCTTGACGCTGTGCTCTGAAGTTGTTATTTTAGGTAAGCTTAAGATTAAGTCTTAAATTAAGCTTATGTGTGTTAACAATAGCAAAACGGTCATTTGCTTATGGTTCCATTTCCCTTTCTCTCCGTCGAAAACCATTTTGTCAATTTTAGGGTGACAAATTCTACCACGTGGTAAAAATTCGACAACCCGAAGTGGAGTTTAAGACCGTTTAACATTGTAGCGAAAGAACAAGATGGGCTCAGCTCCCAATAACGTTTCCTTGAAAAAGTATTTATCATTATCATTCTTATTCTCTTACGGAAATTGTTTTGTTTGTTGGGGGCTGGAGAAAAAATTTGTTTTGGGGCTAGTGAAAACGAATAAATCTGGGTGAGCTGAGTGCACGCGCAACAGGCTGCATGCTCCTAAACTGCTTCAACCCTGAGCCTAACTTTAAACAAATCATAATATTTAGTTATCATTTTCACAACCATGGGGTTGGAGACTTAAATTGTGAGAGCAGTCAACAGGGGGGTGAGAAAATGTCAGCATGTACAGTGTGCATCAGTGGTGCATGACAGTATACACATGTACATACTCATCTTATCCACTGAAAACAAGAAAGCATTCTTTCTTTGTGCAGAAATATGAATTATAACTAGCAGTAATCATAGATTATAGTGCGTCTCCTTATCCCGTGGCACCTCGTCTTGACCTAGTACCTCAGTTTCATGAATTAATTCAGCCACTGTTTAAAAGAGCTATGTCGCGAGATATGTCACACAGGCAAAAACGTCGGGCCGACATCAAACAAATTCATGCTATCGTCGTGGGATCGGGCAAAATCCTGCCGTGCTGTCCCGGGGGGGTACTCAACAAAGTTTTGTACGGGGATGCTCCGCCCCGAGGTCCAAACCCTTACCCTTTCATATACCGCTTTTGACAGAAAAGGTACCCCTTTCATATACCTTTCATTGAAAATGGTACCCCTTTCATATACCTTTCATTGAAAATGGTACCCCTTTCATACAGCCTTTACGTACGTCTGCTTGATACATTTCAAAAGGCCCTTTTTATAATACTTAAATGGCAGTTTTCCCTACCTTTTTTATGCTTCAACTCGTGTTTTCGCTACCATTTCCTATTCTTCGTGAAATCCCTACCCTTTCACATACTTCTACTCGTGAAATCCCGACCCTTTCATATACCTCCAGCCTCAAAAAGGTACCCCTTTCGGGCGGAGCATCCCCGTATAGCCCATTATAGGGAGTACCCACCCCCCCCCCCCCCCCCCCCGGGAGTGCTGTGTACTCTGAAAGGTCTCAGATTTTTACAACATATAAATAGTATATTTGTCTTGATTTCATTTCGGTTATTTCTCCGATTCTGAAATCATACTCCTCAGTACATGTACTAATATCGGAACCGGAAATGAGAAATTTCTGAGAAAGCCTGAAAAAGTGCTCCCGGGATAAACTTCTGATCTTGGACACCGCGTTAATGGAGCATGAAATCGAGGATTAAGTCACACAACATTCAACGTGAATTTCGCAGGATTTTTCGGATAAAATTACAGCTAGCAGTTGCAAGTAAGACACAAGACTGTTGAATTAATTCCTTTATTAGCTAGACAAATTTTAGTCACAAAACTGCGAAATCTTTAGTCGCAAATACGCCCGACACAGGCGCAACTGTAAAGTTAATCTGCGTTCGCCTGGCGCGGCCGGTCAGTGAATTATTGCTACAAGACATAGAGCGAATTGCACCGTACCGTAGAACATTGCGAAGAACGACGTCGGTATTTATGTGAAAGCTTCCCAAATCAGGCAGAGAACCACAGCAAAATCAAGATAGAACATTCAAAACATACTAGAACGGTAGCGATGAAAATCCGATAACTTCTTGCTTGATTCCAAAGAGACCCAATTTTTCCACTGCATACTTTTAGTAGGCATTGAAATATTGAGCCGTACTATTTAAAAATCGGGAAAATATCCGAAACTAAATCAAGACAAATAGATTATTCACATGTGACATTTCGGAACCCCAGCTCCCCAGGATGATGCCTGATTTCCACGCGCTGGGAATGCCGGATACTATTGTGACGTTTCAAGATGGCGCAGATTTGGTACCGACACTTTTCTCGATTTGTTCCGCCTAGACGACGCGCTAAGCATGCTGGATACTATTGTGACGTTTCAAGATGGCGCAGATTTGGTACCGATGATTCGTTCCGCCTAGCCGACAAGATTAGGAAGATTATTATACATGTATGAAGAAAAATACATATAAATTTGTATTTGATGTTTGTAAGTAGCCTTATTGGCCGCTCCAGAAACTATTAAATACCATAACACTCTTTAAAGTGCAGGTTTGGGTGGTGCTTGATGTAAGCCTCATTTTTCCGATTTCTTTTGTTTTCAGCACGAACTGCACGTGTTGTAGTTCAACTTCGTGGCAACTTGCATACGGTGCACATTTGTATGCGAACACACAATACACTGTACGTCCTAGCGTTCCTACATGTACTCTGAATTCCATTGTGCCATTCTAACAAAGGAGACTTGAATAATTACACCCTGGTAAGGCTGAGCCTGCACATAAAAGGGTATTATGGTATTTTTCGGAGTGGCCAATTACACGACTAAGACAGTCAGAGGGCCAGTAACTAAAATCAACCAATCAGAATGCTCGATTGCCGGTATATTCTCTAAGTATTGGACCGGGCATTGTCCCGAATGATCCCGCACGATCCTCCCGCCTGCAGGAGTCGTGTAATAAATCTCTTATTAACCAAGCTTGCTCGGGACCGTACTGGGAGAATATCGGCCCTCGGTCCGGTCCGTACTGTCAAGACCTCAGGCCGATATTCTCCCAGTATGGCCCTCGCGCTTGGTCAATAAGATATATATATCTCGATCTTCATGTCTTCAGTGCAATAATTTTTCTAGTCTTTATGCTGTACAGTATGTGGACCCTGGTCCGGCACTAAACAACATAATATCGTATATCTTACTTGAATTGACACTTCATGAGCTAAAATTTTGCCTGGAGATATATGTAGCTTTTATGGTTCTCTATTACATCTCAACCTAAAAACTTCCTTCCTTGAATACTTTTCTCGTTATTCGAAAAATAGTGGTCTTGCTCGCGGGCCCTTGGACCAGAATTGTGGCCCCAGGTCCGGTACTCATATAAGGACACGAAAAGTAACCCTTAATGCCGATAATTTTGCAAGAGTTGACAAGAGAATGTGTTTTTTAATAGTATTTCACTGATTTGTATTATTCCTGATAAGCTAAATTTTCTTAGGAAGGCATTCTGAAAATTTTGCGGGTGCTCAAGACATACAATGTATCAGCCAAAACAGTCCCATTTCTGAGTAAAGCCGTTTTTCCCGCTCTTTTCTTGTAGAAACCTTTTTAGCAATATATTAGAGATTGGTATACGCTTAAAGCGTTACAAAAATATCATTTTCGACTAAATAACAAAAATATTCATTGTCGTTAATAATTATATTTTACTTCCAGATCAACTTTAGGCGAAAAATTGTCAATAGGGACATTTAAATTTCCCAAGCGACATTAGTGCCAGACCAGGGGCCACCAAGCGAGAGTTGTTGACATTTTTCAAAAGACGATAAAACGCAACATTCAAACGCTACAGCGAATTTATTTTCATCAATAGAAAACGTATTCTTTCAGACTTTATTCAACATAAAAGCATAGGTTTACTATTGCGTTTTAACTATTTACTAGCGTAATAAATATAGCTATGCTGTTTACGGACCCTTGAAATGGAAATCATGAAAAAGGACAAACAGTCCGTACTCTGTACCTGCCAACAAACTGGAATTTCGTGCCTTCGGCAACAGCATTAAAGCCAAAAATAGCTCATGTTAAAAAGAAGACTAAATCATCGAACCCTTTTATTTTTCGTCGTATTTTATTTACCGAAGAAAAATTACATCATGTTCGTGCAAGTGCCGGTCCAAGGTCCTGCCAGTCCAGGGTCCACATACTGTAGCAGAAATATTTGACATGAAATTCCAGGTTTATAATATCTTTTTTGTTGGGTTAGGGTGGCGGGAGGGTATGAGATTGTGGATGGAAGGTTTTTTGGAGGAGGTGGTCAATTGAATACTACAATACTGTATATGTACTGTACATTGTACAATCAGCCCCCTTTATGGATACTGCATTTTCAAATACACATACTACTTGTCTTAGCCAATCACATTTCAAAAATTTCTCAGCCAGAAGTGATGATAACAGAAACAACTGCCCAGATGTACTGTGCATTCAGCAAAAGCACATCTATCATTTCAACCAAAAACTGTTGAGTTGCACATGTGTACTTTTTCGATGAATCCGCAAAATATTTTAAAGATTCGAGATGATGTTAATTAAGCAAGATTCAAAATTCATTGTTTTCATAACATGCAAATCTTGTGCTTGTCGGTGGCTGTTTATTCCTTAAAATATTTTTTTCTTTTCATTACAATACCAAACAAAGCAAACTTACATGTATGCAGGGTTGTCAAAAAGATTTTAAAGTGCCTATGAAATGTATTTTTTTAATTCGTTTTTCATTAGTTTATTATGTCCAAAGAACGAAAACAATAATCATTTCTCGAGGAAAAGAAAGAAAATCGGTTTTTTAGCCCCTTGAAGATGCGTCACTTCGGTTGAAAAGTGGCTCCAATTTTTGGAGAGCCTGGGGCGAGTGGGAGTGCGTGATGACGTAAATTACGTAAATAGTATGACACATTGGTTTGTTTACGCTTGTAATTCCCTTGGAATCCTTTAGCGTTATGGTCATTTTGCCAATGTTTTTGGCTGTACAAATGTCAGACAGCGCCTAATATGTTTCTTTACAGTCCTCTGAAGGTGAAGAGGATCAGTTTCGGATCACTCTTGATCAAATGAAATGATCGTGTCCACTGTAGTTTTGCCGTAGCGAGGCGAACCGACTGTGCCGCTTGAGCGAAGGAAGTGAACATGAACGTGAAAGGTATACATTTCAGTAGCACAGCGTCTCAGTGGTTCGCCGGTTGAGTTGTTAGCATATTGAATGCAGAGGCGTTTTTGTTATTTCTTTTTAGTGGCTCATTGACTAGCGTTTATCGAACGCGAACGATATATTTGTAGTACAAACAATGTATATTGCATCATTGATATTAGCGCATTAAACTTCTAAACAGGATATGGATTGGAAAATTATGCTTGATTAAACGGCCTCACCGGCCGGAATGTTATTTTGTTTTTGTAAAATAATATTAATCTTAACAATAAGCACTTTCATTGAAAACAACATCCCTTGACGTACCCTTTCCGATGTCGTCGAACAAATTTCGTGTATTTCGCCGGCCTATTTTCCTCTGGAGCAAAATAAAGCTTTGTTACAGCCTCTGTTGTCGAAGAATTCTAATATCTCGTATGTTTCAGGCCGTTTGCCACATAAGATTGTCCACCTCGAGCGACGTCTCTTGTCAGCTCTCTTGTTCTCTATATTCCAGCAGCAGTTTGTACAACTATTTACGTCACAGTGTAATATGACACTGGTTTTGGCCGCACACAAATTGGAGCCACTTTTTAGCGCCAACAACCTAACTTTGAGACCATAAAAAAAGCGTTTCGCATCGTCCCTAACACTTTAAACCTTTTATTCCAAGGTCTAAAAAGGTGAAACTTTCGATACATCAAAAAATAAATTTCATTTCATAGGCACTTTAAGTAGGAGGAGAATAAATTGATTAGATGTCACTGGGGGTTGGAGGTCCCCCTACAGGTGAGGGGTCTGAGGGTTTCGCACTAATTGAAATGGCCTCATCTCAGGGCAATTCTAACAACTTACAAGCAGCAATAAAACAGATTTATTTTATCATTATAAAAACTTTTTTCAATCACTTGATATATATTGCATTATTTCAAAGATACAGTACCACATGCACAGGGTCTATAGCAAAGTCATCTACATGTATGAATGTCCTTGTTACTGTAATTTCATCATTGCTTATTTACAGCAAGAAATAAGAATCACAAATCATATAGTTAACTTCTACAATTGTCCATATATTTTTCAGTGAACAAATCTGACATATGTACAGTAGCCAATGTTTAGAGTGGATTTGAAATAACAGGTATCTCAGGAAATTATTAAGAAAACTTCCAATTACAATTCTTGTTTTAGGAAAATGATTGTGATAATTACTGTATTCTTTACTAAAATTTGTCATCAGTGTCAAAGTTACTCTCAATAGCTTTACTTATCTCCCCCATGTCATCACTGAAACAAGCGAGAGACGAATGGTTTATTCGAGACTAGCATTTTTCTCTGGAAGTCTGTGTTTTGACTTTATAAAATGCGAGTCTAAGATTGAAACGGCTCGAAGAGCTACGATTAGGATCTTCAAATCTCTCAATAGCCACCCGGTCTAAAAAATTCCTTTAGAACTAAATAGCTTTGAAAAATCAAGACTCTGAGACAGTTATGCAAAAAAAAATTCCAGACTCCAAGACACCTCATGTGAAAAAATTATACATGTAGATTCTGATCAGAGACATAGCACACAGGAAACTCGTCTAAAGTTTGGGAGATCAGTAATACTGTAACTTTTATTTGTTTACATGAAAGCTTAGCAAGAGACTGAGAAGACAGTGAAGCATTGTTTTATTGTTTTTATCTTTTGTACTTTCAAACTTCCAACTTTCACGCCGATGTGTAGGGATGTCAAAATCTCTTTACCGAGAACATGTTTGGTCACTGGAAATTTGATTTTATAAATTGACACTCAATCAAGTTGAAACATGTTAAATAGAACAATTTTTAGTTTGTTTTGTATGTACATACTGTAGTCCATAGTGCTTAATTTTGATTGCATAATTATGGCCAGACTCCAAAGTTAGAAAGTTTTTTGAAGTGAAATACATGTAACGTAGATCTTATTCCAGATAGTAAACCAACAAAGTTGGAAACCATCACTTATTTAACTATAGTAAACAAACCGTGAATATTTAATTTTATAACATAGCCAGGAAATTCGCCCAATCTAATTCAATAGTGCGAGCGTGCATCTATAACTCAACATACACACGCCCGTGCTTATAGACAAATTTTTATCATAGAAATGATGTGTGTAAATGCCACTGAGCATAATGTTTCTCGCTCACTCATTTGCTCACTCCTTTTCAATGCGTTTTTAAATCATAAGTATCCAGGTGGAAGCAAATCAAACCTCAATTATGAATTTATTGCCATTGACTGTATGAAATTGCCAAAAAACTTAGCTTATTTATGTTAGTTTTTTATCTTGGCGGCGCGATGTTTACAAGTTTACTCGTGACCACGCTACGCTAAAATTTCACAAACCGCAGTTTTCTACAGAAATTATACCTATTATAAAACAACAGACAACATGAAATACAGCAGTAAAATGGCAGAGAATCATGTCTGTAAAGACTTCAATCAGCAGAATTGAAAAACAAACTGAACAAGCATGCGACTGAACAGAGCGAAACGCTATCCGATTTGAAAAATACTACAATCAAGGCGGTCTTACAAAAATTAATACATTTGGACACAAATTACATGTAGCGTTAAAAAAACGTTACCTGCACTTGATGTAGCTTTTTATTCCCTTCCTTTAGCACCCAGCTTTCCAGATAAATAATTTTACAAGTTTAAGCGAGTTGAATTGTTCTTGTTGTTGTTTTGACACGGACCATTCGCTAAAGAGCTCGCATCTTTAGTCCACACATTTCAAGTCCGAAGTCAATCCATACTGAAAGCATAAGTTGTTCTCTTTTCAATTAACAACGGCTTTTGGACTGCAAAGCGAGTCTCCATTTAAGTTCATGAACCATTTCTCCATTGAGCAGACTGAGTTCGACAAAACTTGCACACAACAACCCGTGATGGGAAAAAAATACAAACTTGCTCGTCCATTTAGTTCCTAGAGCCGCGTAGTGAGATTTTTCGGTTCCAATCTGCTTCAAAGCATGTTTAGGAACATTTTCAAGAAAGCATAAAGCATATACCATATTTCAAAGCCAACTATTAGAAGATATTTATTATATTTTTAGAAACTTGTGCGGTTTGAACAGCTTTGCCAAGGTGAACTTTCATTCAGCTTCGCCAAGGTGAACTGCGATATGCGGCAATAATTTTCGCGCCTTTTTTCATTCAGTCATGCGATCAATATTTTTTCTTTTCCTTTCGCTATGTTATAAAAGAATTGGTTCATGCTTTTAGTTGTGCATCTATCGAGTTATGGATGCACTTGGGAAGTTTGGAGAGCACTCGAGAAGCTAGAGTTGCTCTCGGCTATCGCCTCGAGCAACTCTTACGCTTCTCTCGTGCTCTCCAAACTTCCCGCGTGCATCCATAACTCGATAGACGCACGCTAAGCATGAACCAATTCTTAAAGACTACATACAATGAGCATGGAAGTAAAGCGAATGTGCGCGAAATGTCAAGGTAGGCAAAAAAATCATCAAATAAAAATCAGCACATCCAAAGTTTCATTATAAATTAAAGCTTTTATTTCTGTTTTTGTTTTTTAATCGGCTGATTTTTTCCTGCTTTTCCCAGTGATTTTTAGCCAGCCAAAACCTCGCAGTAGCTGGCGATGTTGCCAGCACTTTTTGACAATCCTGTGTGTGGCAATGAATAACCAATAAAAATGCACACCATTACCAGACATTTGAGTCACTGCTCAAATTTTAAGAATGGCAGACTGAAATTACAGAGGAGTGTTTGAGATTGAAAAAAAAATTTCAAATAGGCCCATGCCTGTCAGCAACGAAAATCAATTTCCCTTGATCTTAACAGAATGATAACTGTTTCAACATATTTATAACAATGTGATTTGCTTGGTGGTTTGCAAAAAATAAGTTCATACAAATTGAGATACAAAATTAGCCCCAAAACAGTCTCTAAATGTCTCATGTCTACTCAAATTTTGTCAAGTATTACTCACCGAAAACTCCATTTTGGACCTCATATCTTACACACAGTCATCTTTCCCTGATCTCGAAGCTTCGTTATGAATTAAAGCTTCAGAACCGGCACGAAATATTCTGTAAATCAATCAAAAACCTCAGACAAATTTATACATGTAGATTTGAAAGTCAATATTTTGTTTAAATCCATTCTAGCTTGCTACCATAAAGATGTTGACAAAAACTGCGTCAGAAACAGGAAAAAAGTTTGACCATTTATTTTTGTCTCTCGCTTTGATGTTTTGGTAGTCATTTTTAATTTAAACATAAACCAGGCAGTTTTACATATATGTTGTAGTTAAATAAAAATGATCTCAGGTTGAAATGATTTCAAACTACAAATAGAATGTAGTTTGATTTGTACTCTTCTTTGCCTAAGTGATCAATTACATCAAGTCCTTACTGCTATCACAATGAAAATTACTCGCGATCAATAAATTTTATCTTTAGGGTCCTGTCTGGAACAAGGAAAAATCTTTGTTTCTCCACTGCAGGCTCTCCGTGGTATTCCAAAATGAATCGTTGAACCAACTGAAATTAAAACATAAATTACTGATATTATTTTGCACAATCACTTGGCATATCTTGGTACAAATATAGAAACAAATATGGTAAACATTTCGGTATATTGAGCTTATTGACGTCAACAGGTTGCGTTTAATCCGCTGAATCCCCGGCAGGAGTCCTTTTTATTTGGCTTCTTTCTATCTCGTGAATACGCGAAGCGTTGAGCGAGATATATTACACGGGGGCAATTATGCAAATATTCACTCGATTGATCACTCCGATGTAAACTTTTTTTTTAAATTTCCCTGTGTAATACGTCATTCAGTTGTCTAGACAATCTCATTTAACACAATGCATATGTTGTAGTTCAAATTTATCCTTGGTTCAAATTTTATTTTCCTTTGTTTAAAACTCATTATCATACATTACCAAAGCCAAAAACAAAGGAAAATAAAATTTGATCCAAGGATAAATTTGAACTACAACACATATTTTTGCCACGCTAAGATGTTTGGTCGTTTTAAATCTGTTTTACTCTTCAATTCTTTGACTTCAAACTCAGTA
Organism: Dendrophyllia cribrosa; assembly: GCA_024195265.1. Classification (NCBI taxonomy): domain Eukaryota; kingdom Metazoa; phylum Cnidaria; class Anthozoa; order Scleractinia; family Dendrophylliidae; genus Dendrophyllia; species Dendrophyllia cribrosa. The sequence goes on along the minus strand of JAJLRJ010000008.1, from coordinate 39,827,889 downwards.
TGGAAAATTAAAAACGATCTGTGAACGAGATGGTTCTTGGAGCCATAAGACGGGGAAATAGTTTTATTGTTAATGATATTTATTCTGGTCCTTTTGCCCATCACTACATATATGACTAGCTATAACTTAAGCAAGCAGGCCACTTATTTCTGTGGTTTATTGGCTCATAAACCGGTTCATGGGATAGTGAAAGACCACTATTAGGATTTGTAAAGCAGGAGCAGAAGGCAAGTAACCTATCGTTGACCTTCCCATATTGGCAACATCGTAAGTGGTACATGTGATATACATAATACACAATCGTCTTGAAAGCGTTTCAGACCAATTTTGTAGCCAAGATTATAAGTCCATTACCTTTGCAACCAAAAGGTACATTTCAGCTTCAGCAATACGACGCCCTGGAATGCAATGGACAGTTGATAAAACAGTATCAGTAACTGTATGTTACAACTAGCTGTTAATACTACGTTTACAGTAGAGGAGATTTTTCCGGATTCGTGACGAATCCGGAACATTTTGGTACCGAATTCGTTTTGCCGTTTACACGCAGATGGGTGAATCCGGAATAAAAACGTCCCGGTTTGGTCGCGTCTCCGGAGATTTTGAATCCGAAATTTAAAGTGAATGCTTTGTATCCGATTACTGTAAATCCGCAATGTTTTGTGGTGTAAACAGTTGTTCCAATGAATCCGGATACTTTTTCGCCTGCTTGGTAACCGTTCCCCAATGAATGTCATCGAATTTATCGATGCGTGTAAACGATTGGGAATCCGAATACCCTTTAGTATAAACGCTTGCAAATCCGAATACCGTAAATTTAATAAATTCGGAAACATTTATGAATCCGGAAAAATCAACTCTAGTGTAAACGTAGTCTAAGTCATGAATGATATGGAAGTTTTTCAAGAAATCTTAAAAGTCGTTTGACCGCACAGCATTTTGGTAATAAGCGCGAACACATTTCTTCTAACACGGCTGGTGATCCAACCCAAAATGGGAAAGTATTTTGGTGAACAAACCGTATCGCATAGGTTGGCTGTTAAGCAGAATGTTTAGATTATTTATAGCAGAATGGGCTTACATAACAAGGCTTTTCCCCTTCAATCTTTTCAAGACGATAAATGAAGCAAGAAAGAATTTAGGACGAAATCACACGTTTCCGTATTTGTTAAACGTGACGGAAACATGGAACTATTTGTTTCCGTCACGTTTCTGTGTTGCGGAAACGTGGAAATCTCAGTCTCATTGTTCCTATCACGTTTCCGTCACGTTTACTCGACGGAATGACCCTTGTTGGGCTATTTACAGTGATTGATTGTCATTTCTTTCGTACCATTTGTTCGCTGGCGAGTACGTGTATAAACAACTGTCAGTTGCAGAAAACGTGTGACTACCCAACGGGACTTACTGATAACCAATTGGTTATCAAATATTATTATATTGATATATAGTAGTGTAACTGCAAAAAACAATAAGCTCGAGGCTCCTGAGACACTAACTATACATTTAGGATATATACTTTTTCATCCTCGGCAGGATCGTTAACTTACCGATGCACATACGAGAACCGACTCCAAAGGGAATACTGGCAAAAGGGTGGATTTTTCCCAAGTCTTCATTCAGCCAACGCTCAGGTTTGTATTCTAAAGGAAACTTAAACAAATTCTCTGAGCGTCCGGATAGGTAATTGTTGTATAAAACGGTAGTCTGAAAATAAATAAAAGTTATACATTGTCAAATTTAGTCAGGTGAATTACTGATTATTGGCCTGCGTAGCTCGTGGCATTCAATTCTCTTGAAAGCAAGGTACTAGTTTTGGTGATGGTGCCTTGAGTCGAAGGGAGAATGAGGAGACCAGTTGAAAGTTTTCTCCTTTACGGCTTGCCCGGATGAAACGGCGAACGGAACGGGAGCGGTCACATTACGTGCGTTGTGTCAGCAAGCAACAAAAAGTCGCTTGACGAAAATTTGTCGTTTTAGCCTGCCAGTTCTCGTCGTTTGATTACTGAGCAATACTTTACAGTGATGAAGACTAAATTGTTCACGGGGATGAGACGTTTCCTCCCTGTTCCAATCTGTAAAACGTAACGTAATCCTCTTCCTCTTGGCAATACAGGCAGCCATGCAATTCATGGTCAATACTAGTGATCATTTATATAGCCGCAAGGAAAAAGAGTTGTAAAAAGAGCAATTTGGGAATCTCTGGAATGCCTCTCGCTTTTTTTTATCTTACTAGCAATTGAGCTGGCAAGATGTTTTGCTCACAAACTGGGTTAAACCCAAGTTGACATTAAAGACTTTCCCTAGAAGTTATGGTTGACGGAAGGAATTCCTTGTCCATTCATGATTATTACTTAGGTTGGTTCTGGACCTACAACCTTATTAACATAACTTCGCAACAGAGAATAAGATGGAAAGAAAATACTGAACGAGACAAAGCATATCTTGGTGGTCTCGATATTTTGACTTAACAAGGGAAGAAAAATTGTCTCAGATCTAAATTTCTATTGGCCCATACTAATTTAACACAATCAATCAAGTGTATCTAGAATTGCAAAACACATGAAAGCATCAGTGCAGGAAAGAATTATTTATAAAATTGATAGTTTGTTTATCGTTTGTCTCACGATATAGTCATTAAAGATGTGGATTGAGACGTTTCGAGCGCTTACAAGCCAAGTTGACCTGTGTGGCAAAGTCTATATTGGGGAGACAGGACGACTCCTCGCATGAACGGATTAAGGAACATGACAGAGACATACGTTTTGCACGTACTCAGTCGTCAGCCGTTCCAGAAGCTACTAACGCAACCGCACACTATCCGCTTTGGGACGAGGTTAAATTTATTGACCGACACCCTCATTAGTATACCCGTAGGGTTAAAAAGGCTACCCACATAAAACTTCGCCCTAGCAGCATCAATCGGGGCAACGGAATTAAAATTCCAGAAGCATGGATGCCCACGATCAAACAACACAACAGCCGATCGGTACCACAGCGGACTGCTGATGGAACAGCGTCTAGTCAGAACAATAGGGATCGAAATGCAACAGTCACCAACAGCCACGGTGCTACTTATAATGATGCACAGCCACTCAACACCATCGCCTTTTTTTCATTTAAAAACCACGTGAACAACATATTTCATAACATTTATTAAATGCATTTTAATTTATACGAAAATACACAAGAAATGAAAATTTAATGAAGGCTTGCAGCCCTAATACAGAACAGCTATGAAATGCGGATTAGTTACCACAAGTGGATGTATACTGTGGTTGTAACTAATAAGCATTTCATTGTCATTTCATAAGTAGTCTACGACTTTCGTGTCTGTGTTGTATCAGATCTACAATTACTCACCTTCGGTTCGTGATTGTAAATCTGACAACACGGCCGCTCATGTAGTAAACACTCCATAAGGGCTGTAGATACTCACCCCAGATGGAACAGCGTAACCGGCAAGAACCACATCTTGTGTAAGAAGGCGTGCCCAACCAATAGAAACAGGATGCAGTCTTGTGCCAGAAATAGAACAGGTTAGAGAATTAGAATTAGAACCTGAAATTTATCTAGAATTCCAATACAAATCAAAGTCGTGGTGACATAAATATAAACGTGAAATGCATCGCAAATCTATATAATTTATATTATGTACTCATAATCCTCAGCAAAAATAGGTTGACAGGACTACGAGACTTGTTATATACTCGTTTGACCTTTCGAACGGGTTCGAATCCTGGTGGGGACGTTTTTTTATTTTTGCTGTCCTTTTTTTCCGAACTGGACATTATAAAAGTGATGTACTTTTTTTTCTTTGCCTTTGAAGTCGATCAATTGAACGCGCTGGCAGTTAGTTATATGCAAATTCTATACACTTCGGATTCCGGCATTTAGATAAGCCTGGGAATTTGTTATTAATTTTAACTGTTTGCCTCAAACTTAATTTGTAATATCGTTCCATCTTTAGCAGACTTTTCTCAACTTGCATTCGCGATCGGGTAACGCAAAATCCTTTAATACTCCTTCACGGAACTTAAATAAATGACGAAGTACTGCTCTCGGGTTGTACTTAAATCTTTCATTTGGAGCGTTTCAAATTTACGAATTGGCTTATAGGAACCTTTGATTGTAAGGAAGGGTCGCTCAAATATGAGGCAGCGATGTGTAGAGCATTTCTTATTCACGGGTTGGCTCACAGGAGCTTCTGATCTATGATGTTGTTAAATTTACCTCATGGTCTCTTTTACACAAGCTTTAAGGTAATGCAACTTAGCAAAGCTTTCAGGGGTGAAATCACCATATGGTCCAATGAAAGACGTCACTTCCTCATATACCTTGTCCTGCACCTTCGAATTATTTGCCAAATCGTAAAGGAGCCACAAAAGCCCACTGGAGGTCTAAAAAAAGGAATGAAGAAATTATCATCGCAGTGATGAGCGTAATTACTGTAATTGAAAAAAATTGAATTTTCTGAACGGGATTTGAACACGTGACCATCTCCTCAGTTCAATTATGAGTCGTGTTGAGGGGGGGGGGGGGGGGGGGGGGGGGGGGGGTGGTGGTCTGGGAAATGGGATTTTGTCCAAATCCCATTTTTCCAGACTAACTTTTGCCTAAATTCCAGTCCCAGCAGTGACATTTTCGGGCTTTTCCGATATACACATTTTTTTTAACATGGTTAACCATTTTACTTTATTTCTGTTTCTTTATGCGAAATCAAAGGGATACTGTTGATATCAGTTAGAAACAAAAATATTGTTCTGAAGGGGCTTAAGCCTATCTGCATCATTCAGTTGTTTCTGCCTGTCCCGAACTTATTCTTGGCTTGCACTTACGTCATAGAGGGTCTGGATGGGGGGGGGGGGGGGGGGGGGGGTACAAATGTCAGTTGTCAGCTAAAATTTTGGCCATTTGTCAGTTGTCAGTTAAATTTAGGGCCATTTGTCAGTTGTCAGTTAATTGACTGTTAATAATTAATTAAGTGATTTAATTATTTCTTTTTTATCCAAAATTTAGCTAAAAAGGCACATAAAATGTAAATTTAACTATGAAAAATTGTTAAATTGCTACACTAATAACTTTTTTTTAAAATTTGGAGTTGAAATCATTACAAGTGGCTTTCTATCGTTACTCTCCTGCTTGCCCAAGCATAACATTCCTCTCTAACCCTTAGACACTTAGCTCATCAAAATTCACCTTCACCTGTTCTTTGTTCGTTTGATTTGATTGGGTTTTGTTTGTCAATGGCTCATTTGTGATTGGCTGGGATGAAGTAATCAGGGAAATGATTGCACTCGCGCAAACAGGCGCGTTGGGAAGAGAGTAACAAACAAAATATGTTTTCTCCTGTGAAACATGAAACATATCTACTATAAGCGTACTTTACAAATCCAGGCGGAAATGGGCACGTATTGGCCGCCCAGATCTTGAAACGGTAACAGGCGCAATATCTTCGTCCTCCCTATCAGAAAAGTCATCTCCTGAGTCGGTTTCGTATTCATCTGGCGTAGGTCGCGCTTCAGCAACTGCAACTGCAACAAGACAGTCGTCCACAAATGTGACTTGTGGCGCATCTCCACTTTCGGATGCAGCATGAACGAATAGGTCTTCTTCGTTTTCTTCTTCATCTATGGTGAAAACTACCGGTTCCTCAGTGTTAAGATCGTCCCCCAGTCCCTCCATAAAGTCTACTCTATTGCAATCTTGTTCCTTCGTGTTCCTTCGTGTAGACTGCCGGTGGTAAAGCCCCTGCTTTGTCCTTCGTAGTTTCTCCTCGGATTGTCCCTTGCCTCACGGGACGATATTTCTCTACCAATTCTTTCATAGCAGTTTCAGCCTCGGGACTGATTTCTTCTGACAGCAGCGGTTGCATAAAGTTGATATTGGCAAACTCCATGCTGGTCTGCGGGACGGGGTAGTACGACTTATCGTGGGTGAAATATAAGGCCCCCCATTTTGTTATTCTCTTCAAAGACTCCTTTGTAATAGTTCCAAAATTATCTTCGAGAGCGCGAGAGCGAGCGCGGAGCGTGACAGTGGCCGCGAAGCGGGCGCAAAAAAGAATATATATTTGTCTTTCCCCAGGGCCATCCTCTTGCGTTCACGCGCTTTCAAATTCCCCGCGGTTTCTATTTTGCTTGCGATCTCGACGAACTATAGACAAAATAGGAATCTTTGGACAGACTAGCAGGAAATAAGCCCAGTGACTTGCTCGGCGTACAATCATCAATGAATTAGTATTTCATTTGAAGGGGTGAAGTGTTTCGTTTCTATAATATTTTGTTTTTAGCTGTGGATTTACTGCGTGTTTTAATGCATGAACTTACATATGATCAACCGACACCACTAAAATATGACGTGTAACGATCGCTCCAGCATACTTGAAAGCTCCAGCTTCCACTGGTTGTACTTTTCCTTTTCCCGCCCGGTTTCGGGGCCATCCGATAAAGCAAAATATCGAAATCTCCAAGGCCTTTAATTGTTAGTTCCTTCAGGCCAAGGAATTGAATAAGGTGCTTTTTGAGAGCATTTATCGTATTTAAGTCATTTACCGAAATAGGACTTCTATGTCTTTCGGAATTAACGCCGTAAAAGCTTACAATCGCTTTTGTAAATTCGAAATCATAGGTGACGTCATGGGTGGGTCATACAATAAATTATTAACGAAATATGACACTCAAGCGTCCTGCTGCTGATTTAATATAAAACGTGCATTTGATTGACGAAAAGAGTAGAATATTGTTATTTACAACGGGGTTTGAAGGATATTTAGGACAATGAGATCTTTTGTCAGTTGTCAGTAAAACCCTCTACAAATGTCAGTTGTCAGTTAAATTTTAGGCTATTTGTCACTTGTCAGTTAACCCCATCCAGACCCTCGTCATACAATGTCATATCAAAATTAGAAGCATTAAAATACAGATTTCGATTTCAAAACGTTTAAGGAATTGTAGAGAGTTTAAAACTACATGTCTGGGCCAAATTGTGAGACGCCAGAGCATTTCGTGCAAGAGTTAGAGGCGAATGAGTATTAAACATTCTTAGTAAAAACGTACGTAGCAGCCATCTTGGTATACCAATTCAGTACACCAACATGGCGGCCAAAACTTCAAAGCCATAATTACGCAAAAAGTCTCATCACAAAATATTACATTCAATATAAGTTACATTAAATTGGCTTCTAACTTGTTCAATGTTATTTATTTTTACGGCTTATCTGAAATAGCGTGACACATTTAAACCTTTACAAATCGAAAGCACCTGAAACTTTTTGTGAAGGATTGTAACACTGGTTTCTACGCTAATATGCCGAGAACTGTTAAAAATCGAATAAAACGTGCAGTACTGATACAGACTACCTCCGTAAACAATTCTTCTAACAAGGTTGAAACATTTTAACTGCTTTCCTGGCTATCTTTCGGTGCTCGAGCAAGAAAAAAAGAAGAAAATGCTGGTGAGTACTGTTGCCGAGTACTGTTGTCGTTACTCATTAATAATGACACATGATGTGCGTGACTTTAACTACGGTTTCAAATTTCCGGCAAGCTACGATCTTAGACACAGCTCGTTGAGACAGCAGTGTTTTCCGCGCGCAAGACAATCGTCAGTCTGATGTCCTGTCAAAAAACACATTTATCGAATCCCTCCCCTCCCCCTTCCGTTCAATGTTGCTTAAAAGGGTTGCTCGGAGACCAGGGACACTTTTTGAGTACGTACAACATTGTTTTGTGGTGGGTAGGGGGAGGTAGATATGATAATTCCTTTTAAATACTGAGAAATGCTCACAATTTGTAGGGCCTCTTCATATGAGCCCGGTTGACCGGGCTGGCCCGCGTACCGGGACGGATTTCGCCTTGGGTTCATATGAGAAAATTCAGCCCGGTTTCCGAGATGAGAAAAGGCCAAAGTATATGTCTCTTTGCTTTAGCTTTCTCTTCTTCTGAAAGTGTGTCATAATCATCCGGTAAGTGGCAAGCAACCACAGGCCCGAACATGAACTCTTCGTCGATATGAAGCTTCGCCATCTCCACTCGCAATTCCTGGTATTGAATTTGCTTGTCCGCGTCGAAATCAAGGCTTCTGTACGCCATTTTAGACTTGTAGTTAAGTAAGCAGTCGATCAATTGGCTGACTATCTCTGTTTGCCAACGGAACTTCCTAGGATTCGAGAGAGAAGAACATTCCTCTCTTCCCGCCATGTTTACCAGCCGCGCTGCTACGTCATCGACCATGTAACGCATGCGCTGTTGCGAAGAGTTCGTCCCGGTAACCTGGATGATGTGTTCATATGGCAAAATTTTCCAGCCCGCTTACCGAGATCCCGGTTGGAAAAACCGAGATCTCGGTAACCGAGCCAGCCCGCCCTCACATATGAACACATCAAAAATTTTACAAAGGATTTAAAGGTAAGGCGAGATCTCGGAAACCGGGCTCATATGAAGAGGCCCTAAGTGTCTCAACAGTGCTGGGCTGCCCCCCCTCCCCCGGCTATTCACTCCGCTGCTCCCCCTCCACTCCCCTCCCTAACTATGGAGCCATGATCCGCCACTCGTTACAGACATGCGGCCGGGATTCAAACCGCCAGTGAATGGAGGTAGAGCAGGTAAACACATTTTCTGCAAGGCTGACAAATTGAATTATTTTGTTGGATTCTTCTAGTCCACTCGTTTGTAACAATGCTGTCTCCAGTTGTTTGGGAAAACAGTTCAAAGGATTGTCCAATTTACAATTTTCCGCCGGTGTGTATTACTAGTTATTTGTGGAAATGTCAGTTCATTTCTACGACTACAGTTGGAAGAGGTTACCAGTATTCGCCGCCATGTTGCCTCGCGATAGTTGGAGATTAATCAGTCGCAGTTATATTCGGGGGTGTGTCCAGTATGAAAGCTCTAGCGTCTTAAGATTACACTTAATATACCTAAACCCAGATATCAAATTAAAGCTTATAGAGCTGGCTATCTAAATATGGAAATCATTTGGTAATAAAATGAATTGTCGAATTTTTTACGACGTCTAAATTCGAACGTCCGAATCAGATTTAAAACGAGAGAGCTGTTATACTGGAGACACCCCCGAAGGTACACGGTAACCTTAATCACTGACATGCAAGTCAGCAGAAAAACACTGAGGATTATGAGCGAGTCGTCAATGCACTGAGCTGGTTTTGTTTAAGACTTATTGAGTCGAATAGCCGTTCATTTAGTTTAAGAATGTTGTTGAGCGTTAACTATATATGCTGTGTAAAGTATATACAATAACAACAACAACAACGTTTATTTGTACTGTAAATTACAGAGCTGTATATATAATAGAGCTGACGTGTTTCCCATTCCCAATTTTGTGTTTAGGATTCCCAGTCCCAGTGACCTAAATACCATTTTTTAGGGCTCGAACTTAATTTTTTAGTCCACTAGCAAAGTTTTGCTAATAAATTTTTTTCTATTGGCAAATTTAGTAAGGTCACTAGCTATTTTTTCAGTCATTTTCCCTTTGATGACTCTGAAAATATGGTAAAAATACCTGAATAGTATACTGTTAATTTTGTGGTCGTCTTTTAGTGTCCTGATGTTTCGTTGGCGGCTCGGGGTTGTCGAGCAAGACGTTGTCATCGTCGGTCACGTTACCGGTAGTGTTAGAGGTGGAGGGCCTCTTAAAAAGAAGCGGTTATTTTAGACATCTACAACAAAAGTGGCTCACAAAAAGTGAAATTTATTCTCTTCTGTCACGTTACTGATTCCAACAAAATGTGAATGCGTAGATAAAGTGTGCACAGGTTCTGTGTAAAACCACGCTTATTTTCTCCCGAAGATGACATTCGATGTCTGAATTTTTGCCACAAAATTTTCCAAGAACGTTCACTTTTTCCCTCCAACGTTGATTAGAGAAATGCTTACTCGCAAAAGTTTGCTAGAGGATATTTTTCAGACTCGCAACTTCCAAAAACCACTCGCATTTTGCAAGTTTGCGAGAGTTAATTTCGAGCCCTGATTTTTCCAATAAAAAAAAAATAGGCAAATCCCAGTTCCCATTCTAGTCTTTTAGGATCCTCCTTCAAGGTAAGGTCTAACTTACCGTTTCGACTCCTGCCCCAAACATGGAAATCGAACTCGCATTTATCTCTTCTGGTGTGAGTTCACCTTTCATTATGAGGTAGGTCAGTAGAGGTACAGCTGCAATTTAAAAGATATAAATAGATTACAACCGGAATCGATTTACGCCGATTAACGCTATTTCGTCCGTGTCAAATGGTCGTAGTCTTAACAAACAAACATTTAGACACACACATAAATATGTCAAATAAATTCGTCGCAAGAACCAAAGGCCGATTTTACAGTACTGGCATACAAATTACAACTGACACAGCTGGAAGTTGCAGAATTTACAGATAAAGTAAAGTAAAAGGCTCGTTATGTGAAATTATGACCTCCAGCGGATCAGCGGTAGTAATGGCGGATAGACGTTCCTCGTCAAGCTCGTGGGTGTTTTGCTTCTTTGTCGTGCTATTTACTCTACTCGTTACTCGACTCAGTCATGAAAAGACGACTAAACACAAAAGCAGACTAATCTGGAATTTTAACTTAGAAGGAAGAGCTTTTGATAAAGAAAAGCTGGGTTCATGTCATGGCTACGGGAGGCGCCATCTTGGATTATCAGTGAAGTTGAAACGTCGCAGTAGATATCTGCTAGCAAGAGTAAAGTATTACCATAACTCAGATGCTTTCTTTCAATCCGAACGCATGTTATCATGTGGAGATATCGAATGTAACTCCGGTCTGGTCCGGTCCGGTCCTAAGGTCCGGTGGAGTGAAATGATCGATATGTCGACACAAGGTGAAGCGAAATCAGAAACTAAAATGCGTGGTTTGTGGGCCACTGATTCATATTGGACGCACCCAGTCTAAATCAAGCGAATAAAATAATTTAAATTCGGCTTCGATTAAGACATGGACCTGTCCATCATGTGTTTCCTACAAGCAATCATTCCCCTTTGCAGATACAAACATCATCGACGAAGGACAGAAGGATTTAGCTGAAAATGAAGGTGATCGTATGGAAGAATCTGAGATGTGGGTTAAATAAGAGAACGTTAAGGATGTGCGAAATATACTCATCTTTCATTTGAATGTTAACAGCCTGCAGAATAAAATAGAGGAAGTCGCAATACTTGTGGATGAATTTAAAGCTAAAGTAGTATTTTTGACAGTAAGAAAAATCGATGGATCGTATCCCAACAGACAATTTGCAATAGAGGGTTACAAAATGTATGGGAATGATCAGAAGAAAGGACTAGAGGTGGTATCATGGCGTATGTTTCTTCCAAACTAACATCAAAAAAGGTCAAGGTGCCATGGTCATTCAGTACGATTGAAGTCCTAGCCATTGAAGCCAATCTTGGAACACACGAAGCAATCATGTTCGGAGTTTACAGGCCACCTGAAGTGTTAAGGTCTGACTACTATATTAGGCTGGAGGATGAGCTAAACCATTTGTGTACTTGGGTATCTTTACAGCAACAGTTCGTTATAATCACAGGGGACATAAATCTCAACAGACTAAGACCAGACCAGCGTGAGGGTAAAATACTTTATGACTTAGAAGAAGTACATGGGCTGGAATGCTTGGTTAACATGCCAACCAGGGTAACAAATACATGTACAACTGAATCGTTACTGGACGTCATAATAACCAACAAACCGCAATACTTTAAGGAATGTGGGGTGTATAATCAAGAGGTCAGTACATGACCATGCAATGGTGTGTAGGACGTTGATAGAGAAAGTGAAGCATCATCAGAGCAAAGTCAGGTTACATTCAGAAATTTTAAGAATTTAGATGTCGAGAGTCTCAGGGAAAACCCGAGGACAGCGCCGTGGCATGTGAGCGAAATGTTTGATTCAGTAGATGACAGGTATGACTACTGGAATGCATTATTAAACACAATATTAGACGAGCATATGCCAGTGAAAAGAATGAAAGTGAGGGCAAGAGATGTCCCTTAAATGACACCTGCTTGGAAGAAAGCTATAAGAGCAAAACGTTGCTTTTCAAAACAATTTAGCCAAAGCAGGACACCTGAGAACTACGAACTAAAAAACAATGGAGGAATGAGGCAACAAGACAAAGGAGAATAGCGATAAGAAATTATTGGAGTGAGGTATCGGATAATCTACGTCAAAACCCGAAGAATTTCTACAAAACTTTCAAACCATTCCTGGATAGGAAGGACAAGGGAGATGGAACAAGGGATATACATCTGAACATAGATGGTAACTTAGTAAGAGACCGAGAAAGAGTAGCTGAACACTTTGTGGAGTACTTCTCTACAATAGCAAGCAGGATCGGTGGCGAAACGCAGAATCTCTTGTCAAAGAGCACAGGAGTTTAAAATCAATCTCTACCACCATGACTGGATCGAATAATTCCTTTTGCTTTAGATCTGTGACCTGTCATGAAGTGAAGGACGCCATGAACAAAATCGATTCAAGGAACACTGTAGGATATGATGGGATACAACCAAGAGTATTGAAATTGGTGGCTGAAGAGTTGGCACCTTCCCTAACTACGATTTTCAATTCTAGTATACAGCAAGGAGAATGGATTACACCTTGAAAACGAGGGGAATAGATACCTGTATTCAAGAACGACGACAGGCGTGAAGTCAGGAATTACAGACCGGTCACAGTACTACCATCTTTAGGCAAGATTTACGAAAACCTTTTGAGCAAGCAAATAACTGAGTATATAGATCCAAATCTGAGCTACAGGAAGAATAATGGATGTGAAAGTACCATTTTTACGGCTGGTAGAGAACTGGAAAAAAGACCTAGACTGTAAAAGAGTTGCAGGAGTCTTATCGTCTGAGATATGAGCAAAGCATTCGATTCTCTTTGGCCACCACTCCTGATCAGAAAATTAGAATCATATCATTTTTCAGATGAGGCCCTAGATTTGGTTCGATCTTATTTTTTCGAGCGGAACAACGGGGTTAGGTTAGAGTAGGTGACAAGTCAGTGGAGAGATGTTGTAAGAGGCTGTCCCCAGGGGTCTACACTTGGGCCTCTATTGTGGAATGTGTTTCAGAACGATCTCACTAGGGCTATTGCGGAAGCTGACGTATCCATGCATGCTGATGACCATCAGATATTCTCATCAGATCACTCAATTGTTAGGGTGGAAGAGAAGTTAATACAGGATGGAAACAAAATGACAAAATGGTATGAAGAAAATCTACCACAGGTAAACATTAAGAAATATCAATCGACGGTACTTGGTAAAAAGAAAAGGCACAGAGGGAATAACCATGCATATATATAGGTGGAGTTAAAATAAAGCAATCTCAATATTGATCATGATCTGAACTTTAGTAATCACATAAGTGAAGTATGTAAAAAGACAAGTCAGCAAATTGGAGTGCTCACGAGACTAAGGAATAGACAAATTCGGCTAACGCATTGTTGTACCCAATTCAAACCTTTTGGGATTAGAACTCTTTGTTCGTCATATTTCCATATCAATGAAGCATTGACATGGAAATTATATGGAAATACTGTGAACAAAGAATCTTATTCCCAGAAGGTTTGAATTGGGTACAACAATGCGTTAGCCGAATTTGTCTATGTTATACCTGCCCCTGCCAAACTCCAACATTCAAAGCCCCACTTAACATATTGCAGCACAGCCTGGCATTTTTGCAGAGCTTCTGATAGGCACAAACTGGAGAGGTTACAGGAGAGAGCTTTGCGTACAGTATATAACAACACATTGGACTCATATGAGAATCTACTTCGGCAGGCCAATATGACGTCTCTTTATAACAGAAGGTTACAAGATATAGCAATTCTGATGTTCAAAGCTAAGAACTAGCTATTACCGAAATATGTACAAGACCTTTTCAACCTTCAAGGGGAAGGAGAAAAAGGATATAATCTAAGGAACTCTGACTTTATTATGCCACGCTTTAACACTAAAAGGTACCGAACACATTCGCTGACATATTTAGGACCTTTTTTGTGGTCCAAGTTGACAAAGGAGGAACGTGATATGAATAGTCTGAAAGCTTTTAAAAGTTGGATAAAGAAAAGATATTTATCAGTTTTAATTAAAGATGGGGGTTGTAAGAGCTGCTAAATTTGCAACAGTTAATTTTAATTTTAATGTTTATCGTAGTTTTTAATTAGATATGATATGTAATTAGGGTACATTTTGTAACTAGAGTTTTTATTCAGAACATATATCAGTTGTAACTTTTTTAATGTCTTTCTTATCATAATTTAGTGTCACTAATTAGTGTGTAAACGCTAGAACCACTGACCCACCCCTCCTCCTCCTCCTTCTACTACTCCTCCTACTCCTACTCCTACTCCTACTCCTCCTCCTCCTTCTCTCCCTCCTCCTCCTACTCCTCCTCCTCTTCCTACTTCTCCTCCTCTTCAAAGGAGATGTTCTTCAAATCTCTCGATCAATTTAATACCAGTACACAAATAGTAAGGTTTGAAGTGTTATTGCGATTTATTTAAATTCAAACATACAGAATTTTTTTATTCTTGCAAAATATATATGCCATATACCATATTTTAACATGTATATGTGGAATGTTCAATGCGAAATCTTAAACGCGCTAAATTTCACTTTGACTAATTTCTAAGTTCTTGTTTATCGTCGTCATGGTAATATCAATTTTACTTGAAGATATATCTTGCCAAACTTCAATTCAAAACTAGTTAGTGGTCAAAATTTCACGTTGATCTGACTTGGAGAAGACCGCTTAAAAGCCGATTGAAAAATGTTGGTATGGTCTCCAGAAAACTGTATCGAACCACCTCAATTGGTGTAAGTGAAACAACTACGTATAAAACATTTTTATTCTATTATTTTTATAAAGAGTCAAACAAATAAAAAAAAAATGCTGCTCAAAGGGGGGGGGGGGGGGGGGGGTGTTGCAACCACCTCAACCCTCCCCCCCTGGATCCGCCACTGAAGTTCTGACTATTATTGGTAGCTCTGAGCCAAAGAAGGGGCTCAGCCCGAGGGGGGGCACTCCCATATAAAAATGACGGGGGTGCTCGTCGTACCGTTTAGGGGTCAAAATTTGGAGATTGGTACCGCTTAGGGTACTAAAATCTAAAATGATCACCGATAGAATTATCGCGGTATCTTTTAGGGTATGAGCCGAAAAAATATGACAGAATATAATGTGTTGTTTTAGAATTGGTACCTCTTAGGGGTAAAAATTTTTTTGAGCCACGCCCATCAAACGAGATTCTGGTACCTTTTAGGGTGTTTTTCAAAAATTTCCGACGAGCACCCCCGTCATTTCTATATGGGAGTACCCCCCCCCCCCCCCCCCCGGGGGCTCAGTGGCCCGATAGAAATGTTTTATTTACTCATATTTTTACTTACTCTGATTCTCCTCAAATTTGCCTCCTTCTTCTGCCATTTTGTTTAATTCTTTGATCTTGCTGTCCACAATATTTTGGCTGATAGTTTGAGAGATATCTTGGTTTGCACAGAATTTCCTGTAGGAAGGCGTCTTAACGAATCTAAAAAGCAGACTTTCCCATCCTCGAGACAGCTTTCCCGCAAGCGCAAATCCAACTAGAGTTGCTTCAATCATTTTAACTGTATCCTTGTTGGGTGGATCGTCATAGAGCCCAACCCTTAGATCAAACGCTATGGTACCCACAGCTGAAACAAAAACAAGAACAGTGAACTATAATTGGCAACATTTGTCTCTTTCTGCCGGTTTTAATGAACTTAAAAGTAAGTAATGTCAGGATTCTAAACCCCATAAAGTCAAGGAAAAACGGTTACCCCTTAGAGCAGTTTTCAATTGAGTGTCAAAAGTAATTACACAATTGCTTTGGTTTTGCATTGCTACGCTTTATTGATTGGCTAAAAAATCTCGCGCCACTTTCTCGACCAATCAGAAGTAAAACCAAAACCAATCGTGACTTGCTCGCACGCGTTTTCCCGCGCTTGGCGCCGCCGACATGTCATTGCTTCGAGCTCTGATTGGTTCATTGGATTGTTTACGACTGCTGTGATTGGTCAGAGTAATTACTTTGGTTTTGGTTTCACCACACTCAATTGAAAACTGCTCTAAAGTACATGCAGTTGAACTTCGCTAATAAGAACACCGTATGGACTACAGAGACTGTACGTACGTATTAATGAAGCGCATATCAAGCGGATTGCTTTGGTTATGCGGGTTCCCTCGGTAATGTATGCGTTTTTATACAGTATTGTGCCATATCTAGATCTAACCTCCACTAGCTTGACCCTAAAAGATGTAATTTACATTCCGGCATTCGAGCTGGTTAAATTTGTGCCGCTGTGTAAAGTCGCGCATTTGACAAATTGTCAACGCTTATAAGGACCAAGATTGACCGTATTAACGAGGTTAACTTTCTATGAGATTGTATCAGTCTGGGCGAAAAGCCTGTCCATTGTCCACATTAAGTAGAGTCTCAAGAATGGTTAATTTTGTAAAGAATGTATGGGTGCCGGGACCAAAAAAAACTACAGTGGAATCCCGATTTTTCGAATACTCGATTTTTCGAAACTCCCGATTATTCAAACCAAAACTCGTTTCCCTTGGATTTGATTTCAGTCGATGCCACTTTCGATTTTTCGAACCAATTTCCGTTTCCCTTGGAGGTTCGAAAAATCGGGATTCCACTGTATCCGCAAGGGGGTGTCGATATTAAATGTACCTAACGAGTGTCCATAAAACGGTTCGTCGACTGTTACCAAAATGAACCATTAACACATAGCATCACAATTTTAAGGTGTCACTGATTTGAAAGCTAGGTTGTATCGAAAACGTTTTACTTACAAAAATAAAAAAGGCATCGTTTAACTCAAAATGTAGCGTAAAACGGAACTACTACAGGGAAAAAATATATCGTCAAACGAAGATGGAGGATAAAAAATTATTATTAGAACTGACTGTACAAAAGGGTCCGTTAATTTTCGTGATAATCAAAATAGTACTAATTCCAGTATGGTGTGGTAATCGACCGTTTCTAAGGTCAACTGCGAGAGCATACTTCACAAGCTTTATTTCATTATGTAATATCAATACTACTTAGGACAATTAAAAAAAAAATCCCTTTCCAAAATGGCCTTTTTAAAACTTCTTCTAAGAAATATCCTAGGTAACATTTATGGAATTTTACATAATATTAGTGCAGATAATGAAAGACATACATTCAGTAGCCCACTTTGCAAGCTCTTTATCAAGATCTGGAATCTCCATATCAGCTCCCCGAATGGACACCATGTGATCTATAGCATCTCTTGTGACACTATTGAAGTTCTCCAGATTGTCGCGTATTTCTTTAGGTCGAAGCATTTTTGGCGCCAAAGCTTTGCGCACTCGGCTCCACTGCTCGCCATTCCTGAAAACGTGGAATATTAACGAATTACAAAATAACAAGACGCTATGTGCGCTCTGATTGGTTGTACAAAGTTGAAAAACTCTTTAAAGTGCCGACTAATTGAGTTTGTACAGGAGCTTGCTTCAAAGGGGCGTTGTCACGCAGATTTTGCTGTGTTTTGATCAAAATACACTAAATATATAACAAAGTACCTTTGCTCAAACATAAAATTGCTTTTATAACACAGAAGATAAATCAAGTGATTTCTTCAAGGAAGAACAAACCATAATAAGTTTTTCTGCGATTTTTCCACGACTCTTAGGAAGAACTTGAAAAAATTGGCCAATTTTTTTCAAGTTGCAATCCATTTCCTTCCTGGCCATCCGCAGCCAAATATAACGAATACTAGTTTCTGTGCACTAGTAGAGTATTTGTTTACAAAACTGGACCATTATTTTAAGGTTTCCATTGAAACAAATATGTTTTTTGGCTTTTCAAAGTGATACTAAAAATGGGTGACAGTGTCCTTTCAAGTTTACTTGATTATCTTGAAATAGGAAGAAAACTAATTGCCAATGGTTATGAAAGCAAAGAAATATTAACTAAAGAGGCAAAAAAAGGACTAAAGAAAAGTCAAAGTCCAACAAGAATGGCAATTTCGATTTCTTGACCTTTCTTGATGAAATCAGCACTGAGTAATCCGCTTCCATCCTTGCAATCCTGCACTTTTAATTATTTCCAAACTGCGGCTTCTGTTTTGCTCTCTAGAGTCTTTTTATCCAATTGCGTTGTATATTGGGTGGTATTTAGCGATATAACATCCAATTGCGTTGTATATTGGGTGGTATTTAGTGATATAACATGGAAATAAGATAAACGAAATTTTGTTATGTTGACAGGACAATGTGGTGAGATCAGGATGTATTAATTGTACCCCTAGAAACATACTAATATGCTTTTTAACGGGTATATATGGCGATGCCACGCTTCGTAAAACGCAAGTTTCTTTTTTCCTGAGTAACTCGCCGAGACCTTTTCGCGCGGTGTCACACCACCATCAGAAGGATTGTTAGTTTCCTTTTGGATCTTTTGTTATAGAAAGTACAGACGTGATTTTATACTGACACGAATTGGGCATATCGGGCTTCTCATTGTCATTTTTGTTTAAGACATTTAATTTACCGCTTTTCTCATAAAAAATAAATATATAGCATTCCATATCCTTGTCCCGAAATATTAGTCTCAGTTGCTGTAGTCTCCCACGCCAGGAGCAACGAAGCTCTTTAGAACCTCTAATTTCATTGGCCCTGGGTGTCACGAAGCTCTATTGTTTTAGGGCTAGGAACCATTTTTCTGTTGTTTGTTCTATTGTTTTCTCAGCCAATCCTGTGAGCCGTTCCGAGAGCTTCGTGGCGCCCCTCCCACGCAGCCGTTATTTGTCTCGTCACGCAACGCTCCTCCTAGACTGCTAGCTGTCCCTTTTCAGTCAATCGAGCGGGCGCGCTAATCACAAAACTGCTAGCTGTCCCTTTTCAGTCAATCGAGCGGGCGCGCTAATGCTAATCACAAAAACAAGCTCGGCGAGACTGGAGCGAGCGAACGAGCGGAGGGGAAACTGGGGGAGAGGCGGTAGGAAAAGGGACTGCAGTCTTTTCTGTAACTCCCCACCGCACCAGGGACGGAAAAC
This sequence comes from Dendrophyllia cribrosa, assembly GCA_024195265.1. Classification (NCBI taxonomy): domain Eukaryota; kingdom Metazoa; phylum Cnidaria; class Anthozoa; order Scleractinia; family Dendrophylliidae; genus Dendrophyllia; species Dendrophyllia cribrosa. The sequence continues at coordinate 39,808,821 of JAJLRJ010000008.1, read as the reverse complement.
TCCGATTGGTTCATAGACAATAGAAAGCTGTCAGGGAAGTTTGACGAGTATTAACGATCTTGACACATCAAGTGTGAATCGATATCTCCAGTTTCACATCAGAGTTGAGACGATGGCATGTAATTGGGAATGAAAATGTTTTAGACAATTTGTCTGGTTGCCTCGGCTGTTTAGTTTTAAAAGAAGAACAGACACTAGCGGTGGAAGCGCTTCTATCGGGGAAAGATGTCATGGCTGTGCTACCAACTGGCTTCGGAAAATCAATAATTTATCAAAGCTCTGTCCTTGTATGATAGTGGCATAAACAAAACAGTCATTAGACTGTCAAAATTGAAAACGGAGGAATTATGAACATCGCAGCTCCACGCGGCTATAGACGGGAAGCGAATGGATGCTATTAAAATCACAGCCTTGATTAAGGCAAACTTCAAGTTTCTACAAGTTGAATTGCTTTCTTTTTAAGCTTCAACTCTCTCTGCTAAGCTTGCTTAATGAATCAATATCCTGCAACGACGAAAACTAAAATAGCTGGGCCCAGCGTGACAAAATAGGCAGGAAATACATTCCGTGGCCAAAAGAAAGAATTTCATATCCTGTCATTTCAGAGAGAAAAGCTAGAGAATAAGTTTAAACCTTTCCTACACAAAAACCAACATGCCAATTATGGCAAAAGCAACAAACCAACCGCCAGGCAAACAAGGACGCTAAAACAGGTCAAATTCTACAAGAGCAGAGCAACGGGAAACTACAACAGACAGACTTGTCCTCTTGTCCGTTGCACGCGATATTTTGAAGGTTTAAAATCCTCCATATTTCTGATTTTCAGCGCACATTTCTTGCAAACACGAGCAGATAGATTGGGTGCAGAGTTTTCGGAAAGCTTTAGACTTTCAGTCACGATCTTGTTAAGGGGAGCGCCATCCTTCAAAGTAGTGAAAAGGTTTTTAGATGATATGTAATTTCCCTTATTCTTAAAATTTGTCCCACACATCACAGGGAACCCAAACGCTTTATTAGCTATAACATAATTATTTAATAAAATATTGTTATTTACCTGTAATCCTGTGTTTTTTTGAGTCGTTTTGAAAGCGATTTGAATCAGAGCGAAGACGGTTGACCTTGCACGTGTCTGCCGCTTCGTACTGATACGACGCGCCTATTACGTCTCAAGTTTCCATTATTATTAACTCAAGTTCTCATTACCATTAACTATTAACTCTCCTGGGGGGAGAATCTCGGGTTTCAATTTAACGGCCACGAGAAGAGAGAAGAGAACAAGGGGTGAAACTCACTGAGAGCGTTCGTACAATCAGTGACTACAGTTGAGGTGACCAGTCTCGAAAAATTTTAACCAAATTGTAACAAATGCGTTTGAATTCGTGTCGGCACATGCTGTTGAATCATAACATGATGATGCAATTCATGAACCAAAGGTCACAACACATTTAATGCATTTGTCACCAGTTCTGATCTCGTTTCACACGATGCATAGTTATGTCACGCTAAAATAAAAACTGGGACCAGAGACCCGCTTGTGATGCCGTAACCGGCTACTTGTATAATTACAAGTGTATGTTTTTTCCTTGGAAATATATTCATGAATGTATTACCATAATTAAAGCAACTTGTAGTTGTTACAGAGCCAATGTTTACCGTAACAAAAACATTCAATTCAAAGAGTACCCCGACTCCCCGGGGGGAGACATTCTCATATATATTAAAAGCTATATGGGTATGTGCCGCTGTGAAGGGTATGGTTTTCAAACAGTTTAGTCTGGGATAAGGTGTAGAAATCAGAGAGGTTTGGTCTGGAGTAGGGTATCATTTACCGGGAAACTGATCAGTGATGTGAAGAATTAAGTCTAGAATAGCAATTGAAACTCGGAATAGAGAGCCTTCCCTAAACGGAAAGAAGATCATCGCGGCAACATTGTTGACAGATGGTTTTCCATTAAAAACACTAATAGTGGTGATACAGTCCTAAAAATAGCGCGGCAAGTCTGGGATAGGGTAGGGATTTTCGGTATTTAGTCTAGTATAGGGTTGCAAAAGTCTGTTATAGGGTAAGGGTTTCTGAGTCCCAGCGGTACACCCCAACTAAAAAAATATACAGTCTCCCCCCCCCCCCCCCCCGAACCCGACTCCCACCTGCCTGGAAAAAATTCCTTCGTAGAGAACGCGACCATTTTGATTAAAACTTGAAATTAGCTCTCTAGTTTACTTACAATACTGCTACACTTTTGGGTAAATTTCTGCTTTTTTGATACTCATCGAATACTTTCAAGGTTTGCCCCGGTCGCATCGGATATCTGCCCTCAGCCTTGAAGACGGTTTCTACGTCCGTGGGGTGTTTTACTGTAACAATCGTCCTCCCCATTATTGTCCTCTTGAATATGTGTCCGTATTTCGCAAAGTCGTTTTCAAGTGCCTTCATGCTTTTTTTGAAATCGGAAGCCTTGAGGTAGTTGATTATGTCGCCAAAATACGGCAATCCTTTCGGTCCCGGCATCTCATCGAACGAGCGAACACCGTCTGCAAGATTCGCAGTTTGAGGATCATGAAAAAGTTTAAACAGATGGCCCATCAAGCTGTACAGTTTTCCAAAAGGATTGAGGAACCAAACTAGAGTTGAGATTAGCAGGGCCAAACAGAACAAGTACAGAGTGTCATCCATTGCTCAAGAACGGAGCATTTGCATCAGTACTAGTCACAAGCTTGTACAAGTGACATTAAGGCACTTGAAAATTTTCGCGCATGACGCTGTCCCGTGTTTACATAAGGGACGGACCATTAGAAAAGTGATGTGGGTGGGGGAGGCGGGTGGGGGAAACAAAAAAAATTTCATGCAAGGGAAAATCCCAAAACTTCGTGCAGAAGGACTAGTGCCTATTAAAAATAGCGCTCTTGGTGTTTCAAATACAGTCAAACCTGTATTAGGCGGGGGTGCACCTGAATGCCATTTTCCCGCCACTTGACATGGTTATATCTCGTTCACGTTTCAAGCAATCCAAAAACCCTATGCTTAAAACATAAATCTATATTATGGGGTGTTTTGTGAATTTTTGGGTGATTTTTGGGTATGTTTGGGAGGAAATAGTGTTTCTCAAAGAATTGGTAAAATTTGGAGAAATAAGAAATATTGAAGATTTAGTGAATTTTAAAATTAGAATTTGTAGTTAATAATTAATAGACGGATACCAAGTTAGTCCTAGCAACCTGGGGTGCTCTTGCGTGTGTATCAACTGTCTGTTGGTGTTCCAAAAATCATTTTCTTTCTTCTATTCCTTCTTTAAGGTGGCTCGATTGGGTTTTTTGGCGACACAACATCCCAACTTTGAACGGCTGATACTTCACAGTTCACTGTCTGAGCTCGGTCAGGCAAGCTGCTTTACACATATACTTGAGATCAAATGAACTTTCCAATTGACATCGGTGTTACCATAACAACGATCTGATGACGTCATGGTTTTTGCATAGTAGTAATTTTTTTCAACATCTAGACCTAAACTTTTAAAACGACTGTATCACCGCTTAAAGTCTAGATGTAGGTCTTCAAAACTGCAAAGTTTGAAAAAATTCTATGAGAGCGTTTTCGAATAAAATTGGGTTGAATATTTTCCATAAAAAATTTAAAGATTAGCATTACTTTCTGTTAATTCGTCGATGCCAGCGTTTTCCTGACAACTTGAAACAATATTTTCGCCATATATTATTCACCGTGTCATAAAACTACATTCCTTGACGGTTTCATCCTGTTTGCTTTACTAGATTTCAGTTGATGTAATCAGAAACAAAGTCTTAAATGTGCTCATTTTACTCACAGAAGTAGAACTTTTGTTAGGGAAGCGTTTACTTAAAAACTAGTCGATTAAATTTTTTAAAAATCTTTTGATCTAAAGTTTAATATGTAAGCTGATGTAATGCACTCGCTCTGTAAATTTCAAGTGCATTGAATCATTTTAAGCGCGCGAAATAAAATTAAAAGTACAGGGGTCTTTTTCATTCGTCTTCCAAAGTTTCATTGCCGTATTATTTGCTGACAGCTGGTTTATTTCAGGACCTTCTCTTTTGTCTACATTCTACATATTTGTGCTCTTTTGATTCAACACAAATCCACATTTAAACGTGTCGACATGTGCGTGACCGCAGCACGATCACTTTGGCCGCAGTGAAGCGTAGCAAGCAGGCATGGCAAACGTGTTGTTTCAAAAGCGCACAAATATGTAGAATGTAGACAAAAGAGAAAGTTCTGAAATAAACCAGCTGTCAACAAATACCGTAATGGCACCGCGGCAGAACGTTTGCGCATGCGTAAACTTCAAGCACTTCCGGTCCGTTAAACTACCAGTCAAGATCGATGCGAACAGCATAAAACAACACTTCAGAATGAACCAACAGACCTAGATTTTCTAGATGCAATGATGAAAGGACCAAAACTGAAGAAAATTATGGTACGTACACGATCGGTTCTTGCATGAATACATTTCGAGATGGAGTGAAGATTTGTTTTTTTGTGAAAAAAAATGCGATGCAAAAATTATTTGTTCATATTTCGTTGTTGGTGCAAACACCAAACCCCTTGGTGCAAACGCTTGAAACTTGAACGATGAAAAAACTTTTCAACGAAACAGACTTTTTCTCTACCTTTGTTTTATAACTCTTACTTTTTGTTTTCAAACTTCGCGGTACGGGAGTTTTATGTTTTTTATGTTGTAGTTCATTTTTTATTTCAGGTAATTTTTGTTTTTCCTTTGTTTCAAATTCATTAGCATATATTACCATACCCAAAAACAATGGACAAATAAAAATTACCTGAAATAAAAAATGAACTACAACATTTACATGGGATTACAGTATGTCACCGGAAATGCGTAATTCACCGGATGCTCAGTTTTCTACTCATGCGCAGTGCGTTCTGCCGCGGTGCCTGCCGTAATACGGCAATGAAACTTTGGAAGACGAATGCAAAAGTCCCCTATACTTTAAATTTTATTTCGCGCCCTCGAAATGATTCAATGCACTTGAAATTTACAGAGATAGTGTATTACATGTTAAACTTTAGATCAAAAGATTTTAGAAACATTCCATCGACTAGTTTTTAAATAAACGCTTCCCTAACAAAAGTGTTACTTTTGTGAGTAAAATAAGCATATTTGGCGGCTGGCTCTGGGGACGAGAAAAGGGAGCGGGAGCTGGGAACTAACACCGAATTCAAAGATGGCGCGCGCTGGCGGCATGGTTCTCTTTTTTGCATGTTTCGTCGCTTTTCGAAGGTTTGTAGCGATTCATTTGTATGGTTTTTAGCGTACGTTATTTGGGTTTTAGGAACTATCTTTTGCCGATGTTTAAATAGTGGCAAATGCATTTGTTTTGTTTCCGTTAGGTTTTGTTGTCAAGCACATTCACAGGCTTAGCCAATCTATAAACAGGATAGATGAGAGTGAAATCGTGGCGGCACAAGCGGCCCGTTGAAACGAAGTAGTCGCGATTTTAAATTTGTCACATTCCATCATGAGTTTATGAATGTCGTTATTCTTATACGGTAGAGATTACACACGTCATCTAGGGATCTCTAGGAGTGTTATTTCATAATACTATTTGGGGAATGACAGCAAAGGTCAGCGAATCATCAGCCTGTCAAATACCGAAATACCGCGCAAAAAAACGTGTTTCACCGAATACCGCAGTCCGAAATAATCAAATACCGGATACCGCAGTCTCAGACAATACCGAAATACCGCGTTCAAAATTAAAATTTACCGAAATACCGCACGAAAAATGGACCAATACCGCGATACCGCGAACCCCAATGTCCCCCTCCTTAAGATTAAGTCTTAAATTAAGCTTATGTGTGTTAACAATAGCAAAATGGTCATTTGCTTATGGTTCCATTTCCCTTTCTCTCCGTCGAAAACCATTTTGTCAATTTTAGGGTGACAAATTCTACCACGTGGTAAAAATTCGACAACCCGAAGTGGAGTTTAAGACCGTTTAACATTGTAGCGAAAGAACAAGATGGGCTCAGCTCCCAATAACGTTTCCTTGAAAAAATATTTAATCATTATCATTCTTATTCTCTTACGGAAATTGTTTTGTTTGTTGGGGGCTGGAGAAAAAATTTGTTTTGGGGCAAGTGAAAACGAATAAATCTGGGTGAGCTGAGTGCACGCGCAACAGGCTGCATGCTCCTAAACTGCTTCAACCCTGAGCCTAACTTTAAACAAATCATAATATTTAGTTATCATTTTCACAACCATAGAGTTGGAGACTTAAGTTGTGAGAGCAGTCAACAGGGGGGTGAGAAAATGTCAGCATGTACAGTGTGCATCAGTGGTGCATGACAGTATACACATGTACATACTCATCTTATCCAAAACAAGAAAGCATTCTTTCTTTGTGCAGAAATATGAATTATAGTAATTTTAACAAAGATTATTTTATGTGTATGAAGAAAAATACATATAAATTTGTATTTGATGTTTGTAAGTAGCCTTATTGGCCACTCCAGAAACTATTAAAAATATCATAATACTCTTTAAAGTGCAGGTTTGGGTGGTGCTTGATGTAAGCCTCATTTTTCCGATTTCTTTTGTTTTCAGCACGAACTGCACATGTTGTAGTTCAACTTTGTGGCAATTTGCATACGGTGCACATTTGTATACGAACACACAATGCTACGTCCTAGCGTTCCTACATGTACTCTGAATTCCATTGTGCCATTCTAACAAAGGAGACTTGAATAATTACACCCCGGTAAGGCTGAGCCTGCACATAAAAGGGTATTATGGTATTTTTCGGAGTGGCCAATTACACGACTAAGACAGTCAGAGGGCCAATAACTAAAATCAACCAATCAGAATGCTCGATTGCCGGTCCAATATTCTCTAAGTATTGGACCGGGCGTTGTCCCGAATGATCCCGCATGATCCTCAAGACCTCGGGCCGATATTCTCCCAGTACAGCCCTTGCGCTTGGTCAATAAGATATATATATCTCGATCTTCATGTCTTCAGTGCAATAATTTTTCTAGTCATTATGCTGTACAGTATGTGGACCCCGGTCCGGCACTAAGCAACATAATATCATACAGTTGTATATCTTACTTGAATTGACACTTCATGAGCTAACATTTTGCCTGGAGATAGCTTTTATGGTTCTCTATTACATCTCAACCTAAAAACTTCCTTCCTCGAATACTTTTCTCGTAATTTGAAAAATAGTGATCTTGCTCGTGGGCCCTTGGACCCGCATTGTGGCCCCAGGTCCGGCACTCATATAAGGACACGAAAAGTAACCCTTAATGCCGATAATTTTGCAAGAGTTGACAAGAGAATGTGTTTTTTAATAGTATTTCACTGATTTGTATTATTCCTGATAAGCTAAATTTTCTTAGTAAGGCATTCTGAAAATTTTGCGGGTGCTCAAGACATACAATGTGTCAGCCAAAACAGTCCCATTTCTGAGTAAAGCCGTTTTTCCCGCTCTTTTCTTGTAGAAACCTTTTTAGCAATATATTAGAGATTGGTATACGCTTAAAGCGTTACAAAAATATCATTTTCGACTAAATAACAAAAATATTCATTGTCGTTAATAATTATATTTTACTTCCAGATCAACTTTAGGCGAAAAATTGTCAATAGGCACATTTAAATTTCCCAAGCGACATTAGTGCCAGACCAGGGGCCACCAAGCGAGAGTTGTTGACATTTTTCAAAAGACGATAAAACGCAACATTCAAACGCTACAGCGAATTCATTGCGTTTTAACTATTTACTAGCGTAATAAATATAGCTATGCTGTTTACGGACCCTTGAAATGGAAAGCATGAAAAAAGACAAACAGTCCGTACACTGTACCTGCCAACAAACTGGAATTTCGTGCCTTCGGCAACAGCATTAAAGCCAAAAATAGCTCATGTTAAAAAGAAGACTAATCGATAAATCATCGAACCCTTTTATTTTTCGTCGTATTTTATTTACCGAAGAAAAATTACATCATGTTCGTGCAAGTGCCGGTCCAAGGTCCTGCCAGTCCAAGGTCCACATACTGTAGCAGAACTATTTGACATGAAATTCCAGGTTTATAATATCTTTTTTGTTGGGTAAGGGTGGCGGGAGGGTATGAGATTGTGGATGGAAGGTTTTTTGGAGGAGGTGGTCAATTGAATACTACAATACTGTATATGTACTGTACATTGTACAATCAGCCCCCTTTTATGGAAACTGCATTTTCAAATGCACATACTACTTGTCTTAGCCAATCACATTTCAAAAATTTCTCAGCCAGAAGTGATGATAACAGAAACAACTGCCCAGATGTACTGTGCATTCAGCAAAAGCACATCTATCATTTCAACCAAAAACTGCTGAGTTGCACATGTGTACTTTTTCGATCAATCCACAAAATATTTTAAAGATTCGAGATGATGTTAATTAAGCGAGATTCAAAATTCATTGTTTTCATAACATGCAAATCTTGTGCTTGTCGGTGGCTGTTTATTCCTTAAAATATTTTTTTTCTTTTCATTACAATACCAAACAAAGCAAACTTACATGTATGCAGGGTTGTCAAAAAGATTTTAAAGTGCCTATGAAATGTATTTTTTTTATTCGTTTTTCATTAGTTTATTATGTCCAAAGAACGAAAACAATAATCATTTCTCGAGGAAAAGAAAGAAAATCGGTTTTTTAGCCCTTCGAAGATGCGTCACTTCGGTTGAAAAGTGGCTCCAATTTTTGGAGAGCCTGGGGCGAGTGGGAGTGCGTGATGACGTAAATTACGTAAATAGTATGACACATTGGTTTGTTTACGCTTGTAATTCCCTTGGAATCCTTTAGCGTTATGGTCATTTTGCCAATGTTTTTGGCTGTACAAATGTCAGACAGCGCCTAATATGTTTCTTTACAGTCCTCTGAAGGTGAAGAGGATCAGTTTCGGATCACTCTTGATCAAATGAAATGATCGTGTCCACTGTAGTTTTGCCGTAGCGAGGCGAACCGACTGTGCCGCTTGAGCGAAGGAAGTGAACATGAGCGTGAAAGGTATACATTTCAGTAGCACAGCGTCTCAGTGGTTCGCCGGTTGAGTTGTTAGCATATTGAATGCAGAGGCGTTTTTGTTATTTCTTTTTAGTGGCTCATTGACTAGCGTTTATCGAACGCGAACGATATATTTGTAGTACAAACAATGTATATTGCATCATTGATATTAGCGCATTAAACTTCTAAACAGGATATGGATTGGAAAATTATGCTTGATTAAACGGCCTCACCGGCCGGAATGTTATTTTGATTGCATAATTATGGCCAGACTCCAAAGTAAGAAAGTTTTTTGAAGTGAAATACATGTAACGTAGATCTTATTCCAGATAGTAAACCAACAAAGTTGGAAACCATCACTTATTTAACTAAACAAACCGTGAATATTTAATTTTATAACATGGCCAGGAAATTCGCCCAATCTAATTCAATAGTGCGAGCGTGCATCTATAACTCAACATACACACGCCCGTGCTTATAGACAAATTTTTATCATAGAAATGACGTGTGTAAATGCCACTGAGCATAATGTTTCTCGCTCACTCATTTGCTCACTCCTTTTCAATGCGTTTTTAAATCATAAGTATCCTGGTGGAAGCAAATCAAACCTCAATTATCAATTTATTGCCATTGACTGTATGAAATTGCCAAAAAACTTAGCTTATTTATGTTAGTTTTTTATCTTGGCGGCGCGATGTTTACAAGTTTACTCGTGACCACGCTACGTTAAAATTTCACAAACCGCAGTTTTCTACAGAAATTATACCTATTATAAAACAACGGACAACATGAAATACAGCAGTAAAATGGCAGAGAATCATGTCTGTAAAGACTTCAATCAGCAGAATTGAAAAACAAACTGAACAAGCATGCGACTGAACAGAGCGAAACGCTATCCGATTTGAAAAATACTACAATCAAGGCAGTCTTACAAAAATTAATACATTTGGACACAAATTAGCGTTAAAAAAACGTTACCTGCACTTGATGTAGCTTTTTATTCCCTTCCTTTAGCACCCAGCTTTCCAGAAAAATAATTTTACAAGTTTAAGCGAGTTGAATTGTTCTTGTTGTTGTTTTGACACGGACCATTCGCTAAAGAGCTCGTATCTTTAGTCCACACATTTCAAGTCCGAAGTCAATCCATACTGAAAGCATAAGTTGTTCTCTTTTCAATTAACAACGGCTTTTGGACTGCAAAATTGAGCAGACTGAGTTCGACAAAACTTGCACACAACAACCCGTGATGGGAAAAAAATACAAACTTGCTCGTCCGTTTAGTTCCTACAGCCGCGTAGTGAGATTTTTCGGTTCCAATCTGCTTCAAAGCATGTTTAGGAACATTTTCAAGAAAGCATAAAGCATATACCATATTTCAAAGCCAACTATTAGAAGATATTTATTATATTTTTAGAAACTTGTGCGGTTTGAACAGCTTTGCCAAGGTGAACTTTCATTCAGCTTCGCCAAGGTGAACTGCGATATGCGGCAATAATTTTCGTGCCTTTTTTCATTCAGTCATGCGATCAATATTTTTTCTTTTCCTTTCGCTATGTTATAAAAGAATTGGTTCATGCTTTTAGCTGTGCATCTATCGAGTTATGGATGCACTTGGGAAGTTTGGAGAGCACTCGAGAAGCTAGAGTTGCTCTCGGCTATCGCCTCGAGCAACTCTTACGCTTCTCTCGTGCTCTCTAAACTTCCCGCGTGCATCCATAACTCGATAGACGCACGCTAAGCATGAACCAATTCTTAAAGACTACATACAATGAGCACGGAAGTAAAGCGAATGGGCGCGAAATGTCAAGGTAGGCAAAAAAATCATCAAACGAAAATCAGCACATCCAAAGTTTCATTATAAATTAAAGCTTTTATTTCTGTTTTTGTTTTTTAATCGGCTGATTTTTTTCTGCTTTTCCCGGTGATTTTTAGCCAGCCAAAACCTCGCAGTAGCTGGCGATGTTGCCAGCACTTTTTGACAATCCTGTGTGTGGCAATGAATAACCAATAAAAATGCACACCATTACCAGACATTTGAGTCACTGCTCAAATTTTAAGTGGCAGACTGAAATTACAGAGGAGTGTTTGAGATTGAAAAAAAAATTTCAAATAGGCCCATGCCTGTCAGCAACGAAAATCAATTTCCCTTGATCTTAACAGAATGATAACTGTTTCAACATATTTATAACAATGTGATTTGCTTGGTGGTTTGCAAAAAATAAGTTCATACAAATTGAGATACAAAATTAGCCCCAAAACAGTCTCTAAATGTCTCATGTCTACTCAAATTTTGTCAAGTATTACTCACCGAAAACTCCATTTTGGACCTCATATCTTACACACAGCCATCTTTCCCTGATCTCGAAGCTTCGTTATGAACAGAAGCTCATAACAGAGAAGCGATTAACTCGTTTCCGATGCTGGGGATTTTTAGAAAACGCGGGGAGCCAATCAGAATTTACTTCCTAATATGGAGTTCTAAAAGAAGCCTACTTCCACGCGAAACGCGCGCTCCTACAACACTTGCAGGAAAAGCTTGTATCTTGTTTCATACAAGCTACTACAAAGGTCAATAATTGCACTTTGCAGTTCTGAGACTCGACCAAAATGTCAACTTTATACTATTCAAACGGCCATTGACTCCCTTTGGAGAAAAGAAGGCCGATTATGCCGAACTGGAGGAAGCGGAGAAAAGGAGAATTGTATCAACCGTGGAAAAACTTTACCGGCAGAGCGAAAAAATTCCCATTTAGATTGCTTGCCGTCTCAGGTTAACTTAATACTCCACAGCGATTTGTGTCAACAGCAACATATCAGCAATCAAAATCAGTTAATAAATGAAATACGGTGAAATGATAAAAACACAGAGTTCAAAACTTTAGGACACCTGCATCAAAGAAAGATGAAAATGAAATAAAGATGCACACAACATGTAGGTTTCCCAAATCACTTTTATTTAAAAACAAAGACAAATAGACTCAAATACAATGTAGTTGAATGAATAAATACAGATCTTCAATAGCCAGTTTATCACAGTTAAAATTACTCATAACAAATCGTAACTCGAAACAGCTCATGATAGCTTCTGCTTGAAAACAATTAAGCTTAATGATACGAAAACTTCGAAATTACTCAAGACAACCGCAAGTAGTTTTGTCGAGATGATGAAAACGTACTCCGTGAGTTCAGAACCTAAGCGATGCCACATTTACAAAACAAAAAATTAATGCAACTCAGTTTTAAAAATAGTACGTTAAATTATTTCTCAAGATACAAATGATCAGAACTTTCTCGTACGAAATCATAAATTCGGAAAACAAGTAGGCTCGAGAGCTAAATAAACATGTTTGAAACGTACTGATTTGGTATGCTCATTTCCTCTCAAAAATCGCTTTGAAAAACAATTATAGTATATACAAAGAAAAACCATGGTACATGTAAGGATTGGTTGACAAAGTCGGTGAAAGTTTTAAAAAGTGTTGGCTGTTTAAAATACAGCGAACTGAATATTTATGAACACCGCGCCGCCGTTCATATTTCAAAATCTATACAACAAATTTTATTCCAACCGATTTGGGAAGAAAAACCCTAAGCTCAAGTCAGACACGAAATATTGTATGTTTGATCGATAAATTATAAGCGAAAAGGAGAGTAAAAACACTTTTGTTTTCAAAATAAAACAGAAAAACACATGGCACGCGTACTGAATCATGAGAATTTGCTTCGCTTCTTCAGTACGCTTCAATCTCTTTGTGGAGTTAAAAACAATTCATATTTTCTTACTACCATAAAAACCTGACTTAAACAATCTTTCTAATTTGAAACTACATTTGAATAAGTAAAATCAATTACCATATTGCACATGAAATTCTTTAAAGAGCCATTTTTGTGGTGATTTGGTAGAGATGAAACAAGGCTTGAAAAAACCTGAGTTGTCCAGATTTCGCGGTGTTGAGCTTTTTTTCGTTCCTTACTCCGTCGTCATCTTCTTGGAACTACTAAAATATTCAATACTTTTTCCTCCTCATTTTTGAACCTCAAAATGTGATTTGGTAGCGACGAAAATAGCCGTGAAAGTAAGCTGTCCATATTTCGCGAAGCGCTTGTTGTTACCTCGATGTTTTCTTGCCGATTTGAGCGGCCGCGCGTACGCGCGTGGAGCTGAAAACCGCCCTCCATATAAGGGCAAAAATTCAATCCGCGATTCTGATTGGTCGGTTGGGAATTCTAATAATCCCCAGCATAGTTCTGAACATATAGGGGGAAGTTGCACGCTTCTACGTGATAAGCTTCTGTTATGAATTAAAGCTTCAGAACCGGCACGAAATATTCTGTAAATCAATCAAAAACCTCAGACAAATTTATACATGTAGATTTGAAAGTCAATATTTTGTTTAAATCCATTCTAGCTTGCTACCATAAAGATGTTGACAAAAACTGCGTCAGAAACAGGAAAAAAGTTTGACCATTTATTTTTGTCTCTCGCTTTGATGTTTTGGTAGTCATTTTTAATTTAAACATAAACCAGGCAGTTTTACATATATGTTGTAGTTAAAAAAAAATGATCTCAGGTTGAAATGATTTCAAACTACAAATAGAATGTAGTTTGATTTGTACTCTTCTTTGCCTAAGTGATCAATTACATCAAGTCCTTACTGCTATCACAATGAAAATTACTCGCGATCAATAAATTTTATCTTTAGGGTCCTGTCTGGAACAAGGAAAAATCTCTGTTTCTCCACTGCAGGCTCTCCGTGGTATTCCAAAATGAATCGTTGAACCAACTGAAATTAAAACATAAATTACTGATATTATTTTGCACAATCACTTGGCATATCTTGGTACAAATATAGAAACAAATATGGTAAACATTTCGGTATATTGAGCTTATTGACGTCAACAGGTTGCGTTTAATCCGCTGAATCCCCGGCAGGAGTCCTTTTTATTTGGCTTCTTTCTATCTCGTGAATACGCGAAGCGTTGAGCGAGATATATTACACGGGGGCAATTATGCAAATATTCACTCGATTGATCACTCCGATGTAAACTTTTTTTTTAAATTTCCCAGTGTAATACGTCATTCAGTTGTCTAGACAATCTCATTTAACACAATGCATATGTTGTAGTTCAAATTTATCCTTGGTTCAAATTTTATTTTCCTTTGTTTAAAACTCATTATCATACATTACCAAAGCCAAAAACAAAGGAAAATAAAATTTGATCCAAGGATAAATTTGAACTACAACACATATTTTTGCCACGCTAAGATGTTTGGTCGTTTTAAATCTGTTTTACTCTTCAATTCTTTGACTTCAAACTCAGTATGGAAAATTAAAAACGATCTGTGAACGAGATGGTTCTTGGAGCCATAAGACGGGGAAATAGTTTTATTGTTAATGATATTTATTCTGGTCCTTTTGCCCATCACTACATATATGACTAGCTATAACTTAAGCAAGCAGGCCACTTATTTCTGTGGTTTATTGGCTCATAAACCGGTTCATGGGATAGTGAAAGACCACTATTAGGATTTGTAAAGCAGGAGCAGAAGGCAAGTAACCTATCGTTGACCTTCCCATATTGGCAACATCGTAAGTGGTACATGTCATATACATAATACACAATCGTCTTGAAAGCGTTTCAGACCAATTTTGTAGCCAAGATTATAAGTCCATTACCTTTGCAACCAAAAGGTACATTTCAGCTTCAGCAATACGACGCCCTGGAATGCAATGGACAGTTGATAAAACAGTATCAGTAACTGTATGTTACAACTAGCTGTTAATACTACGTTTACAGTAGAGAAGATTTTTCCGGATTCGTGACGAATCCGGAACATTTTGGTACCGAATTCGTTTTGCCGTTTACACGCAGATGGGTGAATCCGGAATAAAAACGTCCCGGTTTGGTCGCGTCTCCGGAGATTTTGAATCCGAAATTTAAAGTGAATGCTTTGTATCCGATTACTGTAAATCCGCAATGTTTTGTGGCGTAAACAGTTGTTCCAATGAATCCGGATACTTTTTCGCCTGCTTGGTAACCGTTCCCCAATGAATGTCATCGAATTTATCGATGCGTGTAAACGATTGGGAATCCGAATACCCTTTAGTATAAACTCTTGCAAATCCGAATACCGTAAATTTAATAAATTCGGAAACATTTATGAATCCGGAAAAATCAACTCTAGTGTAAACGTAGTCTAAGTCATGAATGATATGGAAGTTTTTCAAGAAATCTTAAAAGTCGTTTGACCGCACAGCATTTTGGTAATAAGCGCGAACACATTTCTTCTAACACGGCTGGTGATCCAACCCAAAATGGGAAAGTATTTTGGTGAACAAACCGTATCGCATAGGTTGGCTGTTAAGCAGAATGTTTAGATTATTTATAGCAGAATGGGCTTACATAACAAGGCTTTTCCCCTTCAATCTTTTCAAGACGATTAATGAAGCAAGAAAGAATTTAGGACGAAATCACACGTTTCCGTATTTGTTAAACGTGACGGAAACATGGAACTATTTGTTTCCGTCACGTTTCTGTGTTGCGGAAACGTGGAAATCCAAGTCTCATTGTTCCTATCACGTTTCCGTCACGTTTACTCGACGGAATGACCCTTGTTGGGCTATTTACAGTGATTGATTGTCATTTCTTTCGTACCATTTGTTCGCTGGCGAGTACGTGTATAAACAACTGTCAGTTGCAGAAAACGTGTGACTACCCAACGGGACTTACTGATAACCAATTGGTTATCAAATATTATTATATTGATATATAGTAGTGTAACTGCAAAAAACAATAAGCTCGAGGCTCCTGAGACACTAACTATACATTTAGGATATATACTTTTTCATCCTCGGCAGGATCGTTAACTTACCGATGCACATACGAGAACCGACTTCAAAGGGAATACTGGCAAAAGGGTGGATTTTTCCCAAGTCTTCATTCAGCCAACGCTCAGGTTTGTATTCTAAAGGAAACTTAAACAAATTCTCTGAGCGTCCGGATAGGTAATTGTTGTATAAAACGGTAGTCTGAAAATAAATAAAAGTTATACATTGTCAAATTTAGTCAGGTGAATTACTGATTATTGGCCTGCGTAGCTCGTGGCATTCAATTCTCTTGAAAGCAAGGAACTAGTTTTGGTGATGGTGCCTTGAGTCGAAGGGAGAATGAGGAGACCAGTTGAAAGTTTTCTCCTTTACGGCTTGCCCGGATGAAACGGCGAACGGAACGGGAGCGGTCACATTACGTGCGTTGTGTCAGCAAGCAACAAAAAGTCGCTTGACGAAAATTTGTCGTTTTAGCCTGCCAGTTCTCGTCGTTTGATTACTGAGCAATACTTTACAGTGATGAAGACTAAATTGTTCACGGGGATGAGACGTTTCCTCCCTGTTCCAATCTGTAAAACGTAACGTAACGTAATCCTCTTCCTCTTGGCAATACAGGCAGCCATGCAATTCATGGTCAATACTAGTGATCATTTATATAGCCGCAAGGAAAAAGAGTTGTAAAAAGAGCAATTTGGGAATCTCTGGAATGCCTGTCGCTTTTTTTTATCTTACTAGCAATTGGGCTGGCAAGATGTTTTGCTCAAACTGGGTTAAACCCAAGTTGACATTAAAGACTTTCCCTAGAAGTTATGGTTGACGGAAGGAATTCCTTGTCCATTCATGATTATTACTTAGGTTGGTTCTGGACCTACAACCTTATTAACATAACTTCGCAACAGAGAATAAGATGGAAAGAAAATACTGAACGAGACAAAGCATATCTTGGTGGTCTCGATATTTTGACTTAACAAGGGAGGAAAAATTGTCTCAGATCTAAATTTCTATTGGCCCATACTAATTGAACACAATCAATCAAGTGTATCTAGAATTGCAAAACACATGAAAGCATCAGTGCAGGAAAGAATTATTTATAAAATTGATAGTTTGTTTATCGTTTGTCTCACGATATAGTCATTAAAGATGTGGATTGAGACGTTTCGAGCGCTTACAAGCCAAGTTGACCTGTGTGGCAAAGTCTATATTGGGGAGACAGGACGACTCCTCGCATGAACGGATTAAGGAACATGACAGAGACATACGTTTTGCACGTACTCAGTCGTCAGCCGTTCCAGAAGCTACTAACGCGACCGCACACTATCCGCTTTGGGACGAGGTTAAATTTATTGACCGACAGCCTCATTAGTATATCCGTAGGGTTAAAAAGGCTACCCACATAAAACTTCGCCCTAGCAGCATCAATCGGGGCAACGGAATTAAACTGATTCCAGAAGCATGGATGCCCACGATCAAACAACACAACAGCCGATCGGTACCACAGCGGACTGCTGATGGAACAGCGTCTAGTCAGAACAATAGGGATCGAAATGCAACAGTCACCAACAGCCACGGTGCTACTTATAATGATCGATGCACAGCCACTCAACACCATCGCCTTTTTTTCATTTAAAAACCACGTGAACAACATATTTCATAACATTTATTAAATGCATTTTAATTTATACGAAAATACACAAGAAATGAAAATTTAATGAAGGCTTGCAGCCCTAATACAGAACAGCTATGAAATGCGGATTAGTTACCACAAGTGGATGTATACTGTGGTTGTAACTAATAAGCATTTCATTGTCATTTCATAAGTAGTCTACAACTTTCGTGTCTGTGTTGTATCAGATCTACAATTACTCACCTTCGGTTCGTGATTGTAAATCTGACAACACGGCCGCTCATGTAGTAAACACTCCATAAGGGCTGTAGATACTTACCCCAGATGGAACAGCGTAACCGGCAAGAACCACATCTTGTGTAAGAAGGCGTGCCCAACCAATAGAAACAGGATGCAGTCTTGTGCCAGAAATAGAACAGGTTAGAGAATTAAAATTAGAACCTGAAATTTATCTAGAATTCCAATACAAATCAAAGTCGTGGTGACATAAATATAAAGGTGAAATGCATCGCGAATCTATATAATTTATATTATGTACTCAAAATCCTCAGTAAAAATAGGTTGACAGGACTATGAGACTTGTTATATACTCGTTTGACCTTTCGAGCGGGTTCGAATCCTGGTGGGGACGTTTTTTTATTTTTGCTGTCCTTTTTTTCCGAACTGGACATTATAAAAGTGATGTACTTTTTTTTCTTTGCCTTTGAAGTCGATCAATTGAACGCACTGGCAGTTAGTTATATGCAAATTCTATACACTTCGGATTCCGGCATTTAGATAAGCCTGGGAATTTGTTATTAATTTTAACTGTTTGCCTCAAACTTAATTTGTAATATCGTTCCATCTTTAGCAGACTTTTCTCAACTTGCATTCGCGATCGGGTAACGCAAAATCCTTTAATACTCCTTCACGGAACTTAAATAAATGCCGAAGTACTGCTCTCGGGTTGTACTTAAATCTTTCATTTGGAGCGTTTCAAATTTACGAATTGGCTTATAGGAACCTTTGATTGTAAAGAAGGGTCGCTCAAATATGAGGCAGCGATGTGTAGAGCATTTCTTATTCACGGGTTGGCTCACAGGAGCTTCTGATCTATGATGTTGTTAAATTTACCTCATGGTCTCTTTTACACAAGCTTTAAGGTAATGCAACTTAGCAAAGCTTTCAGGGGTGAAATCACCATATGGTCCAATGAAAGACGTCACTTCCTCATATACCTTGTCCTGCACCTTCGAATTATTTGCCAAATCGTAAAGGAGCCACAAAAGCCCACTGGAAGTCTAAAAAAAGAAATGAAGAAATGGGTGGAAATGAAGAAATTATCATCGCAGTGATGAGCGTAATTACTGTAATTGAAAAAAATTCAATTTTCTGAACGGGATTTGAACACGTGACCATCTCCTCAGTTCAATTATGATTTTTTTTTCATATAGAGCGGTTTTCGCTTGAGTCGTCTTGAGGGGGGGCGGTCTGGGAAATGGGATTTTGTCCAAATCCCATTTCTCCAGACTAACTTTTGCCTAAATTCCAGTCCCAGCAGTGACATTTTCGGGCTTTTACGATATACACATTTTTGTTAACATGGTTAACCATTTTACTTTATTTCTGTTTCTTTATGCGAAATCAAAGGGATACTGTTGATATCAGTTAGAAACAAAAATATTATTCTGAAGGGGCTCAAGCCTATCTGAATCATTCAGTTGTATTCTTGGCTTGCACTTAAGTCATAGAGGGTCTGGATGGGGGGGGGGGGGGGGGGGGGGGGTACAAATGTCAGTTGTCAGCTAAAATTTTGGCCATTTGTCAGTTGTCAGTTAAATTTAGGGCCAAGGAATTGAATAAGGTGCTTTTTGAGAACATTTATCGTATTTGTCATTTACCGGAATAGGACTTCTATGTCTTTCGGAATTAACGCCGTAAAAGCTTACAATTTTGTAAATTCGAAATCATAGGTGACGTCATAGGTGGGTCATACAATAAATTATTAACGAAATATGACACTCAAGCGTCCTGCTGCTAAGATTTAATATAAAACGTGCATTTGTTTGACGAAAAGAGTAGAACATTGTTATTTACAACGGGGTTTGAAGGATATTTAGGACAATGAGATCTTTTGTCAGTTGTCAGTAAAACCCTCTACAAATGTCAGTTGTCAGTTAAATTTTAGGCTATTTGTCAGTTGTCAGTTAACCCCATCCAGACCCTCGTCATACAATGTCATATCAAAATTCAGAAGCATTAAAATACAGATTTCGATTTCAAAACGTTTAAGGAATTGTAGAGAGTTTAAAACTACATGTCTGGGCCAAATTGTGAGACGACAAAGCATTTCGTGCAAGAGTTAGAGGCGAATGAGTATTAAACATTCTTAGTAAAAACGTAAGTAGCGGCCATCTTGGTATACCAATTCAGTACACCAACATGGCGGCCAAAACTTCAAAGCCATAATTACGCAAAAAGTCTCATCACAAAATATTACATTAAATATAAGTTACATTAAATCGGCTTCTAACTTGTTCAATGTTGTTTATTTTTACGGCTTATCTGAAATAGCGTGACGAATTGCGTGACACATTTAAACCTTTACAAATCGAAAGCACCTGAAACTTTTTGTGAAGGATTGTAACACTGGTTTCTACGCTAATATGCCGAGAACTGTTAAAAATCGAATAAAACGTGCAGTACTGATACAGACTACCTCCGTAAACAATTCTTCTAACAAGGTTGAAACATTTTAACTGCTTTCCTGGCTATCTTTCGGTGCTCGAGCAAGAAAAAAAGAAGAAAATGCTGGTGAGTACTGTTGTCGTTACACATTAATAATGACACATGATGTGCGTGACTTTAACTACGGTTTCAAATTTCCGGCAAGCTACAATCTTAGACACAACTCGTTGAGACAGCAGTGTTTTCCGCGCGCAAGACAAACGTCAGTCTGATGTCCTGTCAAAAAACACATTTATCGAATCCCTCCCCTCCCCCTTCCGTTCAATGTTGCTTAGAAGGGTTGCTCGGAGACCAGGGACACTTTTTGAGTACGTACAACATTGTTTTGTGGGGGGTAGGGGGAGGTAGATATGATAATTCCTTTTAAATACTGAGAAATGCTCACAATTTGTAGGGCCTCTTCATATGAGCCCGGTTGACCGGGCTGGCCCGCGTACCGGGACGGATTTCGCCTTGGGTTCATATGAGAAATTCCGCCCGGTTTCCGAGATGAGAAAAGGCCAAAGTATATGTCTCTTTGCTTTAGCTTTCTCTTCTTCTGAAAGTGTGTCATAATCATCCGGTAAATGGCAAGCAACCACAGGCCCGAACATGAACTCTTCGTCGATATGAAGCTTCGCCATCTCCACTCGCAATTCCTGGTATTGAATTTGCTTGTCCGCGTCGAAATCAAGGCTTCTGTACGCCATTTTAGACTTGTAGTTAAGTAAGCAGTCGATCAATTGGTTGACCATCTCTGTTTGCCAACGGAACATCCTAGGATTCGAGATAGAAGAACATTCCTCACTTCCCGCCCTGTTTACCAGCCGCGCTGCTACGTCATCGACCATGTAACGCATGCGCTGTTGCGAAGAATTCGTCCCGGTAACCGGGATGATGTGTTCATATGGCAAAATTTTCCAGCCCGCTTACCGAGATCTCGGTAACCGAGCCAGCCCGCCCTCACATATGAACACATCAAAAATTTTACAAAGGATTTAAAGGTAAGGCGAGATCTCGGAAACCGGGCTCATATGAAGAGGCCCTAAGTGTCTCCCCCCCCCCCCCATCCCCCGACTATTCACTCCGCTGCTCCCCCTCCACTCCCCTCCCTAACTATGGAGCCATGATCCGCCACTCGTTACAGACATGCGGCCGGGATTCAAACCGCCAGTGAATGGAGGTAGAGCAGGTAAACACATTTTCTGCAAGGCTGACAAATTGAATTATTTTGTTGGATTCTTCTAGTCCACTCTTTTGTAACAATGCTGTCTCCAGTTGTTTGGGAAAACAGTTCAAAGGATTGTCCAATTTACAATTTTCCGCCGGTGTGTATTACTAGTTATTTGTGGAAATGTCAGTTCATTTCTACGACTACAGTTGGAAGAGGTTACCAGTATTCGCCGCCATGTTGCTTCGCGATAGTTGGAGATTAATCAGTCGCAGTTATATTCGGGGGTGTGTCCAGTATGAAAGCTCTAGCGTCTTAAGATTACACTTAATATACCTAAACCCAGATATCAAATTAAAGCTCATAGAGCTGGCTATCTAAATATGGAAATCATTTGGTAATAAAATGAATTGTCGAATTTTTTACGACGTCTAAATTCGAACGTCCGAATCAGAT
Source organism: Dendrophyllia cribrosa (assembly GCA_024195265.1). Classification (NCBI taxonomy): domain Eukaryota; kingdom Metazoa; phylum Cnidaria; class Anthozoa; order Scleractinia; family Dendrophylliidae; genus Dendrophyllia; species Dendrophyllia cribrosa. Next base: position 39,786,996 of record JAJLRJ010000008.1, on the reverse strand, counting down.
TTAAAACGCTATAACTCAAAGCGATTATTGTATTTTGCTAATTTGATTTCTTCTCGGGTTTCCGGACACGAAGCGTTAAAAAAACGTGTCGGCTATTTTCCATATTCAATTGCAGTGAAAAGTTACAGAATATTTTCGAAAAAGAGGGAAAAAAAATTGGAGTGATCGCACGGAAATGGCTCTTGATGAAAAAGTTTTCGGAAATAAGAAATTCGCTGACACGTTTTTGTTGATTATATGTTAGCCTAGCTTCTGTCCAAATTTGAGAAAAATCGAACAAGTTCCCTTTGAGTTGTAGCGTTTTAAAGCTGATTCGGACGTTCGAGTTTAGACGTCATAAAAACTTCGACAATTCATTTTATTACCAAATGGTTTCCATATTTAGATAGCCAGATATATAAGCTTTAATTTGATATCTGGGTTTAGGTATATTAAGCATAATCTTAAGACGCTAGAGCTGTTATACTGGAGACACCCCCGAAGGTACACGGTAACCTTAATCACTGACATGCAAGTCAGCAGAAAAACACTGAGGATTATGAGCGAGTCGTCAATGCACTGAGCTGGTTTCGTTTAAGACTTATTGAGTCGAATAGCCGTTCATTTAGTTTAAGAATGTTGTTGAGCGTTAACTATATATGCTGTGTAAAGTATATACAATAACAACAACAACAACAACAACAACGTTTATTTGTACTGTAAATTACAGAGCTGTATATATAATAGAGCTGACGTGTTTCCCATTCCCAATTTTGTGTTTAGGATTCCCAGTCCCAGTGACCTAAATACCATTTTTCAGGGCTCGAACTTAATTTTTTAGTCCACTAGCAAAGTTTTGCTAGTAAGATTTTTTCTATTGGCAAATTTAGTAAGGTCACTAGCTATTTTTTCAGTCATTTTCCCTTTGATGACTCTGAAAATATGGTAAAAATACCTAAATAGTATACTGTTAATTTTGTGGTCGTCTTTTAGTGTCCTGATGTTTCATTGGCGGCTCGGGGTTGTCGGGCAAGACGTTGTGATCGTCGGTCACGTTACCGGTAGTGTTAGAGGTGGAGGGCCTCTTAAAAAGAAGCGGTTATTTTAGACATCTACAACAAAAGTGGCTCACAAAAAGTGAAATTTATTCTCTTCTGTCACGTTACTGATTCCAACAAAATGTGAATGCGTAGATAAAGTGTGCACAGGTTCTGTGTAAAACCACGCTTATTTTCTCCCGAAGATGACATTCGATGTCTGAATTTTTGCCACAAAATTTTCCAAGAACGTTCACTTTTTCCCTCCAACGTTGATTAGAGAAATGCTTACTCGCAAAAGTTTGCTAGAGGATATTTTTCAGACTCGCAACTTCCAAAAACCACTCGCATTTTGCAAGTTTGCGAGTGTTAATTTCGAGCCCTGATCAGTTTCCAATAAAAAAATAGGCAAATCCCAGTTCCTATTCTAGTCTTTTAGGATCCTCCTTCAAGGTAAGGTCTAACTTACCGTTTCGACTCCTGCCCTAAACATGGAAATCGAACTCGCATTTATCTCTTCTGGTGTGAGTTCACCTTTCATTATGAGGTAGGTCAGTAGAGGTAGAGCTGCAATTTAAAAGATATAAATAGATTACAACCGGAATTGATTTACGCCGATTTACGCTATTTCGTCCGTGTCAAATGGTCGTAGTCTTAAGAAACAAACAAACAAACAAACAAACAAACAAACATTTAGACACACACATAAATATGTCAAATAAATTCGTCGCAAGAACCAAAGGCCGATTTTACAGTACTGGCATACAAATTACAACTGACACAGCTGGAAGTTGCAGAATTTACAGATAAAGTAAAGTAAAAGGCTCGTTATGTGAAATTATGACCTCCAGCGGATCAGCGGTAGTAATGGCGGATAAACGTTCCTCGTCAAGCTCGTGGGTGTTTTGCTTCTTTGTCGTGCTATTTACTCTACTCGTTACTCGACTCAGTCATGAAAAGACGACTAAACACAAAAGCAGACTAATCTGGAATTTTAACTTAAGCTGTGTTCACACTAGGTCGAAACATGATTAGTCTGATCACGAATGAAACATGTTTCATCATAAAAAGTGTTCACATCAAGAAGTGCATTGCGCGAATCATGATTGAAACATGATTAGTCTGATCATGATTGAAACTACCTTACGAGGTAGTTTCAATCATGATCAGACTGAACACATTCAAAATGGCGGATGGATGCGGAGAAGACACGAGTGTGCAAAAGAACCAAAATTGGAGCTTTTATGAAGCCAAATGTCTAGTCGAAGTATGGGCAGACGAGGAAATACAACGACAATTAGCGGTAATGGGAAGGAAACAAAACATATGGGAGAACATTGCCGCAAAACTGAATGAGAATGGTTTTAAGCGTACCGCATCGCAAAACAGCATAAATGATTCAACCATGCATGAAACGTGTTTGAAACCGACATCTGATGTGAACAATGCCAGAACAAACACGTTTACGCGAAACATGTTTAGTTGAAACATGTTTACTCTAAACATGTTTCGACTTTAATGTGAACGCAGCTTTAGAAGGAAGAGCTTTTGATAAAGAAAAGCTGGGTTCTTGTCATGGCTACGGGAGGCGCCATCTTGGATTATCAGTGAAGTTGAAACGTCGCAGTAGATATCTGCCAGCAAGAGTAAAGTATTACCATAACTCAGATGCTTTCTTTCAATCCGAACGCATTTTATCATGTGGAGATATCGAATGTAACTCCGGTCCGGTCCGGTCCGGTCCTAAGGTCCGGTGGAGTGAAATGATCGATATGTCGACACAAGGTGAAGCGAAATGAGAAACTAAAATGCGTGGTTTGTGGGCCACTGATTCATATTGGACGCACCCAGTCTAAATCAAGCGAATAAAATAATTTAAATTCGGCTTCGATTAAGACATGGACCTGTCCATCATGTGTTTCCTACAAGCAATCATTCCCCTTTGCAGATACAAACATCATCGACGAAGGACAGAAGGATTTAGCTGAAAATGAAGGTGATCGTATGGAAGAATCTGAGATGTGGGTTAAATAAGAGAACGTTAAGGATGTGCGAAATATACTCATCTTTCATTTGAATGTTAACAGCCTGCAGAATAAAATAGAGGAAGTCGCAATACTTGTGGATGAATTTAAAGCTCAAGTAGTATTTTTGACAGTAAGAAAAATCGATGGATCGTATCCCAACAGACAATTTGCAATAGAGGGTTACAAAATGTATGGGAATGATCAGAAGAAAGGACTGGAGGTGGTATCATGGCGTATGTTTCTTCCAAACTAACATCAAAAAAGGTCAAGGTGCCATGGTCATTCAGTACGATTGAAGTCCTAGCCATTGAAGCCAATCTTGGAACACACGAAGCAATCATGTTCGGAGTTTACAGGCCACCTAAAGTGTTAAGGTCTGACTACTATATTAGGCTGGAGGATGAGCTAAACCATTTGTGTACTTGGGTATCTTTACAGCAACAGTTCGTTATAATCACAGGGGACATAAATCTCAACAGACTAAGACCAGACCAGCGTGAGGGTAAAATACTTTATGACTTAGAAGAAGTACATGGGCTGGAATGCTTGGTTAACATGCCAACCAGGGTAACAAATACATGTACAACTGAATCCTTACTGGACGTCATAATAACCAACAAACCGCAATACTTTAAGGAATGTGGGGTGTATAATCAAGAGGTCAGTACATGACCATGCAATGGTGTGTAGGACGTTGATAGAGAAAGTGAAGCATCATCAGAGCAAAGTCAGGTTACATTCAGAAATTTTAAGAATTTAAATGTCGAGAGTCTCAGGGAAAACCCGAGGACAGCGCCGTGGCATGTGAGCGAAATGTTTGATTCAGTAGATGACAGGTATGACTACTGGAATGCATTATTAAACACAATATTAGACGAGCATATGCCAGTGAAAAGAATGAAAGTGAGGGCAAGAGATGTCCCTTAAATGACACCTGCTTGGAAGAAAGCTATAAGAGCAAAACGTTCCTTTTCAAAACAATTTAGCCAAAGCAGGACACCTGAGAACTACGAACTAAAAAACAATGGAGGAATGAGGCAACAAGACAAAGGAGAATAGCGATAAGAAATTATTGGAGTGAGGTATCGGATAATCTACGTCAAAACCTGAAGAATTTCTACAAAACTTTCAAACCATTCCTGGATAGGAAGGACAAGGGAGATGGAACAAGGGATATACATCTGAACATAGATGGTAACTTAGTAACAGACCGAGAAAGAGTAGCTGAACACTTTGTGGAGTACCTCTCTACAATAGCAAGCAGGATCGGTGGAGAAACGCAGAATCTCTTGTCGAGAGTAATTTCAAAGAGCACAGGAGTTTAAAATCAATCTCTACCACCATGACTGGATCGAATAATTCCTTTTGCTTTAGATCTGTGACCTGTCATGAAGTGAAGGACGCCATGAACAAAATCGATTCAAGGAACACTGTAGGATATGATGGGATACAACCAAGAGTATTGAAATTGGTGGCTGAAGAGTTGGCACCTTCCCTAACTACGATTTTCAATTCTAGTATACAGAAAGGAGAATGGATTACCCCTTTGAAAACGAGGGGAATAGATACCTGTATTCAAGAACGACGACAGGCGTGAAGTCAGGAATTACAGACCGGTCACAGTACTACCATCTTTAGGCAAGATTTACGAAAACCTTTTGAGCAAGCAAATAACTGAGTATATAGATCCAAATCTGAGCTACAGGAAGAATAATGGATGTGAAAGTACCATTTTTACGGCCGGTAGAGAACTGGAAAAAAGACCTAGACTGTAAAAGAGTTGCAGGAGTCTTATCGTCTGAGATATGAGCAAAGCATTCGATTCTCTTTGGCCACCACTCCTGATCAGAAAATTAGAATCATATCATTTTTCAGATGAGGCCCTAGATTTGGTTCGATCTTATTTTTTCGAGCGGAACAACGGGGTTAGGTTAGAGTAGGTGACAAGTCAGTGGAGAGATGTTGTAAGAGCCGGCTGTCCCCAGGGGTCTACACTTGGGCCTCTATTGTGGAATGTGTTTCAGAACGATCTCACTAAGGCTATTGTGGAAGCTGACGTATCCATGCATGCTGATGACCATCAGATATTCTCATCAGATCACTCAATTGTTAGGGTGGAAGAGAAGTTAATACAGGATGGAAACAAAATGACAAAATGGTATGAAGAAAATCTACCACAGGTAAACATTAAGAAATATCAATCGACGGTACTTGTTAAAAAGAAAAGGCACAGAGGGAATAACCATGCATATATATAGGTGGAGTTAAAATAAAGCAATCTCAAAACATCAAACTGTTAATCATAAATATTGATCCTGATCTGAACTTTAGTAATCACATAAGTGAAGTATGTAAAAAGACAAGTCAGCAAATTGGAGTGCTCACGAGACTAAGGAATGTTATACCTGCCCCTGCCAAACTCCAACATTCAAAGCCGCTATTTTACCCCACTTAACATATTGCAGCACAGCCTGGCATTTTTGCAGAGCTTCTGATAGGCACAAACTGGAGAGGTTACAGGAGAGAGCTTTGCGTACAGTATATAACAACAGATTGGACTCATATGAGAATCGACTTCGGCAGGCCAATATGACGTCTCTTTATAACAGAAGGTTACAAGATATAGCAATTCTGATGTTCAAAGCTAAGAACTAGCTATTACCGAAATATGTACAAGACCTTTTCAACCTTCAAGGGGAAGGAGAAAAAGGATATAATCTAAGGAACTCTGACTTTATTATGCCACGCTTTAACACTAAAAGGTACCGAACACATTCGCTGACATATTTAGGACCTTTTTTGTGGTCCAAGTTGACAAAGGAGGAACGTGATATGAATAGTCTGAAAGCTTTTAAAAGCTGGATAAAGAAAAGATATTTATCAGTTTTAATTGAAGATGGGGGTTGTAAGAGCTGCTAAATTTGCAACAGTTAATTTTAATTTTAATGTTTATCGTAGTTTTTAATTAGATATGATATGTAATTAGGGTACATTTTGTAACTAGAGTTTTTATTCAGAACATATATCAGTTGTAACTTTTTTAATGTCTTTCTTATCATAATTTAGTGTCACTAATTAGTGTGTAAACGCTAGAACCACTGACCCACCCCTCCTCCTCCTCCTTCTACTACTCCTCCTACTCCTACTCCTACTCCTACTCCTCCTCCTCCTTCTCTCCCTCCTCCTCCTACTCCTCCTCCTCTTCCTACTTCTCCTCCTCTTCAAAGGAGATGTTCTTCAAATCTCTCGATCAATTTAATACCAGTACACAAATAGTAAGGTTTGAAGTGTTATTGCGATTTATTTAAATTCAAACATACAGAATTTTTTTATTCTTGCAAAATATATATGCCATATACCATATTTTAACATGTATATGTGGAATGTTCAATGCAAAATCTTAAACGCGCTAAATTTCACTTTGACTAATTTCTAAGTTTCTTGTTTATCGTCGTCATGGTAATATCGATTTTACTTGAAGATATATCTTGCCAAACTTCAATTCAAAACTAGTTAGTGGTCAAAATTTCACGTTGATCTGACTTGGAGAAGACCGCTTAAAAGCCGATTGAAAAATGTTGGTATGGTCTCCAGAAAACTGTATCGAACCACCTCAATTGGTGGAAGTGAAACAACTACGTATAAATCATTTTTATTCTATTATTTTTATAAAGAGTCAAACAAATAAAAAAAATGCTGCTCAAAGTGGAGGGGGGGGGGGGGGGGGGGGTGTTGCAACCACCTCAACCCTCCCCCCTGGATCCGCCACTGAAGTTCTGACTATTATTGGTAGCTCTGAGCCAAAGAAGGGGCTCAGCCCGGACGGGGGGGGGGGACCAATATAAAAATGACAGGGGTGCTCGTCGTACCTTTTAGGGGTCACAATTTGGAGATTGGTACCGCTTAGGGTACTAAAATCTAAAATGACCACCGTTAGAATTATCGCGGTATCTTTTAGGGTATGAGCCGAAAAAAAATGACAGAATATAATGTGTTGTTTTAGAATTGGTACCTCTTAGGGGTAAAAAAATTTTTTCAGCCACGCCCATCAAACGAGATTCTGGTACCTTTTAGGGTGTTTTTCAAAAATTTCCGACGAGCACCCCTGTCATTTTTATATGGGAGTACCCCCCCGGGGGGCTCAGTGGCCCGATAGAAATGTTTTATTTACTCATATTTTTACTTACTCTGATTCTCCTCAAATTTGCCTCCTTCTTCTGCCATTTTGTTTAATTCTTTGATCTTGCTGTCCACAATATTTTGGCTGATAGATCGAGAGATATCTTGGTTTGCACAGAATTTCCTGTAGGAAGGCGTCTTAACGAATCTAAAAAGCAGACTTTCCCATCCTCGAGACAGCTTTCCGGCAAGCGCAAATCCAACTAGAGTTGCTTCAATCATTTTAACTGTATCCTTGTTGGGTGGGTCGTCATAGAGCCCAACCCTTAGATCAAACGCCATGGTACCCACAGCTGAAACAAAAAGAAGAACAGTGAACTATAATTGGCAACATTTGTCTCTTTCTGCCGGTTTTAATGAACTTAAAAGTAAGTAATGTCAGGATTCTAAACCCCATAAAGTCAAGGAAAAACGGTTTTGGTTTTGCATTGCTACGCTTTATTGATTGGCTAAAAAATCTCGCGCCACTTTCTCGACCAATCAGAAGTAAAACCAAAACCAATCGTGACTTGCTCGCACGCGTTTTCCCGCGCTTGGCGCCGCCGACATGTCATTGATTCGAGCTCTGATTGGTTCATTGGATTGTTTACGACTGCTGTGATTGGTCAGAGTAATTACTTTGGTTTTGGTTTCACCACACTCAATTGAAAACTGCTCTAAAGTACATGCAGTTGAACTTCGCTAATAAGAACACCGTATGGACTACAGAGACTGTACGTACGTATTAATGAAGCACGTATCAAGCGGATTGCTTTGGTTATGCGGGTTCCCTCGGTAATGTATGCGTTTTATACAGTATTGTGCCATATCTAGATCTAACCTCCACTAGCTTGACCCTAAAAGATGTAATTTACATTCCGGCATTCGAGCTTGTTAAATATGTGCTGCTGTGTAAAGTCGCGCATTTGACAAATTGTCAACGCTTATAAGGACCAAGATTGACCGTATTAACGAGGTTAACTTTCTATGAGATTGTATCAGTCTGGGCGAAAAGCCTGTCCATTGTCCACATTAAGTAGAGTCTCAAGAATGGTTAATTTTGTAAAGAATGTATGGGTGCCGGGACCAAAAAAAACTACAGTGGAATCCCGATTTTTCGAATACTCGATTTTTCGAAACTCCCGATTATTCAAACCAAAACTCGTTTCCTTTGGATTTGATTTCAGTCGATGCCACCTTCGATTTTTCGAACCTCCCGATTTTTCGAACCAATTTCCGTTTCCCTTGGAGGTTCGAAAAATCGGGATTCCACTGTATCCGCAAGGGGGTGTCGATATTAAATGTACCTAACGAGTGTCCATAAAACGGTTCGTCGACTGTTACCAAAATGAACCATTAACACATAGCATCACAATTTTAAGGTGTCACTGATTTGAAAGCTAGGTTGTATCGAAAACGTTTTACTTACAAAAATAAAAAAGGCATCGTTTAACTCAAAATGTAGCGTAAAACGGAGCTACTACAGGGAAAAAATATATCGTCAAACGAAGATGGAGGATAAAAAATTATTATTAGAACTGACTGTACAAAAGGGGCCGTTAATTTTCGTGATAATCAAAATAGTACTAATTCCAGTATGGTGTGGTAATCGACCGTTTCTAAGGTCAACTGCGAGAGCATACTTCAAAAGCTTTATTTCATTATGTAATATCAATACTACTTCGGACAATTAAAAAAAAAATCCCTTTCCAAAATGGCCTTTTTAAAACTTCTTCTAAGAAATATCCTAGGTAACATTTATGGAATTTTACATAATATTAGTGCAGATAATGAAAGACATACATTCAGTAGCCCACGTTGCAAGCTCTTTATCAAGATCTGGAATCTCCATATCAGCTCCCCGAATGGACACCATGTGATCTATAGCATCTCTTGTAACACTATTGAAGTTCTCCAGATTGTCGCGTATTTCTTTAGGTCGAAGCATTTTTGGCGCCAAAGCTTTGCGCACTCGGCTCCACTGCTCGCCATTCCTGAAAACGTGGAATATTAACGAATTACAAAATAACAAGACGCTATGCGCGCTCTGATTGGTTGTACAAAGTTGAAAAACTCTTTGAAGTGCCGACTAATTGAGTTTGTACAGGAGCTTGCTTCAAAGGGGCGTTGTCACGCAGATTTTGCTGTGTTTTGGTCAAAATACACTAAATATATAACAAAGTACCTTTGCTCAAACATAAAATTGCTTTTAGAACACAGAAGATAAATCAAGTGATTTCTTCAAGGAAGAACAAGCCATAATAAGTTTTTCTGCGATTTTTCCACGACTCTTAGGAGGAACTTGAAAAAATTGGCCAATTTTTTTCAAGTTGCAATCCATTTCCATCCGCAGCCATCCGCAGCCAAATATAACGAATACTAGTTTCTGTGCACTAGTAGAGTATTTGTTTACAAAACTGGACCATTATTTTAAGGTTTCCATTGAAACAAATATGTTTTTTGGCTTTTCAAAGTGATACTAAAAATGGGTGACAGTGTCCCTTCAAGTTTACTTGATTATCTTGAAATAGGAAGAAAACTAATTGCCAATGGTTATGAAAGCAAAGAAATATTAACTAAAGAGGCAAAAAAAGGACTAAAGGAAAGTCAAACTCCAACAAGAATGGCAATTTCGATTTCTTGACCTTTCTTGATGAAATCAGCACTGAGTAATCCGCTTCCATCCTTGCAATCCTGTACTTTTAATTATTTCCAAACTGCGGCTTCTGTTTCGCTCTCTAGAGTCTTTTTATCCAATTGCGTTGTATATTGAGTGGTATTTAGCGATATAACATCCAATTCAATATACAACGCGGCGTTGTATATTGGGTGGTATTTAGCGATATAACATGGAAATAAGATAAACGAAATTTTGTTATGTTGACAGGACAATGTGGTGAGATCAGGATGTATTAATTGTACCCCTAGAAACCATTGTATTACCTATACTAATATGCTTTTTAACGGGTATATATGGCGATGCCACGCTTCGTAAAACGCAAGTTTCTTTTTTCCTGAGTAACTCGCCGAGACCTTTTCGCGCGGTGTCACACCACCATCACAAGGATTGTTAGTTTCCTTTTGGAGCTTTTGTTATAGAAAGTACAGACGTGATTTTATACTGACACGAATGCGGACAAAGCCGAAAGAAATAACTGTTGGCCATATCGGGCTTCTCATTGTCATTTTTGCTTAAGACATTTAATTTACCGCTTTTCTCATAAAAAATAAATATATAGCATTCCATATCCTTGTCCCGAAATATTAGTCTCAGTTGCTGTAGTCTCCCACGCCAGGAGCCACGAAGCTCTTTAGAACCTCTAATTTCATTGGCCCTGGGTGTCACGAAGCTCTATTGTTTTAGGTCTAGGAACCATTCTTCTGTTGTTTGTTCTATTGTTTTCTCAGCCAATCCTGTGAGCCGTTCCGAGAGCTTCGTGGCGCCCCTCCCACGCAGCCGTTATTTGTCTCGTCACGCAACGCTCCTCCCCACTAACTAGTGTGGAGGAGCGTTGCGTGACGAGACAAATAACGGCTGCGTGTACCGTACTGTTACCGTACTTTTTCGTATTTATAGTTTAAACGTTGGGGCCGAATTCGTTGAGATAGTTTAAAATAAGAGTTATTTGTTGTAGCGTTCTTGCAATGTTTTAGATAGTAAAAGAGTGTTAATTAAATCCTAGATGGTATCGCCGATTCTTCACAATACTCGTGTTTTAACTAGACAATGCAAAGAGAGTTTTCCTATTCGAAAAATTTTAACCAAATTGTACCAAATGCGTTTGAATTCGTGTCGGCACATGCTGTTGAATCATAACATGATGATGCAATTCATGAACCAAAGGTCACAACACATTTAATGCATTTGTCACCAGTTCTGATCTCGTTTCACACGATTACCATAATTAAAGTAACTTGTAGTTGTTACAGAGCCAATGTTTACCGTAACAAAAACATTCAATTCAAAGAGTACCCCGACTCCCCGGGGGGAGACATTCTCATATATATTAAAAGCTATATGGGTATGTGCCGCTGTGAAGGGTATGGTTTTCAAATAGTTTAGTCTGGGATAAGGTATAGAAATCAGAGAGGTTTGGTTTGGAGTAGGGTATCATTTACCGGGAAACTGATCAGTGATGTGAAGAATTAAGTCTAGAATAGCAATTGAAACTCGGAATAGAGAGCTTTCCCTAAACGGAAAGAAGATCATCGCGGCAACATTGTTGACAGATGGTTTTCCATTAAAAACACTAATAGTGATACAGTCCTAAAAATAGCGCGGCAAGTCTGGGATAGGGTAGGGATTTTCGGTATTTAGTCTAGTATAGGGTTGCAAAAGTCTGGTATAGGGTTTAAGGGTTTCTGAGTCCCAGCGGCACACCCCAACTAAAAAAATATTCAGTCTCTCCCCCCCCCCCCCCCCCCCCTCCCCGGACCCGACTCCCACCTGGAAAAAATTCCTTCGTAGAGAACGCGACCATTTTGATTAAAACTTGAAATTAGCTCTCTAGTTTACTTACAATCCTGCTACACTTTTGGGGAAATTTCTGCTTTTGCGATACTCATCGAATACTTTCAAGGTTTGCCCCGGTCGCATCGGATATCTGCCCTCAGCCTTGAAGACGGTTTCCACGTCCGTGGGGTGTTTTACTGTAACAATCGTCCTCCCCATTATCGTCCTCTTGAATATGGGTCCGTATTTCGCAAAGTCGTTTTCAAGTGCCTTCATGCTTTCTTTGAAATCGGAAGCCTTGAGGTAGTTGATTATGTCGCCAAAATACGGCAATCCTTTCGATCCCGGCATCTCATCGAACGAGCGAACACCATCTGCAAGATTCGCAGTTTGAGGATCATGAAAAAGTTTGAACAGATGGCCCACCAAGCTGTATAGTTTTCCAAATGGATTGAGGAGCCAAACTAGAGTTGAGATTAGCAGGGCCAAACAGAACAAGTACAGAGTGTCATCCATTGCTCAAGAACGGAGCATTTGCATCAGTACTAGACACAAGCTTGTACAAGTGACATTAAGGCACTTGAAAATTTTCGCGCATGACGCTGTCCCGTGTTTACATAAGGGACGAACCATTAGAAAAGTGATGTGGGTGGGGGAGGCGGGTGGGGGAAACAAAAAAAAAAATTCATGCAAGGGAAAATCCCAAAACTTCGTGCAGAGGGACTAATGCCAATTAAAAATAGCGCTCTTGGTGTTTCAAATACAGTCAAACCTGTATTAGGCGGGGGTGCACCTGAATTCCATTTTCCCGCCACTTGACATGGTTATATCTCTTTCACGTTTCAAGCAATCCAAAAACCCTATGCTTAAAACATAAATCTATATTATGGGTGTTTTGTAAATTTTTGGGTGATTTTTGGGTATGTTTGGGAGGAAATAGTGTTTCTCAAAGAATTGGTAAAATTTGGAGAAATAAGAAATATTGAAGATTTAGTGAATTTTTAAAATTAGAATTTGTAGTTAATAATTAATAGACGGACACCAAGTTAGTCCACTAGCAACCTGGGGTGCTCTTGCGTGTGTATCAACTGTCTGTTGGTGTTCCAAAAATCATTTTCTTTCTTCTATTCCTTCTTTAAGGTGGCTCGATTGGGTTTTTTGGCGACACAACATCCCAACTTTGAACGGCTGATACTTCACTGTCTGAGCTCGGTCAGGCAAGCTGCTTCACACATGTACTAAAGATCAAATGAACTTTCCAAAAAATGTTGTATTTTCATTTTATAATTTAGTAACATCTTATAACCTGAAGAAGGCTGGTCTGGCCAGCCGAAATATTGTTTGAAATATATTTACTCGTTGTATCAGCTTTGCAGTAGTCCTTGGACTTCTAGTTAGTATATTGATTCATTTTAGCTGATTAGGTCTCCTCCTGTGAGATCCAACGAAAAACCAGCAGGATCTTCGTCCGCGGTTTTTGCAGTTAAACAAGTTTTTTCCAAAAAAGTAGATTTGATTGACATCGGTGTTACCATAACAACGATCTGATGACGTCATGGTTTTTGCATATTAGTAATTTTCTCAACATCTTGACCTAAACTTTTAAAACGACTGTTTGCCGCTTGAAGTCTAGATGTAGGTCTTTAAGACTGCAAAGTTTGAAAAAATTCTATGAGAGCGTTTTCGAATAAAATTGGGTTGAATATTTTTCATAAAAAATTTAAAGATTTGCATTATTTTCTGTTAATTCGTCGATGCCAGCGTTTTCCTGACAACTTGAAACAATATTTTCACCATATATTATTCATGTGTCGTAAAACTACATTCCTTGAAGGTTTCATCATGTTTGCTTTACTATAGATTTCAGTTTGATCAGAAGCAAAGTCTTAATATGCTCATTTTACTCACAGAAGTAGAACTTTTGTCGACACGTGCGTGACCGCAGCACGATCGCTTTGGCAGCAGCGAAGCGTAGCAAGCAGGCATGGCAAACGTGTCGTTTCAAAAGCGCACAAATATGTAGAATGTAGACAAAAGAGAAAGTTCTGAAATAAACCAGCTGTCAACAAATACCGTAATACGGCAATGAAACTTTGGAAGACGAATGCAAAAGTCCCCTATACTTTAAATTTTATTTCGCGCCCTCGAAATGATTCAATGCACTTGAAATTTACATAGATAGTGTATTACATGTTTAACTTTAGATCAAAAGATTTTAGAAACATTCCATCGACTAGTTTTTAAATAAACGCTTCCCTAACAAAAGTGTTACTTTTGTGAGTAAAATAAGCATATTTGGCGGCTGGCTCTGGGGACGAGAAAAGGGAGCGGGAGCTGGGAACTAACACCGAATTCAAAGATGGCGCGCGCTGGCGGCATGGTTCTCTTTTTTGCATGTTTCGTCGCTTTTCGAAGGTTTGTAGCGATTCATTTGTATGGTTTTTAGCGTACGTTATTTGGGTTTTAGGAACTATCTTTTGCCGATGTTTAAATAGTGGCAAATGCATTTGTTTTGTTTCCGTTTAGAATTCAGTGTCTTGACGCTGTGCTCTGAAGTTGTTATTTTAGGTAAGCTTAAGGAGGGGGACATTGGGGGGTAGCCCATACCGCAATACCGCAGCATAAAATCAAAAATACCGCAATACCGCAAGGAAAATCGACAAAATACCGATACCGCAGGTATGGACTGATCAGGCGGTACAAATATTTTTGGCTTGGAGGGATGTAGGATAAGCGATCTAGTTACGGTCAGTTGCGCGTTTTACGTAGTCGTAGTAAGACTTACCTCGTAGAAGGAACTAAAGCTTTTGCAGCAAATAACCATGTGACACTCTCGTAACAGTTCCAGGTTGCATACCGAAAATGTTAATTGCTCTCTACAAGTGATATCCCTTTGTCCTCTTAACACTCCGAATGTGTGGTTCCAGAAAATATCCATACCCCCTCCATGGATGATCTTTCAGTTTAGACCCCCCTCCCCCACCCCACTGGAATTTCCGTTCTAGGGGGGTTCTTTGACGACCCTCCACCCCCCAGGAATTTCCGACTTCAACTGTGTCATGCTTTAAAAAAATGTTTACACACAACATTTGTGACCTCTCACGCGAAAACGATACTGACGGCTATCCGTTCAAACCGTTCACTTGCCGTTCATCATGTGATTTCGTGATTAGCCGTTCAAAAAATTTATTCAGCCGTTCCAACGGCTGCTACTAGCCGTTCAAAAAAAAATCTTCGGCCGTTCGAACGGCTGCTGCTAGCCTTTAAAAAAAAATCTTCAGTCTTTCGAACGGCTAATGGTTTACCTATACCCTGGAATCCGGAATCTTGAGCGTGAAATCCTAAAAGCCGGAATGAACCAAAACATGAAAAATAAATAAATATCCGTTTAATACCCGTTTAATTTTTCGTACTTGACATCGCGTGGCGCAGTTTTCCGATTCCTTACTTTACCTTTTTACGCCAAAATTTTGACTGTAGCGTGACCTGATTGTATAACGCACGCTGTGGTCTAAACTGAGTGTAGTGCGACACATCACGCTTCGTTGTCAAGCACATTCACAGGCTTAGCCAATCTATAAACAGGATAGATGAGAGTGAAATCGTGGCGGCACAAGCGGCCCGTTGAAACGAAGTAGTCGCGATTTTAAATTTGTCACATTCCATCATGAGTTTATGAATGTCGTTATTCTTATACGGTAGAGATTACACACGTCATCTAGGGATCTCTAGGAGTGTTATTTCATAATACTATTTGGGGAATGACAGCAAAGGTCAGCGAATCATCAGCCTGTCAAATACCGAAATACCGCGCAAAAAAACGTGTTTCACCGAATACCGCAGTCCGAAATAATCAAATACCGGATACCGCAGTCTCAGACAATACCGAAATACCGCGTTCAAAATTAAAATTTACCGAAATACCGCACGAAAAATGGACCAATACCGCGATACCGCGAACCCCAATGTCCCCCTCCTTAAGATTAAGTCTTAAATTAAGCTTATGTGTGTTAACAATAGCAAAATGGTCATTTGCTTATGGTTCCATTTCCCTTTCTCTCCGTCGAAAACCATTTTGTCAATTTTAGGGTGACAAATTCTACCACGTGGTAAAAATTCGACAACCCGAAGTGGAGTTTAAGACCGTTTAACATTGTAGCGAAAGAACAAGATGGGCTCAGCTCCCAATAACGTTTCCTTGAAAAAGTATTTAATCATTATCATTCTTATTCTCTTACGGAAATTGTTTTGTTTGTTGGGGGCTGGAGAAAAAATTTGTTTTGGGGCAAGTGAAAACGAATAAATCTGGGTGAGCTGAGTGCACGCGCAACAGGCTGCATGCTCCTAAACTGCTTCAACCCTGAGCCTAACTTTAAACAAATCATAATATTTAGTTATCATTTTCACAACCATAGAGTTGGAGACTTAAGTTGTGAGAGCAGTCAACAGGGGGGTGAGAAAATGTCAGCATGTACAGTGTGCATCAGTGGTGCATGACAGTATACACATGTACATACTCATCTTATCCAAAACAAGAAAGCATTCTTTCTTTGTGCAGAAATATGAAATATAATAATTTTAACAAAGATTATTTTACGTGTATGAAGAAAAATACATATAAATTTGTATTTGATGTTTGTAAGTAGCCTTATTGGCTACTCCAGAAACTATTAAAAATATCATAATACTCTTTAAAGTGCAGGTTTGGGTGGTGCTTGATGTAAGCCTCATTTTTCCGATTTCTTTTGTTTTCAGCACGAACTGCACATGTTGTAGTTCAACTTTGTGGCAATTTGCATACGGTGCACATTTGTATACGAACACACAATGCTATGTCCTAGCGTTCCTACATGTACTCTGAATTCCATTGTGCCATTCTAACAAAGGAGACTTGAATAATTACACCCAGGTAAGGCTGAGCCTGCACATAAAAGGGTATTATGGTATTTTTCGGAGTGGCCAATTACACGACTAAGACAGTCAGAGGGCCAATAACTAAAATCAACCAATCAGAATGCTCGATTGCCGGTCCAATATTCTCTAAGTATTGCACCGGGCGTTGTCTCGAATGATCCCGCACGATCCTCAAGACCTCGGGCCGATATTCTCCCAGTACAGCTCTCGCGCTTGGTCAATAAGATATATATATCTCCATCTTCATGTCTTCAGTGCAATAATTTTTCTAGTCATTATGCTGTACAGTATGTGGACCCCGGTCCGGCACTAAGCAACATAATATCATACAGTTGTATATCTTACTTGAATTGACGCTTCATGAGCTAACATTTTGCCTGGAGATAGCTTTTATGGTTCTCTATTACATCTCAACCTAAAAACTTCCTTCCTCGAATTCGAAAAATAGTGATCTTGCTCGTGGGCCCTTGGACCGGCATTGTGGCCCCAGGTCCGGCACTCATATAAGGACACGAAAAGTAACCCTTAATGCTGATAATTTTGCAAGAGTTGACAAGAGAATGTGTTTTTTAATAGTATTTCACTGATTTGTATTATTCCTGATATACATGTATTTAAGCTAAATTTTCTTAGGAAGGCATTCTGAAAATTTTGCTGGTGCTCAAGACATACAATGTATCAGCCAAAACAGTCCCATTTCTGAGCAAAGCCGTTTTTCCCGCTTTTTTCTTGTAGAAACCTTTTTAGCAATATATTAGAGATTGGTATACGCTTAAAGCGTTACAAAAATATCATTTTCGACTAAATAACAAAAATATTCATTGTCGTTAATAATTATATTTTACTTCCAGATCAACTTTAGGCGAAAAATTGTCAATAGGGACATTTAAATTTCCCAAGCGACATTAGTGCCAGACCAGGGGCCACCAAGCGAGAGTTGTTGACATTTTTCAAAAGACGATAAAATGCAACATTCAAACGCTACAGTGAATTCATTTTCATCAATAGAAAACGTATTCTTTCAGACTTTATTCAACATAAAAGCATAGGTTTACTATTGCGTTTTAACTATTTACTAGCGTAATAAATATAGCTATGCTGTTTACGGACCCTTGAAATGGAAAGCATGAAAAAGGACAAACAGTCCGTACACTGTACCTGCCAACAAACTGGAATTTCGTGCCTTCGGCAACAGCATTAAAGCCAAAAATAGCTCATGTTAAAAAGAAGACTAATCGATAAATCATCGAACCCTTTTATTTTTCGTCGTATTTTATTTACCGAAGAAAAATTACATCATGTTCGTGCAAGTGCCGGTCCAAGGTCCTGCCAGTCCAGGGTCCACATACTGTAGCAGAAATATTTGACATGAAATTCCAGGTTTATAATATCTTTTTTGTTGGGTTAGGGTGGCGGGAGGGTATGAGATTGTGGATGGAAGGTGTTTTGGAGGAGGTGGTCAATTGAATACTACAATACTGTATATGTACTGTACATTGTACAATCAGCCCCGTTTATGGACACTGCATTTTCAAATACACATAATACTTGTTTTAGCCAATCACATTTCAAAAATTTCTCAGCCAGAAGTGATGATAACAGAAACAACTGCCCAGATGTACTGTGCATTCAGCAAAAGCACATCTATCATTTCAACCAAAAACTGTTGAGTTGCACATGTGTACTTTTTCGATCAATCCACAAAATATTTTAAAGATTCCAGATGATGTTAATTAAGCAAGATTCAAAATTCATTGTTTTCATAACATGCAAATCTTGTGCTTGTCGGTGGCTGTTTATTCCTTAAAATATTTTTTTCTTTTCATTACAATACCAAACAAAGCAAACTTACATGTATGCAGGGTTGTCAAAAAGATTTTAAAGTGCCTATGAAATGTATTTTTTTAATTCGTTTTTCATTAGTTTATTATGTCCAAAGAACGAAAACAATAATCATTTCTCGAGGAAAAGAAAGAAAATCGGTTTTTTAGCCCCTCGAAGATGCGTCACTTCGGTTGAAAAGTGGCTCCAATTTTTGGAGAGCCTGGGGCAAGTGGGAGTGCGTGATGACGTAAATTACGTAAATAGTATGACACATTGGTTTGTTTACGCTTGTAATTCCCTTGGAATCCTTTAGTGTTATGGTCATTTTGCCAATGTTTTTGGCTGTACAAATGTCAGACAGCGCCTAATATGTTTCTTTACAGTCCTCTGAAGGTGAAGAGGATCAGTTTCGGATCACTCTTGATCAAATGAAAGGATCGTGTCCACTGTAGTTTTGCCGTAGCGAGGCGAACCGACTGTGCCACTTGAGCGAAGGAAGTGAACATGAACGTGAAAGGTATACATTTCAGTAGCACAGTGTCTCAGTGGTTTGCCGGTTGAGTTGTTAGCATATTGAATGCAGAGGCGTTTTTGTTATTTCTTTTTAGTGGCTCATTGACTAGCATTTATCGAACGCGAACGATATATTTGTAGTACAAACAATGTATATTGCATCATTGATATTAGCGCATTAAACTTCTAAACAGGATATGGATTGGAAAATTATGCTTGATTAAACGGCCTCACCGGCCGGAATGTTATTTTGTTTTTGTAAAATAATATTAATCTTAACAATAAGCACTTTCATTGAAAACAACATCCCTTGACGTACCCTTTCCGATGTCGGCGAACAAATCTCGTGTATTTCGCCGGCCTATTTTCCTCTGGAGCAAAATAAAGCTTTGTTACAGCCTCTGTTATCGAAGAATTCTAATATCTCGTATGTTTCAGGCCGCTCGCCACATAAGATTGTCCACCTCGAGCGACGTCTCTTGTCAGCTCTCTTGTTCTCTATATTCCAGCAGCAGTTTGTACAACTATTTACGTCACAGTGTAATATGACACTGGTTTTGGCCGCGCACAAATTGGAGCCACTTTTTAGCGCCAACAACCTAACTTTGAGACCATAAAAAAAGCGTTTCGCATCGTCCCTAACACTTTAAACCTTTTATTCCAAGGTCTAAAAAGGTGAAACTTTCGATACATCAAAAAATAAATTTCATTTCATAGGCACTTTAAGTAGGAGGTGAATAAATTGATTAGATGTCACTGGGGGTTGGAGGTCCCCCTACAGGTGAGGGGTCTGAGGGTTTCACACTAATTGAAATGGCCTCATCTCAGGGCAATTCTAACAACTTACAAGCAGCAATAAAACAGATTTATTTTATCATTATAAAAACTTTTTTCAATCACTTGATATATATTGCATTATTTCAAAGATACAGTACCACATGCACAGGGTCTATAGCAAAGTCATCTACATGTATGAATGTCCTTGTTACTGTAATTTCATCATTGCTTATTTACAGCAAGAAATAAGAATCACAAATCATATAGTTAACTTCTACTATTGTCCATATATTTTTCAGTGAACAAATCTGACATTATATGTACAGTAGCCAATGTTTAGAGTGGATTTGAAATAACAGGTATCTCAGGAAATTATTAAGAAAACTTCCAATTACAATTCTTGTTTTAGGAAAATGATTGTGATAATTACTGTATTCTTTACTAAAATTTGTCATCAGTGTCAAAGTTACTCTCAATAGCTTTACTTATCTCCCCCATGTCATCACTGAAACAAGCGAGAGATGAATGGTTTATTCGAGACTAGCATTTTTCTCTGGAAGTCTGTGTTTTGACTTTATAAAATGCGAGTCTAAGATTGAAAAGGCTCGAAGAGCTACGATTAGGATCTTCAAATCTCTCAATAGCCACCCGATCTAAAAAATTCCTTTAGAACTAAATAGCTTTGAAAAATCAAGACTGAGACAGTTATGCAAAAAAAAATTCCAGACTCCAAGACACCTCATGTGAAAAAATTATAGATTCTGATCAGAGACGTAGTACACAGGAAACTCGTCTAAAGTTTGGGAGATCAGTAATACTGTAACTTTTATTTGTTTACATCAAAGCTTAGCAAGAGACTGAGAAGACTGTGAAGCATTGTTTTATTGTTTTTATCTTTTGTACTTTCAAACTTCCAACTTTCACGCCAATGTGTAGGGATGTCAAAATCTCTTTACCGAGAACATGTTTGGTCACTGGAAATTTGATTTTATAAATTGACACTCAATCAAGTTGAAACATGTTAAATAGAACAATTTTTAGTTTGTTTTGTATGTACATACTGTAGTCCATAGTGCTTAATTTTGATTGCATAATTATGGCCAGACTCCAAAGTTAGAAAGTTTTTTGAAGTGAAATACATGTAACGTAGATCTTATTCCAGTTAGTAAACCAACAAAGTTGGAAACCATCACTTATTTAACTAAACAAACCGTGAATATTTAATTTTATAACATAGCCAGGAAATTCGCCCAATCTAATTCAATAGTGCGAGCGTGCATCTATAACTCAACATACACACGCCCGTGCTTATAGACAAATTTTTATCATAGAAATGATGTGTGTAAATGCCACTAAGCATAATGTTTCTCGCTCACTCATTTGCTCACTCCTTTTCAATGCGTTTTTAAATCATAAGTATCCAGGTGGAAGCAAATCAAACCTCAATTATGAATTTATTGCCATTGACTGTATGAAATTGCCAAAAAACTTAGCTTATTTATGTTAGTTTTTTATCTTGGCGGCGCGATGTTTACAAGTTTACTCGTGACCACGCTACGCTAAAATTTCACAAACTGCAGTTTTCTACAGAAATTATACCTATTATAAAACAACAGACAACATGAAATACAGCAGTAAAATGGCAGAGAATCATGTCTGTAAAGACTTCAATCAGCAGAATTGAAAAACAAACTGAACAAGCATGCGACTGAACAGAGCGAAACGCTATCCGATTTGAAAAATACTACAATCAAGGCAGTCTTACAAAAATTAATACATTTGGACACAAATTAGCGTTAAAAAAACGTTACCTGCACTTGATGTAGCTTTTTATTCCCTTCCTTTAGCACCCAGCTTTCCAGAAAAATAATTTTACAAGTTTAAGCGAGTTGAATTGTTCTTGTTGTTGTTTTGACACGGACCATTCGCTAAAGAGCTTGCATCTTTAGTCCACACATTTCAAGTCCAAAGTCAATCCATACTGAAAGCATAAGTTGTTCTCTTTTCAATTAACAATGGCTTTTGGACTGCAAAGCGAGTCTCCATTTAAGTTCATGAACCATTTCTCCATTGAGCAGACTGAGTTCGACAAAACTTGCACACAACAACCCGTGATGGGAAAAAAATACAAACTTGCTCGTCCGTTTAGTTCCTAGAGCCGCGTAGTGAGATTTTTCGGTTCCAATCTGCTTCAAAGCATGTTTAGGAACATTTTCAAGAAAGCATAAAGCATATACCATATTTCAAAGCCAACTATTAGAAGACATTTATTATATTTTTAGAAACTTGTGCAGTTTGAACAGCTTTGCCAAGGTGAACTTTCATTCAGCTTCGCCAAGGTGAACTGTGATATGCGGCAATAATTTTCGCGCCTTTTTTCATTCAGTCATGCGATCAATATTTTTTCTTTTCCTTTCGCTATGTTATAAAAGAATTGGTTCATGCTTTTAGCTGTGCATCTATCGAGTTATGGATGCACTTGGGAAGTTTGGAGAGCACTCGAGAAGCTAGAGTTGCTCTTGGCTATTGCCTCGAGCAACTCTTACACTTCTCTCGTGCTCTCCAAACTTCCCCGCGTGCATCCATAACTCGATAGACGCACGCTAAGCATGAACCAATTCTTAAAGACTACATACAATGAGCATGGAAGTAAAGCGAATGGGCGCGAAATGTCAAGGTAGGCAAAAAAATCATCAAACGAAAATCAGCACATCCAAAGTTTCATTATAAATTAAAGCTTTTATTTCTGTTTTTGTTTTTTAATCGGCTGATTTTTTCCTGCTTTTCCCAGTGATTTTTAGCCAGCCAAAACCTCGCAGTAGCTGGCGATGTTGCCAGCACTTTTTGACAATCCTGTGTGTGGCAATGAATAACCAATAAAAATGCACACCATTACCAGACATTTGAGTCACTGCTCAAATTTTAAGAATGGCAGACTGAAATTACAGAGGAGTGTTTGAGATTGAAAAAAAAATTTCAAATAGGCCCATGCCTGTCAGCAACGAAAATCAATTTCCCTTGATCTTAACAGAATGATAACTGTTTCAACATATTTATAACAATGTGATTTGCTTGGTGGTTTGCAAAAAATAAGTTCATACAAATTGAGATACAAAATAAGCCCCAAAACAGTCTCTAAATGTCTCATGTCTACTCATATTTTGTCAAGTATTACTCACCGAAAACTCCATTTTGGACCTCATATCTTACACACAGTCATCTTTCCCTGATCTCGAAGCTTCGTTATGAATTAAAGCTTCAGAACCGGCACAAATTCTGTAAATCAATCAAAAACCTCAGACAAATTTATACATGTAGATTTGAAAGTCAATATTTTGTTTAAATCCATTCTAGCTTGCTACCATAAAGATGTTGACAAAAACTGCGTCAGAAACAGCGTCTCTCGCTTTGATGTTTTGGTAGTCATTTTTAATTTAAACATAAACCAGGCAGTTTTATGTACATGTTGTAGTTAAAAAAAAATGATCTCAGGTTGAAATGATTTCAAACTGCAAATAGAATGTAGTTTGATTTGTACTCTTCTTTGCCTTAGGATTACAGCACTGTACGTCAATTAATCTGGAAAAAAAGAAAATCAAAACTAAACTCTAGGTTTCAAATCATTTTGAACTACAACATAAACGTAACAGGAGTCTAAAATGTATATATTTGCTTGCTGATGGGTCTTTACACTTGATAAAATTTAGACCCAGGTTTGGCTTTCCTTTCATCTTTCAAAGCAGAAATTACATCTGCAGAAGAAAGGTCATTTCACGTCTTGTAATCCACAGTCTCGCTCCGTGTTGTTTAGCATACTCTCTAGGTTCTAAGGTAACCACAGGCACAGAGTATGGTGTGAACGAAATCACTTAAATTTCTGGTATTGCATGACATGCACACATTTAAACATGTCTGGACAATTGCGCATGCGTACATGTTAAACATGCATATGGTTTTATCTCTAAGCCGCACTGCACTTTGAGGTGTTATGATGGGGGTGGGGGTGGGGGGGAGGAGTTAATCCTTTCACACACCCTTCCTATATTAAAAAAAGTAATGATCAAGTATAAAGTTACATGTACATGTAGTCTTCCACTAGTTTGGGAACTGAAGGAATTAGCATATTTGTAGATTACCTTACATGTACATCCATTTACAATTATTTTAAGCTTCAACATCTTGAACTGATCACTTGTATTTTCAGGAGAGAGCATTTGGTTATAAAGTGGAGTTGAAAGGAGAAGAACAAACCAGCAGAGAGCAATCTAGAATCAGGAGCAAACACTGTGAAGGTACAATGTAAGAACTTTGACATTACACAATAACTCTTTAAAAAAATATGGTGGCTCACTGCAGACCAAATTTCTAAATTTAAGTAATGGGTACTAATAAAAAAATTTAGGATCCATTTTAATAATACAAGTCGGCATCTATACCCCTCAATCATTGATCATGGTTTATTTGACACCCTCACATGGAGAGCATCCTCAATATTCATAGGTTTCTAGGTTCGGTTACAGTATGGCCTAGGGCTTCGCACAGGGTACTTCTCGTTCCACTCGGCGCTTTGGGCGGGGAATTGCTGCCTGCGGCACCCCTTCAGCCCTGTGCTAAAGCCCCGTCAGGGAGGGGGCATACGATACTTGCTGGACTGGGTTAACTTGGCCCCAGGACATTACCCCAGCGTCGGTGCCCGCCTTGCAGTACAGGCATGAGGCACCCCCTTGGCATGGCGCCATGTGCCGAGGCCCCTCATCTGGTGGGTTTATCCAGTCGGTGGGTTCTATCCGAGCCTTGCCAGTATATTCCCTGCCCAATTTACGCCCACAAATGAGTGTTGTCTTTTATCGCATGTCGAAACATTAATAATACATGTACATGTAAGTCAGGGCTCAAAGTTTATTTTTGGCTTTGGGAGCAATTGTGCTACCCAGTCTCAATTTTAAGGCACCCAGCTGTAATTTTAGGCAAACATCAAAACATTTTAGGGCACAGCTCATTATTAACTACATGTATTAGTTCATTGAACTAAAGTACAGCACACCATTGATGCACATTTTGATACTTGCAGGGCTGCAAATAACGACCGGGCAGGCGCCGATCATGTTGTTCGGCCAAACATGTTTTTGCTCAGACACGACCCGTTTTTGGCCGGTCAAATTGGAACAGTCGTAACTCTTGCAATAGTGAACCTAGATTGCACGGTAAACCTTTTTTTAAACTAAAAACCAACTGAATCCAAGTTGGTTTGGCAATAAAAATTACAAGTTAAAAGTTTTACTACTCTTTATTGCAGAAGCAGCCTCGCATACGTGGTACGGTTACGCAAGATACAACCGCAACCGTTCATTAACATCTGGGAAAATCACTTATAATTATTAAAATGTTACATTTTGGCAATCGCCACATCGTTTCTACAACTGAATTTAAAGTAAAACGTGCAAAATATATGCAAGCCGAAGGGTTCAATCGATCTCTTAATTAATACACAAATGTATGAAAAAATAAGCTAACTAAGATGTAAACATAAACAAGAAACACTTAACTTACAAGTTAAATTCATATCACGGTTTCGAAATTCCGCAGCACTGTACATGTATGTATTAAATGCATGGCGTCTTATTCCAAGTATAATTGTTGCGCTCGCTGTCTTTCTTCCACTTAGAATACTTGAAAGACAACCTTATTCTTCCACATTTTGTGTTTTACGCTCCATTTTTGAGTTGCATCGAGTGATGCAATCACTTGAAAGCTTAGTAACCAAACATGTTTTGTAGGATGTGCTGAAAGTGACATATGGTTTGTTCGTTTTCATTTTTTTTTTACAAACGTTATGGACCTTAAGAGAGCACTTTGGGAGTTTGCTTTCTTTAGTTTTAAGCAGAAAGCTAACCTCTAAAAAAGACAACACAAAAAATAATAATTTGATATTAGTATATAGAAAATATAACATGAACCTTGTGGCTTCTGTAGATTTCTGTACGCTACCTTTTCACGTAAGAAAACTATTTAACTAATAGCAAAGTGTTCTGGCAAGCCGCATTGCAAGACAAGTACAGGTTAAAAATTTTTTTTAGCCAAATGCCAAATGGTACTGCTCTACTCTGCCTTTTATTTTAAAGTTACACTTGTGAATTTTTGTTAGAGTAAAAGGATGGTCGGATTCTCCAGGTTTGAGGCTTTTGTTCGCTTTTCGCACTTTGCAACAAATGCTACGCGGGGTATTCTCAGTGCAGCAAGATTATTCTTCGTGAGGGTGCTTTCTGATCAATCAATCAATCAATCACTTTACTTAAGATCTAGCCGAAGGTAAAACCCTCTACTAATTGGGAACACTTAAAGTAAACAAAGTAACGGAAGACATGATGATTTGCGGTCGGGACAGGACTTGATGACATCGTGAAAATTTGCGACTACCGGGAATTTCTCAACCACTAATTTGTCTAGCTTTATATTCGTTTTTTTTTCTTTCGGAAACATGAATGTTGTCCCTCGTGATTATCAAAAAGTTAAAAATTAAAATTTCTTTGAATGAGTAAATGACCGGACAACATGTCCGGCAATCCAAAGATTTGTCTGGTCAATACCCAGTTCTGACTGAACATTGTCCGTTGACCGGCCGTTATTTGCAGCCCTGACTTGCTGTTTGTGTGGTCAGTGGAATTAAGGTGGCTTCAAGTAGTTTTTTTTGGGTCACACTTCCCTTTTTGAATGTGCTTATACATAATCTACAGCTGTAACTTTAGCTCAACGAATGTGAATTTGATACCAGATGTTAGGCTTGGATGAAAGTTTTGGGCAATGCTCTTTTTATGCTAATCAGCATTTCCATAGCAAGAGTAAACAAACATGGTGAAAAACATTTTTCCCCAAATATCTTTTGGTTTTGGGGCTACCCTTACCATAGCTAGTGATATGGGACATACACATGTACATGTACACTGTATGGTCCAAATAAATTATGGAAATGGTATAGGATAACCTACGGCCCATATGTGGCTTTGATATGGGTTAATGCCTCCCATATCAAACATATAAATAGTGACTGTCTTCATTTAGAACCATTCTATCATTGTTGTCAGGGGTAAAAATTAACTCTAGTGCTTGGTGGCCAGTCGGGCCAGTTTGCTTGAATTCTTAGTGGCCCATCCCAAACTACATGTAAGGCAGCCCCCAATTTCCTCTAGTGTAAACAAAAAACTGAAAGTCTGTTTTCAAAGCGAAAACATAAATATGCGATTTGGAAACCCTCCCACACAGAACTCTTCGTAAGTCTAGTGTCACGTGGCAATCACAAAATCAAAATGTCTTATGTTGTGAATGTGGATCGCACATGAAACCACCGTTAAAATGACTTGGAATTTTCCACTTCAGAACTAAAAATTCACTGAAATTGATAAAATTAGAGTTGAGAAAAACAAAAGAAGAGAAAGGTAGTCCAATTAAACTATACATACAATCTAGTCGTCATGTAATTATTTAGTTCGTATAATGTACATCACAACGTTTCAAAATTCTGTAAAAGTAGTAAGATTGCCATAAATTAATTGAACCACAATCAATGATAACCCATTTTAAAATTATTATAATAATTATATTGATTGCTGTCCGATGATCAATTTTCATCAATTGGGCATGTAGCTACACTGTATGACAATGTTGTGGTTCAAATTTTTCTTTGGTTTGAAAGTTTTGAAACCGATTTCCATAATAATTTTAAAAGACATGAATGCATAATTCAAACTGGTTTCAAAATTTTTAAACCAATGAAAAATTTAAACCACAACAGTTACACCTGTACATGATCATGAACTGCACACAGATTTTTAGAATAGGAGCCTCCAACCAATTAAAGGCTGTCCACAGGCTTTTCCCCCATAAGGAAAATTGGTGAACCCTAAGGATGTCTTGATTAAAAGCTGGGATAAAGGAAATGGTCACTATCTATTAAAAAATCATTTTTAATGTTTAAGATTGCTGAACACAGTCTGCGTGGGTGTTCTGCTGCTGACACGAGTCAGCATGTGCATAGCTCTGAGGAGAACCAACATGGCACCTACATGCAGTAATCGTTTTAGTAATTTTGTTTAGTGCACACCATCCCAGTTTTATTTTCCACCTTATAATAAAACAAACTGATTATGTGACATTATTCTTTTCCAGCTGTGCAGTCTTTTATCATCGTAACTGGTACTATCATTACCCAAGAATTAAACCTACTTCTCAAAGATGTTCAACAGGTTTTGTGATGGATACATGACATCATTTCTAATCATGTTCCGCAGCAACCCACACCCAAGCTACAACCTGGTCATTACCCACTGGTACTGTCGGTACTGAGGACTTCATTATGAGGTAGATAAATTATCCCATATCCCAAGTTCCAAAACACTTA
This sequence comes from Dendrophyllia cribrosa, assembly GCA_024195265.1. Classification (NCBI taxonomy): domain Eukaryota; kingdom Metazoa; phylum Cnidaria; class Anthozoa; order Scleractinia; family Dendrophylliidae; genus Dendrophyllia; species Dendrophyllia cribrosa. The sequence goes on along the minus strand of JAJLRJ010000008.1, from coordinate 39,758,919 downwards.
GCATGTCACAGCATGTTTTGGTTAAGAAATAATGCAGCATACAATTAAGAAGTGTTTTAAATTAGACTGTGAGCAATCAATCTTTTGTACTCCAGATCATTGGCACAAGTGATTGTGTTACAATTATTCATATTAGAGCTAAAAACGAGGAGGGATTAGGGAGGAGGACCAAAAAGACAGACTCTTTCTTTTTTCGCTCACCGGTGCCCGCAGCTATTATTTGGAAAAGAAAAAGACTGTATGCTTGCAGTCTACATGTAGTTTCAAATGGGATTTCATTGATATAGCTGTTGTAGTTTAAAATGATCTCAGGTTAAAATGATTTTAAACTAGTTTGATTTGTACTTTTCTTTGTCTTAGGATTATGTCAATTAATCTGGAACAAAAGAAAATCAAAACTAAACTAGTTTGAAATCATTTTGAGCTAAGATTCATTTTGAACTACAACGTAGTCACTAAAAGGAAATGATCATGTTTGGAGTGGTTACTGAATGAGAGTAAACTGTACATGTGTAATTACACGAAGAGCTGTAAATAGAATGTGCATGCTGATATTGGAGTTAAAACAATGAAGTGTTAAGTCATTATACAACTGTACTATCTGAATCCAGCCTGTGTATCAGCATCAGTCTTGAATTTAATATTTATATTATTTTTTAGATACAATCATGTTCCCTTCTTATACTGTATAAAGTCAGTCAATCATACATTTAAGTGGGAATAAGGGAATGGATCAAAGAAAAGGTGGACTCACAGGATCAGGAGGAAACACTGTAAAGGTAAGAATTAATACTGTGCAGAACATTTAAAGTCTCAACTTACAGAGAAGGCACTTAAATTAAGTAATAATCCGCATAAGAAGGATAGCGCTGAATGGCAATGCACGATGGAATGTCAACTTTTTTCACTGTTACAACTACAAGTAGTGTTCTGATTGGCTTAGACTAAAAATATGCTAAAAAGTTAAGGTTCAAGGTGTATTTTGTCTATTTTTTTTAAGGTTTCAAGTAATTTGAGACCCAATTGCACAACATGCAAGTTTTAAAAGATATTGTATTTGGGGAACTTTATCAAAGAAGCAAAATTATTAGCTATTGTCTTCTGTTATTCTAATTGGTTAAGCAGGAACATTTCCTAAACTTTATTTGACGCAAATGGATATTCTTTATTTTTATAATGAAATATAATTATGAACCATCAGCCCCTCCTCTATTGTTAAAGCCAAAGATATTATATGTGGGAAAGAGCCAATGCTGCAGAACAATGAAGTTTACTATAGTTCTTATGTGGAGCATTACTCAAATGTAACACATTAAAAAATCTTTCTGTGCAACATTCCCTAACAACATCAATTGATCAAGTCAGGTTTCTATGTTACTAAAACATTCATAGAAACAAAATTATGTGACTTGCACAAATACAGTCATACATGTACAGTATTGTGTATTTAGCCTCAAATCCAGATCTTTTACTTTTTTCTATTCCATCACAGACTTAATCACCCAAAAAGGCAGATATTTCATATTTCTAATCAAAACTTGATACCACCATAATAGAGTAATCATTCACACAACAGATCAACCTGCTAGAGTAATCATTTACACAACAGATCAACCTGATAGAGTAATCATTTACACAACAGATCAACCTGATAGAGTAATCACTCACAAACAACAGGTCAACCCTATAGAGTAATCATTCACACAACAGATCAACCTGATAGAGTTATCATTTACACAACAGATCAACCTGATAGAGTAATCATTTCCACAACAGATAAACCTGATAGAGTAATCATTCAAAGAAACTGATATCAACCAAATAAAGTAGCACACATACATGTAACAGGACAACCAGATAGAAGTAACCGTTTACACACAACAGATTATCCTAATAGAGTAATCATTTATACATGTACGACAGATCAGCCTGATACAGTAATCATTCACACACAGCAAATCAACCTGATAGAGTAATCGCTCGCTTTGCCCATAGCTATTATTCGGAAAAGAATTTGGAAAAGAAAGAGACTGCATTCAGTCTAGTTTCAAATGGGATTTCATTGATATAGCTGTTGTAGTTTGTAGTAGTTTGATTTGTACTTTTCTTTTGTGTTAGGATTATGTCAATTAATCTGGAACAAAAAAAAAATAAAAACTAAACTGGTTTGAAATCATTTTGAGCTAATATTCATTTTGAACTACAACGTAGTCACTAAAAGAAAATGATTATGTTTGGAGTGATTACTGAATAAGAGTAAACTGACATGTGTAATTACACGAAGAACTGTAAATAGAATGTGCATGCTGATATTGGAGTTAAAACAATGAAGTGTTAAGTCATTATACAACTGTACTATCTGAATCCAGCCTGTGTATCAGCATCAGTCTTGAATTTAATATTTATATTATTTTTTAGATACATGTACCCTTCTTATACCGTATAAAGGCAGTCAATCATATATTTAAGAGGAATGGATCAAAGAAAAGCTAGACTCACAGGATCAGGAGGGAACACTGTAAAGGTAAGAACTTTAATGTTGTGCGGAACATTCAAAGTCTCAACTTACAGAGAAGGCACTTAAATTAAATGTAACACACATTAACAAATCTGCGCAACATTCCCTAACAACATTTGATCAAGTCAGGTTTCTTTGTTACTAAAAAAATTCATTGAAACAAAATTATGTGACTTGCACAAATACAGTCATACATGTATTTTGTCATTTTGACCTGAGATTCATTTTGAACTACAACATAGTCACTAAAAGGAAATGATCATGTTTGGAGTGGTTACTGAATGAGAGTAAACTGTACATGTGTAATTACACGAAGAGCTGTAAATAGAATGTGCATGCTGATATTGAAGTAAAAACAATGGGTGGACTAGCTCGAATGGTTCGTATGTTCCCTTCTAGTCCTTCCCCACTGCAATAATATATATATATATATTTTCTTTCTTATGTAATGTAGCTAAGTTTTCTTCTTTATATATGTATATATATGTTCTATGTGTGATACCATTGTTTCAACTAATGCAGTGGAAATGGAATAAATTAAATTAAATGTTAAGTCATTATACAACTGTACTATCTGAATCCAGCCTGTGTATCAGCATCAGTCTTGAATTTAATATTTATATTATTTTTTTAGATTCATGTTCCCTTTTTATACTGTATAAAGGCAGTCAATCATATATTTAAGAGGAATGGATCAAAGAAAAGCTAGACTCACAGGATCAGGAGGAAACACTGTAAAGGTAAGAATTAATACTGTGCAGAACATTTAAAGTCTCAACTTACAGAGAAGGCACTTAAATTAAGTAATGATCCGCATAAGAAGGATAGCGCTGAATGGCAATGGCAATTACACGAAGAGCTGTAAATAGAATGTGCATGCTGATATTGGAGTTAAAAAAATGAATTGTTAAGTCATTATATAACTGTACTATCTGAATCCAGCCTGTGTATCAGCATCAGTCTTGAATTTATTATTTATATTATTTTTAGATACATGTTCCCTGTATAAAGGCAGTCAATCGTATATTTAAGAGGAATGGATCAAAGAAAAGCTGGACTCACAGGATCAGGAGGAAACACTGTAAAGGTGAGAGCATTCAAAGTCTCAACTTACAGAAAAGGCACTTAAATTAAATGTAACACACATTAACAAATCTGCGCAACACTCCCTAACAACATTTGATCAAGTCAGGTTTCTTTATCACTAAAAAATTCAATGAAACAAAATTATGTGACTTCCACAAATACATACATGTATTATGTGCATTTATGGCCTCAAATTCAGATCTTTTACTTTTTTCTAATCCAACACAGACTTATCACCCAAACTGATATCAACCAAATAAAGTAGCACATATACATGTTACAGGATAACCAGATAGAAGTAATCGTTCACACACAACAGATTATTTTAATAGAGTAATCATACATACAACAGATTAGCCTGATAGAGTAATCATTCATACACAACAGATCGACTTTAACACACAACAGGTCAGCCAGAAAGGGTTACTGTTCATACTTAATGCGGTTAAATGGCCCAACATAAGTTTTTTTAAGTTTATTTTTTTGATATAGATATGGGAAAGGTATCATTTCCGTGTGATGTCTCCGTAGTCTAGCGGTAATTAAGAGCAGGTCTCTGTAAGAATCGAGAAAAATGCGAAATTTTTTACCCTGCTTCATATTTTGCATGTAGGTAGGTCTTCAGGGGGGATGTTCAAAAATGACCTTTGTTAAGGTCGTTTCTTCTTTGTTGCCATGGTAACACTGGATGTTTGTTGGTGTCACTAAACCAAATTTTGCCCTCAGAAACTGCTTAAAAAAGTGCGAAATGAAAGAACGTTTCTCCAGCCCATTAATACTCTACAAATTAAGACTTTCACCAGATGTAAAACCTTTATTCTAATTTACATTTATGCATGTGGTATTTTGTTACATCAACTGTACATGAACTTAACGGTCAGACAACTTGATGGTGTTTCAGCCATTTTAGTTGACGAGTAAAACTAGCAATACCTTTTCTTGAATTATCTAAAAGTACGTCGATTCTAGAACTGAAACTACGTGGCTAGTTTCAATAGATACTCCAGTTACTAAATCTATAAAAATCTCTGTGGGGCGGGTTAATTTTGGACTTTGATGTAACAAAATGCCACATCCATAAATGTAAGCTAGCATAAAGGTTTTACATCTGATGAAAGTCCTAATTTGTAGAGTATTAATGGCCTGGAGAAACGATGTCTTACATTTTGCACTTTTTAAAGCTGTTTCTGCGGTCAAAATTGGGTTTAGTGGCACCAACAAACATCCATTGTTACCATGGCAACAAATAAGAAACGATGTTAACAAAGGTCATTTTTGTACATCCCCCCTGAAGACCTACCTGCATGCAAAATATGAAGAAGGGTCAAACATTTTCATTCCCCACTTTTCTCGATTGTTAAAGAGAACTGCTCTTGAGTTAAACACATGACGGCCTTATCTCTGCTGTCGTTTAATTTACGTTGTGTGACTTTCCTAGGGGTTCCGCCTCCGTTGACCACCGATTTTTTTTTAAATAAAACCAAGAACAAAACAAAGATCAGCTAGAAAATTTTGGACTGAAAATTTACAATCTTTATCGGTTTCCGAGATCTGGCATCAAAACAGAGACTCTCGAGACTAATAGAAAATCAAGTAGAAGCTGCTTTTAGAAATCTGGAAATTTTTCGTCGGTTCAGCTTTCATCGATGGTTTGGCTTTTTATAAATAATTTTGAAGGTGGAAGAAATTTTTTGCTGAACATTGAAATCCTTAATTTGTTTGTCAGTCTGGGACCAAAACTATTTTTATATCATTAAAAAAGCGGAAAAAAAAAACTAATGTTCAGTGAACGAGCTGCCAACGTTATCGTTAAGGCGGATATGCCGGCCAAATGAATCTTGTCAGTAGCGAAACATGTAGTTTTCTGTTCTTACATTAAAAAGAGCGCGTTCATTTAGGTAAATATGTTTTAAAATTTTTAACAAAAGCCCTCGAAATATTTTATATTATTTCTAGCGTAAAATTGGGTAAAAAATTGTCTCCAAATAAAATGTGGTCAAATATTCTGCAAGCTATCAAATGAAAATTGTGTGTTTTTGGCTGGACATTTCATACTTTTGCTATTTTTAACGATCAGAGATTTAAAAAAAAATCTCTGATCGTTTAAAATATTTCAAGTTTGAAATTTCCAGTCAAAAATTACCTCTTGCTTGAAAACCCCCCCTCAAAAAAAAAAGGAAAATTGGGTGGTCGACGGCGGGGGCTGAACCCCCTAGTTAAGTCACACAAACTTAAATTAAACGACGGCAGAGATAAGGCCGTCATGTGTTTAAGTCAAGAAGCGCAAGCTTATTACCACTACACCACGGAGGCGTAGCACGAGAAAGAGAGGTCAAAATACCTAGAAATAGGTTGTGGGGTCTATTGTTTACAGTGAATATATAATAGTGTTAATATGTGATGTTTTATTCATAGTCCGTGCGGAATTTTGAATGCTTTCTTAGGTATGAATGAGACAGTAAATAATTGTGTTTTTCTATCTTCTACTAAATTTGAGTCTTGCTTCTTGTTTTGCAGTCGTCCTTCTCAAGTTGGATTCAAGGACATGTAGGACTTCAAAGAAGAAATAAAAAATATTTTTCGTCTGAAGCTGTCGTTCTTTAAAACAAGAAGTTCTGATTTAAAATGGCTTGATTCGATTTTTCTTAGGACATGTTTCAAGTATTGAAAACCCGTGAAACGAAATTTTGATCATCAAGTCTTCTATATTTCTTAAGATTTATTAAACGGAACTTCTTGTTTATACTTTGATGGAAAATGTAGAATACAAAATTTCCCGACATTTTTAAATCGGCGTTTCCCAAGTCAGATCAACGTGAAATTTTCGCTACCAACTGGTTTGGAATTGAAGTTTGGCATGATGTATTTTCTGAAAATCCCGCATAGACAAAGTTTTGATTACTTTGTCTTTTGCGATCTTGAGAACTACCTTTTTTCCCAACATCGCTCCATGAGTAATTTTCGCTTTTGCCAAAATTTAACGAACGGCTCGATGGATTTTTTGGAAACGTTCACCACGCTTGCTTGCCGGTGTGAATAATATTATTTTAAAGTTTCATTGATTGAATGGAACGCTTTTAAATTTCAAGGTGAATAACGGGTCAAAAAGTTTTTGTTATGCTTAGAAATGATTTCAAATCAATGTGTAATACATTTCGTTGTAATCTGCTATGCATCTATTATCTGTATTCGAGCATGATTGTACCTTAATACTTTCCAGATTCCCTTACACATCTTTTCAGCAGGCATTTTAAACGCAAAAGGAAACTGTATAAAAGAGCAGAAATTGTAATTCATTTTGAGCATAACTCGAACTTTTCGGCCTGTTAGTATGTCGTCTTTATCTTTAAAGGCGTTCCATTGAATCAATGGCAATGAAACTTCGGGGAAAATATTTTCCACATCGGTATGTATGCGTGGTGAACATTTAAAAAAAAAAAAAATCTCAAGCCGTTCCTCAAAAATTGATGGAGGGATGTTAGGAAGATCACAAAAGAGAAAGTAAATAAAAATTGTATGGTGTGCAAACATAACATTAGCTACTTTTCGAAGCAATTTCACAAAAAGGTTTGATGTTATTGTAAATAAAACATACAGAATGTTTTTCCTTGTCAGAATACCTGGTAAAGTTTTTTAGTAATGTATATAGCTAAGAATATGCACGACTTTCAATTGAAGTATTGTAAATATAGTTACTATTCTTTGCATTAGACAGTGTACAATACTAGTTAAAAAATTTTATAACGGGAAATTTCAAACTTGTTTAATAGTTATTTAATGAAACTGCTTTTGCTTCTGAAAACAAGGTTTTAATAAAGCATATGGGGAAAAAAAAAAAAAAATTTTTTTTGTTAAGTGTAACATTTTATTTCCACGCAAAGTTCATAACTTTTCTTCTTTATTTATAACATTTTCAATCCTTTGGTAATTGCACGCAAACTTTCACTAAAATTATGGACTTCCTTTACACAATTTAACAACTTTCACTCCACCCTTCTTAGCTTTTGAATGAAGCCCTTTCAAACCAGAAGTTCTTGTTTTAAAGGTGGGCAGACACGAGGGGTCATGAAGCAAGGAGAAAAAAAAAATTGTGTAGTACACACTGAGAGACGAAATCATAGCGTTCGCACACACACGTCCCCTCGTGTGAACTGATACTATCATCAACACAAAACTTGGCGACATTTTGTCCCCCCCCACGTGTGCCATGAAGTTCAACTCCGTGTGACATATCGCGGGGACAAAATGTCCATGTATTTTCTGTTACACACTTATGATAGTATCAGTTCACACGACGGGACATGTCGCAACATTTTCATGTGTGTGCTAACGCTATGATTTTGTCCCTCAGTGTGTACTACACGACTCCTCGTGTCTGCCCACCTTAAAGAACGACAGCTTCAGTCGAAAAAATATATATTTTTTATTTCTTCCTTTCATGTACTTGAATCCAACTTGACAAGGACGACTGTAAAACAAAAAGCAAGATCGGAATTAGTAGACGATACAAACACAATTGTTTACTGTCTCATTCGTTTGCATTACCTAACAAAGCATCCAAAATTTCGGTAGTTTCTGGGTGGTGTGATCACCAAATCACGTAAAACAAAAGACACTGAACAATACCCACAACACAAAAGCTAACTAACAATGGCTTCCGCACCGACTATGACTAAAACATCACATAATAAATTATACATGAAACTTAACACTATTATATATTCACTGCAAACAATAGACCCCACAACCTATTTCAAGGTAATTTTGACCTCACTTTCTCGTGCTACGCCTCCGTGGTGTAGTGGTAATAAGCTTGCGCTTCTTGACTTAAACACAAGACGGCCTTATCTCTGCCGTCGTTTAATTTAAGTTTGTGTGACTTAACTAGGGGGTTCAGCCCCCGCCGTCGACCACCCAATTTTCCTTTTTTTTTGGTTTTCAAGCAAGCAAGAGGTAATTTTTGACTGGAAAATTCAAACTTTTAGTATTTTTAACGATCAGAGATTTAAAAAAATCTCAGATCGTTAAAAATAGCAAAAGTATGAAATTCCCAGCAAAAAATACACAATTTTCATTTGATAGCTTGCAGAATGTTTGACCACATTTTATTTGGAGACAATTTAATTTACCAAATTTTACGCTCAAAATAGAAAATTATTTGAAGAGCCTTTGTTAAAAAATTAACAATATATTTACCTAACTAAGCACGATCTTTTCAGTGAAAGAAAAAAATACATATTTTTCAATACTGCAAAATTTCCTTTGCTGAAGAATCCGCCTTCACGCTAACGTTGGCAGCTCGTAGAATTTATTAATTGAACGTTGTTGTTTGTTCTCATTTAAAAAAAAAAAAATTTTGGCTTCAGACTGACAAACATATTGGAAATTGCTACTACCTTCCACATGATTTGTAAAAAGCAAAACCATCGATGGAAGGGGACCGACAAAAACACGTAATAAAATTAAAATTAAAAAAACCAGCGGAGAAAGGGGACTGTTGTCTGTTGTGTGTTAATTATTGCTATATCGGGGTGATCTTGATTTGTTGCGTATGAATGCTCACTATGTCAGACTGATTTGTTGGTGAATGATCACTCGATTAGGCTGATCTGTTGTGCGAATTAGTCTAGCAGCAAGTGTAATCCCGTGGGAATTTAAGGAAGAAAGCAAGCCACTAGTCTGATTGTGTTTGGGGGATTCCAAGGCACACGAAAAATGTGGTATATTGCTCAGCATGGAAACGAGGTTGAAATATAAAATAGCCAAAAACTCGTCTTTGAGTAAAGATATCATCACCAAACTTACCAACTTTATATAGTTAAGCATTGTTAACACAAAGTGGTTCACGAGGGTCACGTGATCGATATAGCACGAAAGCGAGGCTTATCCTATGTTCCTTGATACGCACAGCTTGCCAAGCGTCAAACATCGCTATTAATGTGATCACAATACCTCAACATGCAGTCCATTGGTTTTATTCTGAAAACAGTAGAAGCAGGTAACGTGTCGGCCCGACATGGAAACGAGGTTGTCGTTTTATTATTTTATGATCTCAGTGTTCTTATCTGGTCAAATTAGTGACAGAAACAATATAATTGGATAATCTGTACAGCAAGAACATTTTCCTATCTTACATGGACAAAAACAAACAATTTTAATAACACATAGAAACACGAGAATTTAGTTTTATCGACTGAGTCGATAAGGTAAATTGACCACCGTAAAAAGATTCAAATAGCTGATGTTTCGAGCGCTAGCCCTTCGTCGGAGCGAATCAAGGAATTGATTCAATTCCTTTCAATTCCTTGTTTCGCTCCGACGAAGGGCTAGCGCTCGAAACATCAGCTATTTGAATCTTTTTACGGTGGTCAATTTACCTTATCGACTCAGTCGATAAAACTAAATTCTCGTGTTTCATCCCCCCACCGACGCAGCACCACAGTTTCTCTAGAAACTAACCCCATCCATTAATAACACAGACTTTGGATTTCACCCTCGGATTTCGCCGAACTCACACAGTCAAAATAATAGGTAACAAATGAAAGAATGGCCTCGGGCGCTGGTGGTAACTGGGTCATCACAGAAAGCCATTCATTCTCATTCCTTTCCCAACCATAGTTTTCTGGCGAAGACAGCTCTGGATTTGGAACTCAGTCGTTGTTTCAGACCATAACCTGATAGTGCGCACGTAGAATGGCCTCATGCAGTGCGGTCTGTGTTGGAGGTAGCCGTTCAGACTGGGCTTGTTTCTTCCGAAATAGCCACCACTGAAGCTCTTTCACCGTTGTAAAGGTTGTCTTAGGAAGATAGAGTTGACACACAAACTTCTCAATTGCAGCCACTGTCTCGGTGCTCGGAGTAACAGTTGTACCCAGTCTTCCCAGTTCTGTGAATACTTCCGGTATTATCTGCTCCGCTGATGGCATGGAACGCAGGAAGTATTGCTGTTTTCAGTGAACCGAGGGCTTGGACAATTGGTCTCAACTTGATCACTTGGTGGTTTCGGCACATTCCTGTGACAAAGGACACGTTCTCGCATAAGACTGGATAGCGCCTCGGAGATAAAAAAACATCTATGTCTGGCGAATGAATGTGGATTTCAGTCGCGCCATCTGCTGTAGCATCTAGAGCATGCAGCATCATCTTCGTGTCTGCCTCTTCCTGGCCGCTCTGAAGGTGTGCCACGTCTTTGTGGGTTGGTTTACACTCACTTCCCCAGGCAACAACTAATCGCTTCTCACTCTGTCTCCTGGCATGTTGGATGACCTTCTCTGCTAGATAGACGGTCAGCTCCATCTTGGTTCTGGTGTGAGAGAGGAGCCTCTTTAATGGCACTTTAGCGAAGTGTGTTTTGTCAGTAATTCGGTAGTATACAGGATCCTGATTTCCTTGCCTTTTTACCCTAGTGGCTGCTTTAAGCGAAATCGGCAAGTCATATCAGTCGAAAATCAACTGCACTTCGTAACTTTGCCCACACTTCCAGTCAATTTGGTTGATGAAGTGTTCAGCCATGCCGTCAATGATAGTTACCTTCATCTGTGTTGTTAGGTCCACCATTGTAACATTCTCTTCGTTATTCTGACAATTTCTTCTGTGGACCTTCTCTAGAATAGCCATTAGTGCACTTTTGGCGGAACAATGAAGCATTGACCCATCCGCTGCAAATAGGGATCTCGGAACCAAAGGGAACTCATAAAGGCCAACAGTCTCTTTGATGTCAATTCCAGGACGGCTTTTACAGCCCATCATCATCCGCGCAAACAAAGACCTGTCCTCTTTCAGTTCACCACTTTTGCATTGCTCTTCCATGTCAAAAGCTTCCTCTTCTTCATAGTAGACCAGAGATTGACCTTTCTTGACTGAATTCGCTCCTCTACAAACGTGTTGAACAGTGTCCGCCCAATTTCGCGTGGCATAACAACTTTCGTCACAAGGTTGAACAGCTCTGCGCTGTCCTCCAAAAACAGATTGGTAAAACTTTCAAGCGTAGCCAGCAATTGTCAGATTGTGATGCTTTTTCTGGGTCTGTGAGGCGACTCCAGCCATATCCTTGGCTTGTTCAGAAAGTCTTGTGAGTTCAGGGGCAACAAGGAAGTACTTGGTTCGAGCACTTGGATTGAGAGTGATCCCTATCAATCACCCGGTGACTTTCATTGAGCGGTTGATTTTCTCAAGGCCATAGTCAGCTCCAAGTGCACAAAACGAAACACTGGCGTTCTTATCCACCACCCAGTTTACCTGCAGAAATTCAGCAAAGATTTCAGGGTTTGATGTTTCCAGGGAATTCATCTCTGCCAGATAGAGTGGGAGCATACGAGCATAGTTCAAGCGATCGTGGGCGAAGAAATATTTAGTAAATGTTTCTAGGGCCTTGAGGTGTAGCTCCCAGTTTCCCATTCGTACTGCTCTGATAACATCCAACATCTCCATCACCATGCGGTTGTACTGCCTTGTCACCTTGAACATCAGCTGCTTCTCATGTAGAGCGTCAAACTCGGCCATCTTCTCAATGATGCACCGGCTCTCAATAACTCCCACCAATTTGGCATTCGCATCTTTTACTTCTTCTTTTGTTGACTTGGTACACGTATCTGCAATCTGCTTTGACAAATCTTCTGTACTCTTTGAATCTTCCTGGAAGCTTTGAAAGAAGGCGACTTGATACAGAATGAACAGCGCCTGCAAAGTGATGATGTGTGCTGTCTCCCCTCTCTTCACATGATTGCCGTCGAGTATTTGCTTGACTGTGGCTGGGCCATAGAGATCTGATCCAATCCAGCACATATCAATTCCACTTTCCTCGATGTATGCACCAATGGCACGCAATTGCGCTATTACTATGTGTAGTTCACCTGGGCGAAGGATCAAATGATTTAAATCATGTCTAACCATCTGCAGCTTCTTAGCTGGCTGATAAAGGCCGATATCCAACAAAGTGATGGTCTTCCTATCAGGACCTACTATCCTTGTATTGATGTTTTGCGCTTGAATGAGGACGGTCAGCAAAGTCTGCCATTTATGTGCTGGGGCTGCTATCAATGGCGGCGCTTCAGCTTGTGTGACGTGCATTGTAATATATATAGATAGGCAGAGCCTAACAGCATAGCACTATGAACAAGCTTAACTAAGGTGAAACTTAAGGTGAAAGGTCGGAAGCACAAGAATTAAGATTGACGACCGGGCTATTTTTCAATTTTAGCAATTCTCAAAAAAACAGTATTACCCGACCATCTGCACAGTACATTTAGACCGTACAAAAGTTCACAAAAACAACTTTTCTCTGTCTAGAAAAACTAGTACGACTACTTTCCGAATAAAATACAGTTTCTGTTTGTCAAAAAATTGCCCGAGAAACTGATTTGGAAATCAAAATTGCAAAAATACACAAAAGTCTTGTTTTGTTTACATAAAATCGGTTTTCAATCTATGTAATGAATGAACAAACACATAAAAATGGACAACACAATCTTCTTTCGAAAACTTTTATTCAAATGTCCATTAGTTTATGTTTAAAAGCAAAACACGTACCATAAAAATGCATCAAGGCAGAGCTGATCTCGATGAAATTCAAGATAACAACACGACTTAATTTGAGCACGTTTCATAAACATATCTCCAAAACTTAAGAGAACACAAAGGAAAAGTCAATCAAAAATTGATATCAACATAAATTCCCATCGAAAAATGTGATTTATTTTACCTTTAAGTCACTGGACTGCTTGGAAATTCGTTAAAACTCCGCTTCTTCGGTTCTGAAATCCGTAATAAAAACAAGGCATCTCCCAGCATTGCTCCTGCATTGATAAAAACGTATAAGGGTTCCTCGAAGCAAGATTTTATCCCTGAAAGCTCTTCTTTTTCCACTAAAGCAGCTTCTGAGTATCCCTTAATTAGTATCCCTGTCTTGAGTAGCAAACCGCGAAAAAATGCAGGGAAATAACGACTTTACTGCTCCGCTAAACACTGCGAAAGATCCAACTTTTAAAGTGTTTACCGAGCTGACGGCTGTATAACCGCACGTGTGGCGTCATACCCTGTCGAACGGCGCGCGGCGGCGGCGGACGGACCGACGCGCCCGCGAAACATTCCGCTAGCCATGACCATGAAAAATGACGGGCATAGGTTCTATGAGTATGGGGCTGCGCAGCCGGGCCTTTGGCCCGGCGAGTGTTCCGCTATTACTAACTACTGAGCCATTGTCAGAATCTGTCGTTCCCTCAGAGCATATCCATCATAACCAGGAATTCTATTTTCCCTGCAATCCTAGACTGTTAGTGCTAGATTCAGAAGCAGACGATGATGGCTTCCGAAGTACATTCGTAACTTTATTCATCCAACAGTTATTGTGGTATTTAATGTCAATGGCATGGGCATCATACCGGTGTGCTTAGTTTCACACGCAATTTGTCATTTGCTGAGACTTCGATTGCAGCACGGAGAGATTCCCCAGCAGCAAAAGTGCTAACATTGTGGAGAGATTGTTTATAGTTCGCACAACATTCACAAAAAAAGTAAACATCCCTGTCATACGGCGACGTTTTTGAACGTGTGAGTTGAGTTGTTACTTCCATCACACTTCTTGATTTTCTTCTACACTTGTTTGGACCTTTAAGGTTCCTCTCATACCTGTCCTTGGCCCTCTTTAGCATTCCAGTATGAACTGCATCTTTGTAGCAACTTCTGTGCCATGAAGCTTGCTTTACTTTTAGGTCGTGCAGTGAAATACTTCAGTTTTAGTTTGGACCATGCTTCTGAGTAACGAAGAACACCATACCTAGACGATTCCTCAATGAATTGTACAACTTTTCCATGTGAGTTGGGGTTTTCAACAAGACATTCGTCCTTTACTCTCTGGCAAATAATACAAAGATTTAAATCGATGTATTTTTCGAGAAAATGCGCAGTTGCCATCGTTGTTAATCTTCATTTAATACGCCATACACTGCAGCACTACATGGCCTGCAAATAAAGATGGCTGACCACTACTTTGATGATAACGACTGCTGACCAGTGTGCGCCGTCGTGCCAAGTGCCCTCTCGGAATTATTTTTGGAAATCATATTATCACTGTGATAGAAAAATGTTGTCATGTCAAGTAGGTGATTTTTAGTTCCGAATAAAAGTCAAACAACCGGTTGTCGGTTAGCAATAATATCTTCCTCACTTTAATGCAAAAGTCTAACGAGGCCTGCTTTAAAACGAAATATAGAAGATTCACGAAAAAAATAACAACTAAAATCAATAGTTAATTGAGTTACAACAGGAGCCTATTTACCGTTATGGGCCCCTGGTTATAGCTATGTTTGATTCTTAGCAAGCTGTGCGTATCAAGGAACATAGCATATTAGCATATATAAGCCTCGCTTTCATGCTATATCGATCACGTGACACTTGTGAACCACTTCTTTGTGTTAACAATGTCTTTTCTATATATTAAAATTTAGTAAGTTTGGTGATGATATCTTAATTCAGAGACGAGTTTTTGGCTATTTTATATTTAACCCTCGTTTCCATGCTGAGCAATATATGCCATTAAAAAACCCTCTATTTAAACCCTCCCAACAATTTTCAAAATTGCCAACAACATTTTTCTTGTTCCTTGGGGTCCCATTAACACAATCAGACTAGTCGCTTGCCTTCTTTATTAAATTCCCAAGGGACTTTATTTCATGACATATGCTGCCAGACTAAATGGATGATTACTCTATGAGGCTGATCTGTTGTTTGTGAATGAATACTCTATGAGGCTGATTTGTTGCGAGTGAATGATAACTCTATTAAGATAATTTGTTGGTGTGAATGATTACTCCATTAGGCTGATCTGTTGTGTGCGAATGATTAGTCTATCACGCTGATCTGTTGTGTGTGAATGATTGCTCTATCAGGATGATTTGTTGTGTGAATGATTACTATATGAGATTGATCTGCTGTGTGTGAATGATTACTCTATCAGGCTGATCTGTTGTGTGTGAATGATTACTCTATCAGGTTAATTTGTTGTGTGTGAATGATTACTGTCAGGTTGATCTTTTGAGTGTGAACGATTACTCTATCAGGCTGATCTGTTGTGTGTGAATGATTACTCTATCAGGCTGATCTGCTGTGTGTGAATGATTACTCTATCAGTTTAATCTGTTGTGTGTGAATGAGAACTCTATAATGGTGGTATCAGTGATATGGGTATGGGTGATAAGTCTGATGGATTTGAATTTGACGCCATAAATGCACCTAATATTTATTTGTGTAGGTCACATTTTTTTCATTGCATTTGATTTAATGATGAGGGATAGATATGCCATTCATGGTGTGTTTACAGTGAACTTTTCTTTCTTTTCTGGTGATGAAGAAACCTGACTTGATCAAATGTTGCTAGGGAATGTTGCACAGATTTTTTAAATATGTGTTACATCCTTGACACTTTGAATGTTCTGCACAATATTAAAGCTCTCACCTTTACAGTGTTTCCTCCTGATCCTGTGAGTCCACCTTTTCTTTGATCCATTCCTCTTATTCCCACTTAAATGTATGATTGACTGACTTTATATGAAGGTTATCTAAAAAATATAAATGATAAAATCAAGACTGATGCTGATACACAGGCTGGATTCAGATAGTTGTACAATGACTAGAAGATCCAATTATATTATTATATGTACAGCTCTTCATGTAGTTACTTGTGTACAGTTTACTCTCTCCCTCCATAATCACTCCAAAATAATGCAATCATTTCAGTTGGGTTGGCTCAGAGTTTATTAACTGAAACAGCAATTGGGTTATTCATGAAAAATCCCCCCCCCCCACCCCCAGACAGATGGCAAGCATTTTTCATCCCTCCGTCTGCCCAGATTTCCTGGCCTGCTAGACCTCCCTCCTCCTGCCCGGATTGCCATTAAATTTTTGGAAGCCATAAATTACAGGCAATAAAAAAAATACATGTTATCGCATTCTTGAGATCCTCTTAAATTTGTAAATTTTCAAACTTTGGTGATTACAGTAGTGCTATAAATTGGTGAAACATTTTTTAAATAAATATTGCCTGACAAATCATTAATCCCCCTCCCCCCATGATTTCAAGACCAAATTGAAATAAAATGTTTCTATGATGATACATAATGTAAAGCTAGTGCCTTAAAAAGCTGCTTTGATTTTGCCATCTTTTGTTTTTTTCCAGGCTTCACAGTTTCTTCGTAAATACACAATTTTGTTTCATGCACAATTTGTGTGAAATATAATTTGATCGCGCACTGTTTTTTCATGATCATGGATCGACTCTGAATCCAAAATATTGTTCTAAAGGTCAAAACTTTGGAGTGAAACTTATATTTCCTTGAATGAAAATGTCTTTTCCTTGAATAAAAGAGTTCAACACTCATCAGAATTCAGTGATTTTCTGCTTCTGGAAGACTTGGCGATCTATTTATCCTATTGCAGCCTGGAGCGTAGTGTCTGTGGAAATGTTATAAACATCAAAATAATTCAGCAACCTATTTCTTGTGTATATAGAATGCCATTCTTATCCCTAAAGATGATAGGTATAATGACATGTTTGTTTGAAAGCAAACAAAATTCAGAAAGTGCTATTTAATTTCATGATATAGTGCGCCTTTGCCGTGATTATTGGCTTTACATGTATGAATAAAACATTCGCACAAGTTTGATTGCAATTTGCCTTTTAAGTATTAAATTGGAAGCATCTTCTATGTTGTACTTATTTATTATTTCCTTCAAGGTTTATTGAATGCATCAACTAAACAGTACACTAGACAGAGCGGAATAAAACGTTGGACCTTTGCGCATATCACAAAAGAAGCATTTATGGAAAAGAAAATTCTGCAAAGAGAAAACAATATGCATTTGCAAAACGGTGTATCTATTTTGTTGTCAAATATCTTGTCTGTTTCTTTTTTTTTAAATTGGCTGATACTTTCCCTGACAATTTGTAGCTGGCAAAAACTCGGGCAAAAGCTTTGTTGGCAGATACGGAAGCACGCTCTTTGGTACTGTACGTTAGCTCAGTTGGTAGAGCGCTGGACTACCTTGTGGGAGGTCACGGGTTCAAACCCTGGCCGGACCAAAAACCAGGGTCTTAAAATAACTGGTAAAATCATGCTGGCTGTGTGTCTCCTTCATTTGTCAGTTGTCCTTCCTGTAGGGGACATTAAAGATCCCATAGCACTCTTTGCAAAGAGTAGGGGATGTAGTCCCCGGTGTCTGTGGTCTGCTTTATTTACATGTAAGTTATGGGGGCACCTGTGTCACATTCAACATTACATGTAATTGTAAACTGCATCAGCAGTCAGGCAAAGTCCCCCGGACAGTGTTGTACATGTAAAGCGCATTTGAGTATATTCACATTGAAAGTGCGCCATATAAATGTCTGTAGTTCTTTCTTTCACTGACTTTCTCCGTATTTAAGTTGTATTTTCTCCCTTTCATTCGATTTATTCTCCATAAATACTGTGGAACTGACGAAGTTAAACCTTAACTAATTATTTCAATCATTTTCAAAAATCAACTGACCCCTGAGGAAGGACTTTTACATGTATCTCCAGACCCCCCTCCTGCTAGGATTTCAAGAGCCCTCAACCACCCCCTCCCGTGAGAATTTCCAGCATGCCATCCGTCAAGGGGGGATTTTTTCTGGAATAACCCATTCTGAATTTATCTTCTTTACCTCTGGATTTGTAAAGTTTAAATGAAATTAACAATATTATTCGATTGTTCAGTCTGTTTTTTACATGTACATGTATTAATCAATCAATGCAAACAATCAATAAATCTGGTAATGGTATCCCCAAAACTTTACAAATTAATTTGGTCAGCAAGCATTTTGTTAACTTGAAGTTAACTAGTTACTGCACTAGTTACCTATAGGAGTCCAGCTTTTCTTTGATCCATTCCTCTCCTTTCTCCTTTGATTGACTGACTTAATATGAAGAGTATCTAAAAATATAAATGATAAATTCAATATGCTGAAACAAAGGCTGGACTCTTTAAAAGCCCCAATATCAGCATTGTTCATATTCTGTTTACACCTCTTCATAATCACACTTGTACAGTTCTCTCTCTCTCTCAGTCACTGTAACAAGTTGAACTCGTAATGTCTTCGTACAGATAAACAGAAGACGAGAGAGAAGAAGGGACTCCGATTCAAGATGGCGGTTCAACAAGTAAAGCTTTATTGAAAACGAGGTTGTGACGTAGCACGCCCCGAGGCTGTGATGGTGTCACAATATAAGAATATTGTAACATCCTCCCCATTGTTTTTTTTTGATAAGCTAGAAATGGCAAGTGATAAAAGGTAGAGAAAAAAAACATAACAACAGCTGCGTAATATTGTTCAAAGTCAATTGGTAGCAAGACTTAAAAATATAAACAAAATGAAAAGCACTGCAAAAGTCTAAATGTGTTTTCGCAAGAGAACAGTTCAAATCCTGACGTAGTCACTTAGCTTCGCTGGTTCTCTTATCAGTCGTCCGGAATGGGTGCGCCTAGGAGAGGGGGTAGTACTTTTCTCTCCTGCATGATGTTTCCTTGGACTGGACTGCACATGGTCCTTCTCTGGACTGGTCTGCATAACTGCATAAGAACTTTACCTGTGCTCCCTCTCCTGCCGCTTTTTTACCGAGACGTTCTCAGTGCTTGGGAGAGCATATCCAAGCACACAGTAAAGACAAAGAACGAAATCGAAAATGAGTTTCTGTGGAATAATCATGAAGTCACTATTGGCGGCAAATCTGTTTTTTATAAGCAATGGTATGATGCTGGCGTTAAGACCTTGCCAGACATCTTAGACAAGGAAGGAAAGTTCTTGACGTTTGCAGCATTCAAGGAAAAGTACAAAATTAACACAACCTTTTTGTGCTATATTGGCTTGTGTAATGCAATACCAAAGCATTGGAGGAAAGTCTTTGGATGTGATAACGAAAATTACTTGGTAGTTTCGGATGACTCAGTTCAGCCATTTAACAACTCACCTCCCACTTGCCGGCAAGCACGCGCGTTTTATGTATCTAAATCTTTCCAAAAACCAACATCAGAAGTTCGTCTTGTTGAGGCTGGCTTCACAGATCGGACAATTGAGGCGTTATACGTTCTTCCATTCAAGCTCACAAAAAACATAAAGCTTTCTATGTTTCAGTTTAAAATAAACCATCACATTCTGTACACTCGCGACAAACTTTTCAAGGCCAAAATTGCTGACAGTGCCTCCTGTCATGTGTGTGAATTGAAGCAGACCGTAGAGCATCTGTTTGCTGAATGCCAGCATGTCCACTCCTTCTGGAACCTTTTTACCTCTTGGTGGAACGATAATAACTCGCCCTCAGTGTCCTTGACCAATAATGATAAGATTTACGGATATCTCCCTGAGAATAGATCCTTCCATAAGTTTAATCTTTGCCTGATTGTCGCTCGTTTTTATATCTACACCGCAGCCAAAGAAAGCGAACCATATAGTTTCTTAGCCTTTAAAGCTTTTCTGAAACACAAATTATCTATAGAGCCTTCAAGTGTCCGTGAATCCCTGAGCCTTTAGCCGCAAACAAGCTTGATATAGCAGTTGTATTTTGTCTGTTCCTTTTATTTCAGTTCTGTAACGTTGTTCTTTGTTTGTTAATATTGTATATTGTATTGTACTTATCAATAAACTTCAATTAAACTAAAAAAAAAAAAAAAAATAAAAAAAATAAAAATAACAGGAGCTTGGGGTTGCAGGGTTTGGGGTTGCAGGTCGGCTGGATGGTCACTTCCGATCTTCGCATCCGCTTTGCCCCATTCAGAGGTGTTCTGCTGGACAGGGGGTTCAGCAGTCTTAACCAGGTGCTGTCTGTTGCACCTGTAAGTGGTTCCGCTAGACTGAATTTCATAGGATCTCTTGTCAAGCCTTCTGGTCACTTCAGCTTTGTCCCATGATTTCTGACCAAGCACAAATGGCTTCATTCGAACCGTGTCACCTGCCTTCAGCACAGGCAGGTCATGGGCAGAACGGTTGTAGTACTTCGCCTGTCTCATTTGGTTTAAGCGTAGTTGCTCAGACTTGTGACGATTTACTGGATTCCTCGGCTCAAGTAAGGACTGTATGGTTGGTAACAGGGTTCTGGTTCTTCTCCCCATGAGTCGTTGGACCGGGCTGCTGTCTACCCCTTGTGTAGGTACATTCCCGATGTTAAGCAGGGCCAAGTACTGGTCTTCACCTGTTTTGGTAGTCTTGCGAAGCATTCGCTTGGCAACTTTCACCGCTGACTCTACTTTGCCATTGGCTTTACTGTGGTGAGGTGAAGTTGTTGTGTGCTCGATGCCCCAGCTCTTGGTGAACTTTTTGAATTCATTAGAATCAAATTGCGGGCCGTTATCGCTAACCAGCTGCTTAGGGATACCATATCTGGCGAGATGAGCTTTCAGCTTCTTAATGATAGTCGAAGACTTCGTGTCATACAGGCGGTCTAGTTCCCAGAAGTTGGACTTGTAACAAACAGTGATTAGGTAATCCCTGTTCTTGTAGGTGAACAGATCAGCCCCAATCTTCTCCCAGGGTCTCTCGGGAATATCATGGCTCATGAGTATCTCCTTTGTCTGCTCGAATTCCCGGGATGTTTCACAGGTTTGGATCCACTGCTTCAGTTCTTCGTTCATGCGAGGCCAGAATACATGTTCACAGGCTCTTCGCAGGCATGTCTCAACTCCTTGATGACCACAATGGATGTCTTTCTTTATCTCAGATCTCAGGCTCTTGGGGATTACTAATCTTTTGCCACGAAAGACAAGGCCATCAGTGACTGCCAATTCATCACGGTAGTCGAAGTAGGGTGTGACGAGGGGTGAGAGACCTGATCTCTCGATTGGCCAGCCGTCTTGGACGGTTTTCTTCAGCTGCTGTAGAGCCGGGTCAGCGTTGGTGTGTTCACGGATCTGGCTGATTCTCTCATCAGACATGACGAGATAGGTGAGGGCATTGATGGTTTCAAACTTGCCTTGGCCATCACTGGTGCCTTTCAGCAGGAATGCTCTGCTAAGGGTATCTGCGATGAACATTTCTTTGCCTTTGAGGTACTGCACTTTGATGTCGTAAGCCAGAGCGCATACTAGCATGCCTTGAAGGCGTTTAGGAGCCCTGTCAAGCGGCTTCTTAACGATGGACTCTAAAGGCTTGTGATCTGAATATATCCTGACAGGTCGGCCAAACGTGTATTGGTGCCATTTCTCGAGAGCAAACACAATGGCAAGCATCTCCTTTTCGATAGTAGAGTACCTAGTCTCAGCATCTCTGAGGGCTCTGCTCGCGTAGGCTAGTGGTCGCCCTTCTTGCAGGAGAGCGACTCCCAAACCTTGTCCACTGGCGTCACACTGTATAGACAGTTCCTTTGTAGGGTCAAAGTAAGCAAGCACAGGAGCTTGTGTCAGCAGACGCTTGACTTCCTCAAAGGCTTTGTCCTGAGTAGTGTCCCAAGTCCATGCAGCATCAGGATGGGCAAGAGCGTTAATGGGTTGCATTATTTCAGAGAGCCTGGGTACAATTTTTGACAGATAGTTGACAGTTCCTCTCAGTCTTTCCATGCCTGCCTTGTCAGTGGGAGGTTCCATCTTCGTGACAGCCTCTATCTTTGACGGGTCAGGCTTAAGGCCCTCGCTGCTGACAATGTGGCCCATGAACGGAATTTCACGCAAGCCAAAGCGGCACTGCTCTTTGTTCAGGGAGATCCCAATTGTGCAACAGCCATGAAGGAAGAGGCGTACCCGTTCATCATGCTCATCATCGGTGCAACCCCAGATAATTACATCATCAGCTATGCAGCGTACACCTGCTAGACCTTCAAGAGCTTGATGCAGTCGCTTCTGGAAGATTTCGCTGCTCACTTTTAGACCAAAAGGGAGGCGGAGCCAGCGGTAGCACCCGAACGGGGTCGCAAAGGTAGTTAAGAGACTCGACGAGTTGTCTAGTTCACAGTGGCGGTATCCTGACTTTAGGTCACACACTGAGAATTTGCAGGCTGAAGCGAGCTCCGGCAGAATGTCCTCTAGGACGGGGAGCTTGTAATGCTCGCACTTTAACACTTTGTTCAGCGGTCTGGGATCGATGCAGATGCGAATGCCTCCCTTCTTCTCAGCGACAGACATCTGGCTGACCCAGTCAGTGGGGTCGTCTACTGGGACAATGATTTTCTCATTAACGAGTCGCTGGAGTTCGGTTTTGACTGCATCTTTCCTCGCTTCTGGGAGCATATGAGCAAATCGGACAACCGGAATAGCTTCATCCTCAACGGTCAAGTGAACTTTCTTGCCAGGGAGTGTGCCTGGTGTATCCTTGAAAGCATCAGGGAACTGCTGTACATAGTAGTGATCGCCTGAGGAAACTGCATTGACCACTTTGAAGTTGTCAAAATTCACAGTGATTAGACCCATCTTCTGCGCTGCATTGCCACTGAGTAGTGGGGTTATATTGTTGTCAACAATGACAAAGTCAACCTTGAACTTTTCTTTTGTAGCTGGGTTTGTGACATGCACCTTGCATTTACCGAGGGCTGTAACAGATGATTTGTTCCACATCCGAAGGTTAACGACATCAGGGCGAATCTCAAGGTTTCCAAGGTAACGTTTTGGCAGAATGCTAACAGTTGCACCGCAGTCGACTTGAAGTTTCACAGGTTGTTTGTTAACCTCCATTTCGCAGTAGATCAGTTGGTGCTGAGATTGGACTGAATTAACATCGTGCGGAACTCAGCTGTTATAGCACTGATAGTTCCAGTACTACTGTCCGATGAGTCAGAGGCGTAGTCTTCCATTACACCATGAACGTTTTGACCTTTACATTTTCTTGAAGATGAAAAGTGGTTCTTTCCACCACAGGATGTGCACGACTTCCCCCAGGCAGGGCAAGATTCTTTTCTCATAACATGAACTTGAGTGCAGAAAAGGCACTTCTTCGTGACTGTGCGGGGGATCCTCAGTTTGGCATCCTTTGCTTTTGGTGGGTCCCCTGTGCTTCACTTGCTTCTTTTGTTTTGATATTTTCTTGACTTTGTTGATTTCTTCAGCTTTCAAGGCTTTCATGTGATGAGTTGCGGCTTCTCTAGCGCGGCAGATCTGGATAGCTTTGATTAGGGTTAAATCATGTGTGGAGAGGAGTTCTTTCCGCGTTTTGTCATCCAAGATGCCAAGAAGCAAACGATCCATTATCAACAGTTCACGCATACAATCACAAAACCCGCAAGTTTTTGCCATGTTTCTGAGAATGCACATATTCGTCGATTGATTCACCAGATTCCTGATTCCGACGGTTAAATTGGAAACGCTCGAAAAACTCCTGAGTCTGTTCCAGAAAGTGCTGGTCAAACTTCTTAATAATATCGGCCATTTTGTTGCGATCATCGCCATCGCCAAACTTCAGTCCGTTGAAGATCGGCATGGCTTCAATTCCAATGCTTTGGAGAAGGATAGCACACTTGTACTCTTTAGGTTGATCTAGGAGACCGGTAATTTTGCAGTAGTTTTCCCATCTTTGCTTCCAGATTTTCCAATTATCATCGCGATCACCGTCAACCTCAAGGGATTTTGGAGCAGAGACTTGAGGACGGCGAAAACGAGGTGTTTCGGGAGCTTCAGCACCGGTAGTTTCTGTGTCGGGCATAATACTTGTTTATCAGCGACTAACGAGCGGCGAAGGTGACGCCAAGGTCCACGTGCTAGAGCAGTCATTAGTTGTGGCGCAAACAGGGAGTTTTTTAGGGTCCGGAGTAGAAACGACGACAGCAGTAGTCACTGACGAAGTCTTTCTTTACACCGCTGCCACCAGATAAACAGAAGACGAGAGAGAAGAAGGGACTCCGATTCAAGATGGCGGTTCAACAAGTAAAGCTTTATTGAAAACGAGGTTGTGACGTAGCATGCCACGAGGCTGTGATGGTGTCACACAATAAGAATATTGTAACAGTAACCACTCCAAATGTGATCATTTATTTTCCCTTTGGTGACTTTTGCATTTGTGTTGGCTGCTCATAGAGCTTGTTAACTGAAACAGCAGTTCTGAATTCGCCTTCTTTTCTATCTGGATTTTAGTATTTTATCAATCAGTGCAAACAATCAATAAATCTGGTAATGGTAAACTTTTAACATTTATTTTGGTCAGCAAACATTTTGTTAACTTGAGTTACAGTTGTAACTACTGTAGTTACTGCATCATATCAAAGTTCTTACCTTTACAATGTTTTCCCCTGATCCTGTGAGTCCAATTTTCTTTGATCCATTCCTCTCCTTCCAAATTCCATTGACTGACTTTATATGAAGGGTATCTAAAAATAGAAATGATAAATTCAAGACCAATGCTCACACAGACTGGATTTAGATACAATGTAGAACAGTTGTATAATATACTTAACATAAATATTATTACTTGGGTTGCCTGGCATTTTTAACTCTTATGTTATTTTGGGTAGCCAGTAACCCTATTATTTTTATTCAAAATAAATATTGTAATAACTAACTTATTGTAGGCTTTGGGGTAGAATAAAGTTTGTTGTTGTTGTTGTTAAAATTTTATTCTTTGAGCTCCAATATACATGTAGGAAGCATATTCTATTGACAGCTTCATAATTACACATGCACAATCTCCTCACTCTCAGCGACCACTCCAAACATGATCATATCCCTTGAGCGATCATGTCAAGGAAATCCCATTTGAAACACTTCTTAATTGAATGCTGTATTAGCAATCAACCACAACAAGTTGTGACATACTGAACATTACAGTACATGCGGTATAAAAGTTATAGGAGAGAAAGCATGTTGAGTGTTTTGAAACTTGGGATATAGGATATGCGGTATCTACCTGACAACGAGGTCCTCAGTACCGACAGTACCAGTGGGTAACGACCAGGTTGTAGCTTGGGTATAGGTTGCTGTGGAACATGGATTAGAAATGGTGTCATGTATCCGTCACGAAACCTGCCGTGTTGAACATCTCTGAGGAAGTATGTTTCAATTCTTGGGCAATGATGGTGCCAGTTACATTGATTAAAGACTGCACACCTGGAAAATAATGAGATATAAATATTATATATACTGTAGTTTTATCAGTCTGTTTGATTAAAAGATAAAAAATAAAAGTTAGTGATATACACTGAACAAAATTAAAATGATCACTGGATGTAGGTGCTATGTTGACTGACTTGCATCAGCAGCAGAAATTGCAGACATTAACATACACCTGCAGACTGACTGTGCTCAGCAACCCTAAACGTTTATAATAATTTGAAATAGATAGTGACCATTTCCTTTATCCCAGCTTTTAATACAGACATCCTTAGGGTTCACCAACTTTCCTCATGCGGGAAAAGCCTGTGGTGAGCCTTTAATTGGTTGGACACTACTATTCTCATAATCTGTAATGCAATTTGATCATGTACATGTAGCTGTTGTGGTCAAATTTTTCTTTGGTTTAAAAATTTTAAAACCAGTTTAATTTTTGTTTTCCTTTGTCTTTTATTATGGAACTGAATCTGAGGTAAAGGAAAATAAAAATCAAACTGGTTTCAAAATTTTCAAAACAAAGAAAAATTTGAACCACTTCATGCTATTATGACAATCAAGCTAGGGCAGACCTAGGATTTATTGCCGGGGGCATGCTCCCCAAGAAATGTTTGAAATTTTAGTCCTCGAAAATGTGATTTCCAGCAATGTGAGGGTCCAGTCAAAGTGTTTTAATTTCTGAAATACAGGCAAATTGTTGGGCATCCTGGACCACTTAGCTTTTCTATGCAACACATGTTTCATGAAAACGGGATCCATGAATAACATTCTCGGCAGGAAATGTTCTGCAACTCAATTCTCCTTTTTTGACACAACTTTGTATTTCACAAATCAACAAACTTTGAACTCCTCAAGACAGAACAACCATCTGCAACTGATTGCAAAATAACAACATGTGTTGCTAGGCAAAATAATTTTTAGGCGCTATGCTCAACAGGAGTGTAAATATAACAGGAACACTGATTTCTTATCAAAATGGATAGTTGTTGGCTAAAGCAGAGGGGCTAAAATAAATGACCTACTAATATTTAAAACAATAACTTCTTGGAATCACTATGGCTTCATCAAGTGACAAAGGCTTTATATTTTTTGACTTTCTTTCCTTGTAATTTTTACCATTTTTTTTTAGGAAACTGCAGGTTTTAGACATTAGCAGTTTCAACAAAGGGGGTTTGAGCAAGACCCCTGACCACCCCTAGGTCTGCCCCAGCAATCAAGGACTAGAAAACTGGTTTATTCAGAACATTCCACTAAATAATTAACTAACCTTAACAGCCATTACATTATTAATATAAGTTTTCAACTAACTTTCTTTCAAGATAAATTATTTACATTTACAGAGGTAAACCATGTACAAGTTTAACGAGTATGTGCAATTGCACAGAGGCATATAAATTAAAGTGTGGACATTTTTATTTGTTATTCACTGCCATGTTTGCTTTGTTTGACATCGTTGTTTAAAAGAGAAATCTCCAGTTAAATAAGCAGCCGCTGACAAGCACGAGATTTGCATGTTATGAAAACAACAGTGGTGAATGCTTTTATATTTCGAATCTTGCTTGATTTGCAAATACCACCGATATAAACATTATGTCTTGCATTTTTAAAATATTCTGTTGATTGCTGGAGATTTAAAACTGCCTAATGGCTCGTGTTTCCACTTGAGTTTTCAACATTTTATGACCTCATTTCTATGGTAAATAAGAGTACAGATTATATCCCGTTTCGCAGATATGGCAGCCATATTGATTTTGCCTCCAGGACATCCCATAATGACCATTTAAAGTAATATATTTCTTTGTTTTTAATGTTCATTATGGGATGCCCTGTGGGCAAAATCAATATGGCTGCCATATCTGCGAAACGGGGTATGCCTGGAAAATGCAGTCAATTTCTTAAATTTGCGCCAGTACTGGTCAGCGGTACTATAGTAAAGGACACGCGCCGTAGGCTGTTCTGGTCTGTTCCTCGTGCACTCGTTCTGTATTACACAGTTGTGCCTGCAGTTGTATTAAAAGTCACAGTTGTTTCACCTGAATCGTGTCATCGATCGACCGACCCTCCATTCCCTGGCGTGGTGGCAGCGCTCTCGGATCTACGGCAAGAAATCGAAAGGAAAACAAAGGCAAAGCTACCTGTTCAAAAATGTTGGTAAGTCAATACTTTGAACATCTTCGTCGCCCAAGCACGATTTACTCGTAAACTTGCAAACTAACTACAGCTATGGCGAGTACCCACAGGGCCCCAAAACAGTGGAGCCTGTCAAAGAACGAGTCCATTAACAGCTTCGAAAACTGGAGACAAAACCTGTTGTACACCTTATCCCTCGACAGCAATTTCGCTCCTTTCCTCGACGAGAACGCTACGTGGGGGAAAAAGACTAAGTCCCAGCCCCTACGCGGCCTCATAGATGATGAAGAAACCGTCCCTCCCTCCAGTCGCAAAATGGCCCAACAAAAAGTCAATTTTCTTGAACTATTGCTCGGGCAAATAGCCAATTATTGCCTGGTGATATCCAGGACCTCTCTTGTGAAGAACTCAACTTCGATCAGTCGGTTTGGAACACGATTTGTGCACATTTCAGCTTCCAAGTTACAGGAGCCCACTTTCTAGATTTCGCCGGCTTACGTTTGGAAGCAGATGAACGCCCCGAGGATCTCTTTCAGAGACTGATGGCCTTTGTGGAAGACACTCTACTCCGTGCTAATAGCCTGTCACACCATGGTGAAGTTACCACGGAAGATGAGGAACTCACCCCCACCCTGGAGAATTTCATCGTTCTCACCTGGCTCAAACTGATCCACCCCGAGCTACCTAAGTTAGTGAAGCAGAGATACGGAACTGAGTTATGATCACGGACTCTAGCATCCATAAAGCCAGAGATATCTCAAGCACTTACTTCTCTACTTGATGAAATACGCACTGCTGATGATGCCAAGATCATGCGCACCGCTGTCAGTAACTACCGTAAACCTCTCAGCACCAGAGCTCCGTATAGGGCGACTACACGACCCAACCGCCCAACTAAATCCTGTCCACTCTGCAAACAGGCAGGTCGCCCTGACAATAGTCACTTCTTGAGCGAATGCAGTTTCCTTCCAGACCAAGACCGCAAATACATTGCCAAGGCCAGACAGATTGCCGACATCTTAGAACCGGATAGCGACACCGATGACACTGGACCCAGCCCAAGTCCTAAGGTCTTCCGCATACAGACCTGCCAGTCACCGTACTTAGACATGTTCTTCTCCCACTATCCTGTGCGCATAACCATCGATAGTGGAGCTACCGGAAACATGATCCGCCACACTGTCATTCAACGTCTTGGCTGCCAAATGACATCTAGCTCCCAGTCTGTCCACCAAGCAGATAGCTCATCCCCCCTGCATGTCGTCGGTGAGACGCACTTCTCATTCAATCGCGAAGGTCGATACTTCACCTTCGAAGATCTTGTTGTCGAGAACCTTGACATGGATGTCCTGGCAGGCACCCCCTTTATGGAAACCAACGACATCGCAGTGCGCCCAGCAAAGCGCCAAGTGATCCTTGGCAATGGTTCCATTGTCAGTTATGGGTCTTAGCATCCAGCAACAGTAAACTCTGCCGCACGACGCGCAATAGTGCTCTGCTCTCCCCCCACGTCAATGACCATCTGGCCTGGAGAGTTTGTTGAGGTTGACCTACCAAGTGATGTTCCCCCTGACTCTGAATATGCCTTAGAGCCTGGGACTGATGCCCCCAGCGTTAGGAAGTTGTCAGCCTCCCAACTGTGGCCCGCCCCACGCATAGTCTCTAGCGTGGCAGGAAAGATACGTATTCCCAATCTCTCATCTGAGCCACACTTCCTCAAGCAGAATGAACAGTTCTGCTAGGTACGCCCTACCTTCACACCGGAACCCCCTGGTGACAACTCACCCCCAACAGCTAAGCCACCTCCCAAACCACCAGTACCTACATATGTATGCCAGGTACAAAACACTCTTCAAACATACGCCTTGACCCGGACAATCTACTTCCTTATGATATTAGAGCGAAGTTCACTTCCCTGCTGGATGAGTATGACCACATGTTTGACCCAAATATCAAGGGCTACAATGGTGCGGAAGGTCCATTCGAAGCCAGAGTCAACATGGGACCTGTGGAACCCCCCAGCGGAAAGGCCGCCTACCACAGTATGCCCGTAACCAGCTAGTGGAGCTCCAGCAGAAATTTGACGAGCTCGAAGCATTGGGTGTCTTCAGATGCCCTGAGGACATCAACATCACAGTCGAGTACTTTAACCCATCATTTCTCGTCAAGAAACCCAGTGGTGGCTCCCGCCTAGTTACCGCATTTGCTGACGTCGCCCGCTACAGTAAGCCACAGCCTTCCCTGATGCCAGATGTGGACTCCACGTTACGCCACATCGCCCAGTGGAAGCACATCATCGCATCAGATTTGACCAGTGCTTTCTACCAAATTCCTCTCTCGCGTGATTCCATGAAGTACCGTGGGGTCGCTACACCATTTTGAGGAGTGCGCGTATACGCACGGTTGGCCATGGGCATACCTGGCTCTCAAACGGCACTGAAAGAACTTATGTGCTGCGTCCTCGGTCACCTGTTAGAAGAGGGCGTCGTCGCCAAAATCGCAGACGATCTATTCTGTGGAGGAAACACACCACAAGAACTCCTACTGAACTGGAAGAACGTTCTACAAGCCCTCCACAAGTGCGATCTCCTCCTTTCTGCATCGAAGACCATCATCAACCCTCAGTCCACAACAATACTGGGATATGGATTTGGAACACTGGCACTTTAAGAGCAAGTCCACACCGCATCGCTACCTTTGCCTCATGCCCCGAACCCGAAACTGTTGGTCAAATGCGGTCATTCATAGGAGCATGCAAAGTGCTCTCCCATGTCATCCCTGGGTGTTCATCTCTTCTTGCACAACTTGATGACACCGTAGCTGGTCGTAAATCTAAAGAAACAATCCAATGGACAGATGACCTCCGTACTTCGTTCCACAACGCCCAGGAAACCCTCTCCACTGCTCGCACCATCTCGCTACCCAAACCAAGTGACCAGTTGTGGATTGTGACCGAAGGAGCTGACCGTAAACCTGAAATAGGGGCCACACTTTACGTCACTCATGACAACAAACTACATTTGGCAGGGTTCTTTAGCACCAAACTACGAGGCTCACAACCAACATGGTTGCCTTGCAAGGTGGAAGCCCTAGCTATTGCTGTTGCCACCAAACACTTCAGCCCGTACTTAATCCAATCTCATTACAAGGCCTGCATCCAGACCAACAGCAAGCCTTGCGTGCAAGCATATGAAAAACTCTGTTGCGGAGAGTTTTCGGCTAGCCCTCGCGTCTCCACCTTTCTATCAACTGTGAGCAGATATCAGGTGTCCGTCAGACGTGTCCAGATCCGCAATTCTACCTTCGGATTTCGCCAGCCGCAATGCAGCTCCATGTGAGGACGAAGCCTGCCAGATCTGCACCTTCACGAAGCTCACCCAGGACTCCGTTGTCCGAAACGCATCGATACAAGACATACTGAGTGGTGATGAGCGCCTCCCCTTCACCAGCCACACTGCCTGGTTGGCCATCCAGGCTGAATGTGCCGATCTGTGGCGTACTCGCGCACACCTGCAACAAAGGACACGCCCTTCAAAGAAACTTACCGACATAAAAATGTTAAGAGATATCTAAACGTTGCTACCATTGCAAAAGATGGCTTACTCGTTGTCCGGCGTGACGAGCCCCTTGTCCCTAGCCGCGAGTGCATCATTGTTCCTCGACAAGTACTTGATGAACTGCTAATAGCCCTACACATACAGCTCACCCATCCGTCGAGCCATCAACTCAAGGCTGTCACCAACCGGTACCTGTATGCCTTAGACATACATAAGGCCATTGACCGTGTGACCCAAGCTTGTCACCACTGTGCCTCCCTACACCAAACTCCGAAAGTGCGTGTGGAGCAGTCATCCTGCCCCCCCACCCGACGCAGTTGGCGTATCATTTGCTGTGGATGTTATCAAACTCTCAAGACAACTCGTGCTTGTACTACGGAAGTGCATGACTTCGTTTACAGCCACAACCCTGCTAGAAGACGAGCGCCACAACACTTTGCGCGATGCTCTCATCCGCCTTTGTGTCCAACTATGTCCACTAGATGGACCAACAGCCGTCATACGTACCGACCCAGCCCCAGGATTCAAGGCACTCAGGGATGATCAACTCCTGAAACACCACAGGATCACCCTTGAGATCGGCGATGCCAAAAACATAAACAAGAATCCTATCGCAGAGAGGGCAGTACAGGAAGTCGAAAGCGAGCTACTCCGACATGATCCAGTAGGCGGTCCCACGTGACACTCGCCGTAGCCACAGCCAATCGGAATGCGCGCCTTCGCTTCTGTGGTCTTTCTGCAAAAGAGATGTGGACTCAAGGAGATCTGTTCTCAAACCAACAGATCCCTCTACAAGACCAAGACATCATTCTACGACAACAAGCACAACGTTTGACCAACCACCCTCACAGTGAGAAGTCAAAGGCACCCGTCGCAAAGAGAAATCTAACTGATCGTATTACTGTCGGTGATTTAGTCTACCTCTATTCCGATACATGTAGGAACAAGACCAGAGCCCACGATCGCTATCTAGTCGTAGAAGTAACCGGCTCTTTCTGCAACGTCAGGATCACCCTGATCAAGCAGGAGACTCTTGTGCTAGCGACAGCGAATCTGATGCACCCCCCTCCTCGCAAATCCACACGTGAGCGACGCAGACCTACACGTTATGAGGACTTTGACATGGACTAATTAGCCAGTGGTCGTTGTGACTTGAACTAGAAACTGTTATAAGCTTTATCCTTGTTCGTGTTAGTCGTTTGCATGTACCTAGATTTTTCTATACCCATAGAGTTCATACCATGTTTGTAGAGTAAAGAGAGAAAAAAGAGGTCACGCCAGTACCGGTCAGCAGTACTATACATTGTAGATAAGGACACGCGCCGTAGGCCGTTCTGACCTGTTCCTTGTGCACTCGTTCTGTTTTACACAGTTGTGCCTGCAGTTGTATTAAAAGTCACAGTTGCTTCACCTGAATTGTGTCATCGATCGACCGACCCTCCATTCCCTGGCATTGTTAAAAATTAGGCTCAGAGTTGAAGACTACATGTAAACGTTAGGATTAGCAGCCTGATATGGGCATGCACTCAGCTCACCCAGATTTATTCATTTTTACTTGCCCCAAAATAAAATCTTTTTCCAGCCCCCAACAAACAAATAAAATTTCTGTGAGTCTGAGGGCCTGTTTATTATGGTCTCGGGTACATGAGACAACCCTCCCCCCCGAGACAACTTTGCCGAGTATTTATATGAGAAATGTTGTCCCTGCTGACCGAGTCAAAGTTGATCCTACTTAAGAGGCACTCCGTCAATGATCCGACCGATCAATTTTCAGCCGCAAATGAAATTCTTTCATTTTCTCTGCAGAAATAAAACATCATGTCCTAAGTACGAAAATCGTATTCAGATGGCATTAAGCGTAAAATCAACCTGGTTCATGTCGCACAAAATTAGTTATGATTTTTTTCGTACACCCTCCTATCGGTACCAGGCGAGACGGTGGTAAAGTGCCTCCATAAAAATTGTGATTTCGCAAAACTGGGACCTTATCTAAAAGTAACTCGCAAACATTTTATCAGACCAAGGTCTGATCTACAAATAACTGCAATAAAATTTGTGGGCACTCGTCATATAATAGTACAAAAATTTCAAATAAATTCACCAAAATAGAAAATTTCATTATCATTCGGCCATTTTAAAAGGCTTGATTAATTTTCTTCAATTGCATTTAAAACATGTTAAACCCGCCAGAAATTGTCCAGTATTTTCTTGATTGTGCAGTTTTTTCAGAACATTATAAAGGATTTAAGAAGAACTTTGTTTACACTGCAACGGTTCTCATCTCAAGCAGATTACAAACTGAACGACATTCCGCACGAGAGCACTGTTTACACACTGTGTTTATACCGACAAGGCAAGTTCAACCAGCACCTCATCATCATTCCTAACCAACAGAGTAGCCGCTGTTATTCGCATCAAATACCACGAGGCTTCTGTTGATTAACCTTCAAATATCATCGAATGAACATAAGTTGGGCTTTTGTTGTATTCGGTGATCCGAACCACTGTTTCACTCAGGCTGGTGTTGCGTGACAATGATCCAACTGTTGGAAGATGGAGTGTACGAATGAGGACAAATTTGTGGACGAATTTGTAACAGAATTCAGGTAAGCTTTATAAAATTTATTTAATGCTTTCATGTCTGAACTGTTATATAGTCTTTTTCAATTTCTGGCGGATTTAACATGTTTTAAATGTAATTGAAAGAAATTAATCAAGCCTTTTAAAATGGCCGGATGATAATGAAATTTTCTGTTTTTGTGAATTTATTTAAATTTTTGTACCATTATATGACGAGTGCCCACAAATTTTATTGCAGTTATTTGTAGACCAGACCTTGGTCTGATAAAATGTTTGCGAGCTACTTTTAGATCAGGTCCCAGTTTTGCAAAATCACAATTTTTATGGAGGCACTTCGCCACCAGTTCACCTGGTACCGGTAGGAGGGTGTACGAAAAAAACCATAACTAATTTTGTACGACATGAACCAGGTTCATTTTACACTTAAAAGAAAGTTCATTACTGATATATATCTCTGTGTAAATATGAGCTTGCTGTGAAAACATACATTGTCACAGGGCGCTTTGAGTTTTAGACAAAAATCAGTGTTACGAACGACGGATTGGCTTTTCCTATGGTCGCTTCGGAAAAAAACGACCAAACTCAAGTACAATTGTGTTAAAAGAAACGAGGCCAACCAAATACGATTTTTGTACTTAGGACATGATGTTTTATTTCTGCAGAAAAAATGAAAGGATTTCATTTACCGCCGAAAATTGACCGGTCGGATCTTAGACGGAGTGCCTCTTAAATATTCACAACGCTGCGTAAATATTCAAATCTAAATACAGCTATCGTATACCTGTTCTTTTTTACTTTATTTCATTCGTTCGATTATTGTGGGCTTTGCTGATTTACATTTTACTTCTTTAATGTAAATTTGTGTTCTTAAGGTGATTCCCTAGTTTTGCATTGCGCATCACTACTGCGCATAATAAATTGCGTCATTTGCGCGTGCACGAGCGCACGCGCACTCCGAAGCAAGAGGGTTTCCTTTAGGATTCAATTACAAAGAGGATTTCGCGCTGGTCGGGAACAATAGCTTGACAACGAGCACGGTGACCTCCAATTTTTAATGCAGAAATTTAAATGACACACGGTTGACTACAATATATCGCGATTTAAAGAAAAGTTAAAAATTCTGCTTTGAAATATTTGTATTTGAATGCTGTAAAGAACACGTCTTCAGGTAGTGTTGGGTATGCGCGCACGCCGCGAATTCTTTAATTTCTTTCATAATCTTAATTCCTGGTTAACTAAAATAGTTTATAATGTAAGATCAAAGTCAATTTTGTTGAACTGCTCTATTATTTTAATCCAAGCAATTATTTTTTTTTTAGAAATTATAGTCCCTTTTCTGATTACTAGGGTTCAGTAATGAAACCTCGCGGGTCGTATAGTTACTATAATGGCCATCCATGTTGTGCAAAAACGAGCACGGTGACCCCTATTTTTTATTTCATTTTTGTGATGCTCATAACATAATTACCATCTGGACCAAGTATTAGAAGATCGTAAAAATTCCTTCTGTTTCAATGGAATCACCTTAAACCTACAAACTTGGCTTTCCGTGACCCACAGAACGCCGTGAGTTGTTCCGGGTAGGCGAGCCAAAGTGTTTATATGAGAAAAAGTTGTCCCGCCTGCCAGGGTTACCCTACCTGCCGAGGCGAGACAACTCGCCCAACTGAGTTGTCTCCCTCCACCCCCCACACCCGCCCCCCCCCCCCCCCCCCCACCCACCCCCGAGACGAGTCACGATTCCCATGTAAACGGTTGGTTGAATTTTTCAAAGAAATAAGTGAAAAGTTAGCTCGGCCAGGGTAACTCGGGAGGGGGGAGGGGGGAGGGGGAAGGGGGGGGGGGGGGGGGGGGAGGGGGGTTGTTTCGGGTACCCGAGACCATATAAACAGGCCCTGAGAGAATACAAATGTAAGAATGATAAGCTTAAGCTTAATTAAATAATTTTTCAAGGAAACACGAGCTTAAGCTTCATTGGGAGCTGAGCCCATCTTGTTCTTTTCAACCTAAAATTGACGGAGAGAAACGACGGAGAGAAAGTGAAACGGAACCCTACGCAAATGACCTTTTTGCTATTGTTAAAATACATAAAATAATTCAAGACTAACCTTGTTTTAAAATAAGCTAACATCTTCATAGCACAGCGTCCCAGCACAGCGTCAAGACACTGAATTCTAAACGGAAACAAAACAAATGCATTTGCCACCTTTTAAACATCAGCAAAATATAGTTCCTATAACTCAAATAGTTTACGCTAAAAACCATACAAATTAATCGCTACAAACCTTCGAAAATAGACGAAACATGCGAGAAACAGAACCATGCCGCCAGCGCGCCATCTTTGAATTCAGTGTTAGTTCCCAGCTCTCGCTCCCTTTCCTATTCTCGTCCCCAGAGCCGCTTGGCCCTCTTGCCTTGGGCTACTTGTAGATCTCCCTTGACCTTTGGAAATGCTCAGCCCTCAGCAAAGAGTTATGTAGATGCTAAGTTTGATTTTATTAAAGAGTTGCACAGAAAGCCACAACACATTTTTCAACATTTCATTTCCTTTCATTTCTCTTTATTTTTCTTCCCTGTTCTGCCCTAGATCAGTGAATTCAAAATGTCTGGCTAAGGTTGTATTAAAAGGAGATACTGTGCAAGTTAAAAACGTCCAAAAGATTTTATAAGTGAAGTCAAAGATTTGTGTATTAAAAAAATATTGATATGTGGCCATCAAACAATCAAATCATTGTCCACACCTGCACAGCCATGAGTACGGGAAGGTGGTATTTAAATCTCAGTATTCGGCTGCACAAAAATTCTAACTGACCTCCATTGAAATCCACCTTCACATTTCATATAGATTCCTAGAATAGCCAAGAAATTTCTAAATGCGGTCTTAAATTAAAAACAACAACAACAACACCTTGACGTTTGAATGCAAAAATTTGGGCGACGTAAACTGTCCTATTAATGCTCTAATCGGGCCTGCTGATAACCAATCAGATTAAAAACAACAACAACTACACCTTGACGTTTGAACGCAAACATTTGGGCGACGGCCAGACTAGCCATAAATTGATGATAAGCTTATTAAATTGTAAGCTTATTCATAAGCCAAATCCTCCAACTACGGTGTATCGAATAAGGGATTTATTATTCGACTGAAATTCTTGTATTTATAATAACTTATGTCTCAGTTGAAACCGGGATGCTAAGGTGTCATACGGCAATCTACTGTGTAATACGCTAGGATACTTTGCGTGTTTTCTCTCCTTCATAAGGTAATTAAAATGGCATCACAGTCGAATAATCAAGTGATTTAAATAAGCTGTTCAAATTTTAAAATGTAGGCCCCGCCCTTCAGTGAAATTGAAGACTGCCGAGCGAGATGTGTTCTAAAACTGACTTATTTTTCTAGATTGGTAGTCTTCCACGCAGCCGTTATTTGTCTCGTCACGCAACGCTCCTCTCCACTGTTTGATTGGTTGTGTGACATAGAACCTTTCTACATAATAATTTGATCAGTTTGTCACTTTCAATAAAAGGAATGAACGGAAACGTACTGTTTAAGTAATGGTCCTAGTAAGAAGTAGGCAACCTAATGGCAAGGAATGCAGAAAGGTGTTAATTGTGATATTGTTGAAACCGTCCACCTCATTGGCTAAAACATGAAAATCTACCGTTACTTCATCAGGTAGCGCATTTATTTCTCTCTATTTTATTAATTGATTCCCTTTTAGTAAAAACTATTGTGAGTTTTAATGCAACAAAAATTCTATGTGGGAAACATGGAAAATAAGAAGTCTTTCCTGGCCATTGTTTTGGAGTCTCACGATTGGATGAAATCTTGTAGCACAAAAGAAACATCGCTTTAAAATATAGTTTCAGTAAATTTTATTTCAAAACCATGTTGTCCATAGGTTGATGTATTCTCAGTACATAAATCTAAACATTCTTATGTGGGGAAAGCAAAATGCAACAGAACAAAAGAGGATTGCCTTGTTCTTACACGCATTGTTACTTAAAGGGATAGTATCACGAGGTTCCACGCGCGGCACTGTACACTATTCTTGCACCGGAATTTTGGACATGTCACTGTTAAAAGTGATTTTTTTCTTTCTTCTGGCTATCAAAACGGTTTTTTTGATTCAACAAATACCTCCACTTCTCGACGGCCTTTTTGAATTTGCGGAATCAAACTTGAAAAGTGGGCCGACGTTTTCAAGTTTCGACCTCGTGATACTATCCCTTTAAGTTAACGATAACTACGAGAGCGCGAGAAGAGCCTCTGACACCGGGTTTGACTGTCCCAGGAGGGTATTCCCTTATATAAGAGATATAGGTATGTGCGGCCCTAAAGGGTATGGTTTTCAAGCCGTTCAGTTTTGTCTGAAATAGAATATAGATTTTGACCATTTTGGTCTGAAATAGGGTATGGTTTACGCACTCTGGAATTGGGTGTGGTTTTTAGAAGAAGCTACTTTTTTCATCCCTTCGAGAAATGCGCAGCTGAACTGCGGTTTGATTAACATCGGGAATAAGAAGCCCTTCTGTTTATATCGATTTGAGGGTCTGGTCTGAAATAGGGTATCGGATTTTGAGTCAGGTCTGAAATATGGTAGGGAAAATCGCATATTTTGGTCTGAAATAGGGTAAGGGTGTTAAGAAGCGTGCCGCACACCCCCACCCAAACTTTCGGGGAGTACCCCCCCCCCCCTCCCCCCAGGTTGACTGTAGCCTTTGTAGAGGTTTGACTGTAGTCTGAAGTGTCAGCGTACAGGGGGTACTAAGGGACTATCTGTTGCGATCTTCCTTCATTTCTTCATTTCTCCATTCATTTTATACTAGCCTGCGTAGCTGGCGGTGTTGTCCACGCGCGATGCAAAAATTTTCGCGGCGGACCAGTCAATGAGTGGCGTAAGCCGCGACAACGAGCGCCGTGCAGACTAATTGTTCACCTGTGAAAGAACTCGAGTGTCACAGGCACCCCAAGCTCAGTGTGAGAGCCAGTTACGTGTGGTACCGTATTTCGCTCGTAATATCAACATGGCTGCAAATATAAGGATTTGTATGGGAATCCCGATAATAGATTCAAGAAGATAATTTATAATGGCAACAGGACTGAGTGGAGTCCAATTCGGTCTGTAATCATACGAGTGATTAACAAAATCGCGGGAGTCCGATTTGTTTAATCACGAGTATGACTGCAGACAGAATTGGACGACACGAAGTCCTGTTGCCAATTAATCATAACTATAACAAAATTTGAGGATAAAACATTAAATGGTTACTCGTTTGGGTGATTAAAAACATAACAATTGAGTGTGTTTTTGACCGAGATGCACCCACGGAAAAAGGATACTGTCCAATTACATCGGAAAAAGGATACTGTCCAATTACATCGTCCAATTACAAGCATGACGCGTAAACTGTCCTATTAATGCTCTAATAGCCTGCTGATAACCAATCAGATTCGAGAATTTTGTTATAGTTTTGATTATACGCAAAATTTCTCAATAAAAAAGCCTGAACTTATTTTCATGGTGTGTTGCTTGCTTCCTGTGTGGTTATTTTCCTGATTTAATGCGATTTAAGCGATTTCTTTGTTCCCTGTGTTTCCACTCTTTATGAGTTCCCATAGAAATCCTTATATTTGTAGCCATGTTGATATTACGAAATACGGTACCACACGTAACTGACTCTCACACTGAGCTTGGGGTACCTGTGGAGTCTTTAATGTTGAACAGTGGCATACAGAAATACTATCGCTGGCGTAACATATTCATTGCACATGTACTATGATTTTATTTACAGTTTTGGAGGACACTGTAGGAATGGGGGTCGGATTGCCCAGAAAGAGGAAAACAAACTCTTTTCCTTCGAGAAACGTATACTGAAAATTTACTTTTGATAATTGTTTGCGAGACTGATAAAAGCAAAATATTTTGTTGTTTCAAATGTTCCAATGCACCAGAGAACGTGTCTAAAAGTTAAATAAATTGTTAGTTAGATTTTCAAAGGCATCCGGCAAGTTCCCAAAAAAGTAAAGAAGTTTAATTTGTCATTCAAAAACGAATTAATAATTCATGAGCCCCAGACCCAATTAATCGCGTAACAGTTTTGCAAAATGTTACTTTGACCATTTCAAATTCCCTCAAGCTACGTAGTTAATTAGACGCAGCCGACTGGTTGGTAGCGGTGTTCGCAATGCAATGAAGACTTCAGCTATCGATGCTGTAGTTAAAGCTGGTTATCTTGAATGTAGATTTGTTAGAAAGATAGAAATTGAGAATAACTTTAGTATCTGATGTGGTGAACTTAATACGCATTTCGCACATAGAGG
Source organism: Dendrophyllia cribrosa (assembly GCA_024195265.1). Lineage (NCBI taxonomy): Eukaryota > Metazoa > Cnidaria > Anthozoa > Scleractinia > Dendrophylliidae > Dendrophyllia > Dendrophyllia cribrosa. The sequence goes on along the minus strand of JAJLRJ010000008.1, from coordinate 39,718,697 downwards.
AAATACCGGGAATACAAAAAGTATTATATAAACACAAGGATAAAAAATATCGTAATCAGATAGTTTAACAGATAATACGCGCGGACATTTTACTCATTGCTCCCATTTTTTCTCGCCCCTGCGGGGCTCGAAAAAATACTACGCAACTCAAAAAATATCCGCGCGTATTATCTGTTAAACCATCGAATAGGGTGTATTTATTTCCCCAGCTTCATTTGTGGACAATCTGTAGGGTGAGCTGATTTCCTGAACTACATTGTAACTGTAGGCTCTAAGCCAATGAGAAGACAGATGGTGACTTTAATGTATAATAATAGCTATTGTCCGCTTAATGGAGGCAGGTTTAACTTCAAACCATAAGCTTCGTTTCATCACTTGTCGTTTTTTTTAAAGAAGTCGACACATTCATGCCACGCATTCTTGTACGCAAGAGAGTGACATGGGTCAGTAATTTGAGGTCAGTGATAAATTTAGCTCTTACAAGCTAAAGTATTTAAAGACAAACCGAAAACACGTTGTAAACAGAGAGGTATTGACGTCTTCGCTTTGGCTTCTAACACACACGGTAAGTACAAGGCTGTTATTTTACTTTATTTATATTTATTTATTTATTTATTGCTACACAGAAAAGAATACTTACTACGATACAATACTGAAGATCGAGATTGTACATTGTACAGTTTACATACAATAATGCTATAAATACAATACTGCTACAGTAATAGATGATGCTAATGCTACAACGGAGGCAAAGGCTCAGAGGAACTTATCCCTTGAATTTCAATGCTCTTTTTGTTTGGTCGCACAAGAGAAGACAAGGAATGTCTCGTGACCTGAACAACTATAAAATGGAAGGTTTTGTTTAGGATGACATGTATTTCATGGGGATTGTGATGTTTTTGGCTCAAAACTGCCTCGAATTAAAACTTAAATTATCTTTGTCAAACACGAAATTATTATAAAACACGAAGAGGAAGATATCAATTCTAGTGACTTCTCGAAGAGAAATTCAACCACTGAATCAGTTTTTAGCGACACAAGCTAAATTGACTCACTGAGAACTGGTGTGAAAATCATGATGTGCCAAAGGCCGCAGGCCTGACGTTCATACTCCCAGGTAAGCTTTACAACGCTGTAAGGGACCCTAGTCAGCCACACCTTTGTTTTTATTTACATACTGGAGTTTCGGTATTATATCACACGTGGTGCGTGACCAAAAGTAAGGAAATCGCCGCGAAAGGTCAGAGGCAGAGATATTTAAAAATATCGTTATAAAAGGTGACAGGCCTAGCACAAATCCTGCTTGTCGCAAAAAAAAGCATTTCAGCCCGGCTTTAGAACAGGATTACCCCATGTACGTGCCTGAGAGATTGTTTTCTTTTAATAGATCAAAATTAAGATATAACAGGACTGTTAGCTACTGTTGTTCTCAATGTTGCCGATTCTTTGATGTTAGGAAAAAGTCTCTGATACGTACTGACAGGAGATATTAACGCTTTCCAGAGCCGTTTAGAATATTTAGTTATGCCATCGTTTGTTTGTTAGTTCTCAGCATAACAATATTGTTTCTTTGGCGCATAGTTTGCAAGATCAGTAGTACGAGTCGCTGAATGCTAGGGTCACTGAGTTAATTTAAGAGTCCGTGATTTTGGGTGAGCGCAAGTCTGCGGTTAGTAGATAGTGATAGTGTTCTTCGTCACGGCTAAAGAGTCTAAGATCCATAGAATAATGGCATATTACAATTGTTTTCGACTCCTCAGAGTTTATTCTTCGTTTAAGTTGCGTGTCTCGGAGCTAGGCTGTACTTTCGTTGTTAAACGTATGTGGCATTATTGCATCCATCATGAAATCAGTTTGTGAAATATTTGAATCTCCAGCGGAGTACCATTTCGCAAAGTACCATTTCGTTTCGTTTCGTTTCGTTTCGTTTCGCAAAGTACCCGCATAAGCCATCTCCAGCATGTTTGCTGTTTCATAATTCTCACGGCCTAGCCTGTTCCAGGCGTTCAGATAGTGGGGAAAGCGCGAACAGTTGGGGAAGGCGCGAAAAAACAGTCTCCCTGCATGTTTTTCGCTCGCTTTTCTTCGCGCCTTCGGCAACTATTCGCGCTTTCCCCACTATCTGAACGCCTGGAACAGGCTACTCACGGCCGGATGATTACTGTTGTACATTCTTTAACAACATGACAATTCGGCGAACTGCCTATGGGTTAGCCGTACGATTCCAACCTCACTTTTGCTCGCATTTCAAAAGTCACAGTTAAGTCGATTCGCGAAGAATAGTTTTCTTTGCATTTCCTGGCGCCTTCGGCCGTCCACGCTTGGGAAACCGTGAGGCCATAAGACCATTGATCCCGACATTGACTTTGGATGTCAAAACCTAGCTTGGCCACCGGTAGCGCAAAACTACGAAAAAATCGTTCAAACCGATAGACTAATAATTCAAAAAAGCTACGATAACAGTTACAGACTTTCAATTACACAACTTGGGACGATGCAGTAAGATTTCGATTCACCATGCAATGTTAGGTAATTTTGATGGCATCGAAAATGGCGGATTTCACCGTTTGAGCGCACAGTGCATTTTGGATGACAAGGCTCGAGTAATTATTGAGTTTAGTCGTACAGTCGTGTATGGTATCTAGATCTATCTAATTTCATAGATTGCGCACCACTTTATTTCCCCCGCTGCTACGATAACAGTTACAGACTTTCAATTACACAACTTGGGACGATGCAGTAAGATTTCGATTCACCATGCAATGTTAGGTAATTTTGATGGCATCGAAAATGGCGGATTTCACCGTTTGAGCGCGCAGTGCATTTTGGATGACAAGGCTCGAGTAATTATTGAGTTTAGTCGTACAGTCGTGTATGGTATCTAGATCTATCTAATTTCATAGATTGCGCGCCACTTTATTTCCCCCGCTGCAAGCGCTTACTGTATGTCGCCCTATTATCCAAACGCTTTTGCATTTATCAAAATATCTTACCTCAGATCACAGCTTAAAGTTTAACACCACGTAGCTTTTTCCTTTTATAAGTGCGTCACTAAAGTTTCGTGGAGTCAGATCTTTTATAGTTTCTCCCACTGTCCAAGTTCGTCGCCCAATTTCCGGACAGATACGCAGAAGTGATCTTCGCTTTTTAAAACATATTTCTTGCTATAATGACAAGATATCTCACATTAAAAATGAACAGAGATGTTCCTGCTAAATATCCTTTTTTCCAATACTTAAATATTTTTTCACTCCGTTCACACGAAGAAATGTAAAATTTTCAGTCCGGTTTCCGCTATTTGTTGACGACTGACAACAAATAAATAGTTTGAACTTTTTCGCGTTCGCGCTCTTAAAAATGCTGAAATCAAAGCTTTGATAAATGCTACTAAACAGTAAAGCGCGAAATTGACCATTTTTACTAGCCGGACTTATCGGTACAAAAGCCCGCAAATTCAAAAATTTGCAGGAGACGAAGCGCTTGTGATGACTTCTCTTGTCGTGATTCTGGCTTATATTTCTGCGAAGGAGAAGTAGTTTTTACAGAGGACGCGTTCTTAATGTATCTACAGACAAGTAGGATCGGACGAAATATTCTAATGAGCGTGAAATATTGTTGAACCCGTCTGCCATTTAAAAGTGGTAGCTAAATAAACAATATTGCACTGTGCTCAATACACTTGAATGCAGCACAGAATGCTGCAGCCAGATTAGTAACGAATACCAGAAAGTATGATCATATCACACCAGCTTTATATAACCTCCACTGGCTGCCTGTGTTTTATCGTATTTATTTTAAAATCTTAATTATTACATTTAAGGCTATATACAATATGTCACCTAGCTATATTAGTAACTTAGTGTCTATTGAGTCGTGTTTTGTTTATTCCCTTAGATCGAACTCTTCATTATTTTTGGACCGTCCCAAGGGGCGTATGTTTTCTACATTAGGAGCTCGTTCGTTTTATGCTGCTGCCCCCACACTGTGGAACAGCCTTCCAGCAAATATTCGAACAACGACATCACTTAGCATTTTTAAGAAAAAACTTAAGACATATTTTTTTAATTTAGCCTACAACGAGTAATATTTTGGGAGTGGTCAATTGTGCATTTTTAGTATTTAATTATTATTAATCAGGATTAATTATTATTAGTATAAAACTCGTGTAAAATTAGTATTAATTAGGATTAAATTATAATTAGTATAAAATTTGTGTAAAGCGCTTTTGATCATTTTAATGTTAAAAGGCGCTATATTAAGTGAATAAATTATTATTATTATTATTACACTTGGCTACGGCATTTAGCAGGACGAGTTATACCATCTCGCGAGGTAGTATAACTTGGCAGGAATTTCCGGTGATAAAGGTGGGATAATCCCTTGTTTTGTTTCGTGGTTTTCATTTTTAACTCGCTAAACGCGAAACCAAGTGTTTTCACTATATTTCCGTCTTTTCTGGCTTTAACTAGTCAAAATTGTCCTAGTAAAACACAACCAGAATAAAGTAGATTAACAATAAAATCATCAGATACTAGTAGTACTGTTCGGATTTTATCTGTAGCTTCCGAAGATAAACCGACAAAAAAAAACAGTGTCCAGGTAATACAGGCGTCCGGGAGATAGGGCGACAGAACATTGCAGTAGTATTAATATACATCGTTTGAAAATAATGTGTTTTATTCTAGAGACTCCATACTTTGTCATCCACTGACACGTATGATAAAAGATGTTTCCCGAACTTCTTACCTCCGAATGCCGAACAGGAGATATATTGGAGGTTGCAGATTAGTGGTGATTTAGTACCCCAATGGAAGTTTGTCCGCTGGAATCAATGTCAGAAGTGTTTCGCATTTTATTCACATACACCAAAAGAATTATAATAAGAGTTAAGAAAAACGGATAGTGATTAAAAGCAAGTTTAACTTTAGTTGAAGGAGTTCTTTGTTGATAGAGACGCTAAACATTCCACCAACATTTTACGAAAGACTTGCGGAAATTTCCGCCGTCATTTTACTCACTGAATCAAAAACCTCGCGGAAATTTCCGCCGTCATTTTACTCACTGAAGCAAAAACCCTGCGGAAATTTCCGCCGTCATTTAACTCACTGAAGCAAAAAGTCTCGGAAATTTCCGCCGTCAATTTATTTCTATAAGTGCAATATGAGTGACAATTACTGGTCATATATTTCACAGTTTTAAAACAAAAAAGTGGTTTATAACCCGCTTTAACATTCTTGGCAAAAATGATCTATTTTACTGCTCTTTTTCCGATATTTTAGAAAGCCAAAAAAAGTGATAGCAATATGTACCAATATTTGAGAGATTTTGCGAAACAAAGCTAGAACATTTGATAATAGTAACACAAATTTTGCCAAGTGCAGTATGAGTGACAATTAATGGTCATATATTTCACAGTTTTAAAACAAAAAAGTGGTTTATAACCCGCTTTAACATTCTTGGCCAAAATGAGCTATTTTACTGCTCTTTTTCCGATATTTTAGAAAGCCAAAAAAAGTGATTGCAATATGTACCAATATTTGAGAGATTTTGCCAACCAAAGCTAGAAGATTTGCTAATAGTAATACAAATTTTGCCAAAAAAAAATCCAAAAAGTAGAAGTTTGGCAAAAAAGGACATAAATTGGGACTTTTTCCCAGAATTTCGCCCTTTTGAAATATCCCCTTTGCTTTTAGAACGTGTTTTAGATATACTGATAGTAAACCAGATGAAAATTCAGACCCTTTAAGCCCGGTTTCACTACTCGTAGAGTTCTTTTTTCCGATTTGCCTTATTTCCTCTGATCTGATGTGCGAGAGCCTTCAAGAGCTACTTCAACAGCGAAATGCGAAGACTCTTTGTAAAGAAAAAATTCGGATGCGTATCCATTGTTTACAACGCAACTGGAGATATTGTGATAGAAAGTGTGGACCTATTTACGAAAGTTTGGGCCAAAGTTCATAGCTTCAAGCACTTTGAAAATGAAATATTCCTTTTATTATACTGACTTATTTTCGTAAGCCACGGTTAAGAAAAAATGGTTTACTATATCCGGCTCTCCCAATTCATACATCTATATGTGCTTCAAGCAATGGAGCCTCTCGTTTTTTTGCAGTGCAATTTGGTCTAATTTAACGTTTAGTTTTCGAGTATCGTTCAATCTATTTACAAGATTACTTTTAGTAGGAGCAGTGTCAATACAAGATCATAAGTATTCCAAACTTATTGCACGTTTTTACACTCTGTTCATCATTTCATGTTTCAAACAAACCTATTTTCACTCATCTGCAATGCTATTAACCTAAAAATAGCGATCATTTAGTCAAATATACAAGTAGTTCTTTTACCTTTTGCATTTTACCGACACTTCGCGCCAAAAAATATCATTCACATCTCACCACACAAATCAATTTATACTGAACAATGACACTACAAACCTATCAAACGTTTGAAATTTTCACATGTTCTCTTCTCTTTCGATTAAATTCCGCCATCAAAACAAATAACATTGAAAATGATACAAATTTATCTGCTCTCCGCTATTTAAACCAAAAATTTTCCCGAATACATCCGATAACAAATTGTCAACCGGATAGTTTCTTTTCCACAAAGACATTCTTATCTCTCAAATAATTATCTACCACATTCTCGCCTCTTTTTAATCTGTTTTTTTTTTTTTTCAGAATCTCCCCTCCCCCGATCAAACAAATCAGTCCTTAACAGCCGTTACCGACATGTCAAATCACGCTGTCGCACAAGAACTGATTTTCAACTAAACCACTCGTGAAATAATGCATCAAAACATATTTGTTATTTTCGAATTCATCATGAACGTTAGGGGTAATATTCTTTTAATGCTGTCTATGTCCTTCTCATTTCTGAAAAAAAAAGTTCTTAAGTAAATGTGAGCGTTGGAAACGTATTCTGTTGGTATGGTAATATAGATAGATAGGATTAGCCTAACAGCGGAGCTCTCTGAACAGAAACGACGACGATAAGCTCAACTTAGATGAAAGGTCGGAAGCACAAGAAAAATTAGAATTTTAAAGATTGATCACCGGGCTATTTTTCAATTTTAGCAATTCTCAAAAATAGCATTAAGCTTACGCGACCGTCTGCACAGTACATTTAGACTGCACAAAAGCTCACAAAAACAACCTTTTTCTCGGTCTAGAATAACAACTTCTTAGCAAATTGAATAATCAGAAGCTTGTTTTAAAGAGTATAAGGGACAGGTTTTCCCCTTTTTAACCCACTTGTGGGTTTCTGGTAAAACCCAGTAATTAGCTTGTAAGCAACTTGGGTTCAAGTCCTGGGGCCGGATTCACGAAGCCCTCCTATGTTAAGACATATCCTAAGTATTGTTTCTTAACAATAGTCTACTGTCATTCCAACAATAGGCTATTGTTAAGAAACAATACTTAGGATATGTCTTCACTTAGGAGGGCTTCGTGAATCCGGCCCCAGCTGGTTTCTTTCTGTGTTAGTGCCTCAGACAAGAAACTTTATTCAAAATTGTCTCCCGCCACCCAAGTGTATTATTTTAAATATTAATTAATATAATCTGTTAATTACACTTATATGACTCATTATACAAAAGTTCTCTAAGGTGCTGCTTTCAACCATTTAAATATATATTAAATATATATAGGTACCAAAAACCTGTTAAAGAAATTAAATAGCAAAATGTTGGGGGTAACAGCTAGTGATGATTTAAGAGTTCCCTGCTGCTTTATGTTATAGAAACTGCTACATAGTAAAGTGAAAACTGCTTGGCTCCAATGCTTTATAAAATCAAATGAGGCTTTTATTTTTGGGCAGGATTTTCTTCATTGCTTAGGAAAAGTTACAACTGAAAAACTCTTTTTCCCCTGGGAGTTTTAGGGGCACCATCCAGGGATTTTCGGTTAATTTAACCCCCCCCCCCCCCCAATTATTTTGGGTAATGACACACCAAAGGGGTCCAAAGAGTGCCAAACATCAAAATTCAAGAAAAATCCCAAATTTCATTTTGTAAAATATTTAAAAACAAATGGTACCATGCAAAGGTCCTGCCAAAGAGGTTTGTTTTGAATGGTCACACCATAGGATTTCGCCGACGGGCTCAAAAGTTAGAACTACACTTCATGTCTTCGTTATTGACTCTGGGAGTGAAAAGGCGAAAAGAAACTGAACAATAATGGTTCACTATTGTTGGAGCATTGTAATATATAACTCTTTAAATTTTGGCATTTTAGGCCTTTTACGGCTTAACTGTTATCAAATGCAACATTATTTTTGCCTTATTGCTATGTTCAAGCCTCAAGTGAACATCAAGCAAGATGCCGGCACAAGAAACAAATGAGGTGGACTCGAAAAACCAGGATCCAGCAACTAACATTTCTAAGATCGGCATCTATGGATGGAGAAAACGCTTCATCTACTTCCATATTGCACTAATTACGGTCATCAGCATCATTAATCTTTCTCTCGTCATTTGGGTCAAGAGAACGATGGACTCCAAACAGGTAAATTAAAATATCAGTTCTAACTTGCAGTCAATAATTGGCACCTCTTGTAACCATGTTTATCTGTTCGCTTAGGATAAGAGACCGGACAGGAGTTTCTGTTCTGCCGAATGAGATATACTGAAATAATAAATGTAACTTCTGTTATATACATACATATATATATATATATATATATATATAATATATATAAATATATATATATATATAATATATGTTATATACATACATATATATATATATATATATATAAAGATGAATTGCTGGAGTCGAACTAGTTCAAAAACATTTAATCGCTACTCGGAGTTTCATGCTTCTAATGAAGCAATCATCAGGCAACAGGTTGCCTGATGATTGCTTCATTCAATATATAAATTTAACACCAATGAAGACAAACCATTACTATTTTTGTCTGACACCTCTGACACCTATATTTCGAGCACATTCAGTGCTCTTCTTCAGTGTGACTAAAAACCGTTACAAGCATCATATTACAATTTTCAAACTGTTGAATTTAAAATACGTTAAAACACACACGCAACTAAGAAAATATTGTTATCGCGCGCGTGTTCCCGCGCGCGACTTTTTGTTTTGAACGTAAAAACCGTCATTATCATTAAGTCCATGGGGTGCCAAGGTCCCCAATTTGTAGATCCACTGACCCTCCTTCTCTCGTAATTCATTTTCTCCTTTGACACAGTCTATCAGTTGTATTGTCATGTCCTCCAAACCTCTATGTCCGTCACTGTTAAAATGTCGATAAATCAGTTCGTCTGTCCCTCTTTGATCCTCGTTTAAATTCCCATGGGCATTGACCCTACTTTTGTGATTATTAAATCGGGTTCTAAACCTAGTTATGGTAGATCCTACATACTGGACTTTGCACCTTTTACAACTGATCAGATACACTACGTTACTTGAGTTGCAATGTACGTAAATCATAATTAATCTTAAAATCTCTGCCATTTGTATAACCACAAAAGGTATTCCCTAGGCAGAGAAAGTCACATATCTGACAGTTTTTCGAAATGCATTTCGATGTTCCATTGGCCTTCTTTTTCGTAGCGTTCGTGAAACGGGCACGTACCAGATCTTGAGCTAAGCTCTTTGGCTTCCTGAACGCCACCATAGGGATTTCCGGAATAGCCTTTTTACATCCATTAGATGACTTTAAAACCGGATGTAAATCCCGAAGTAAACCTCCAACTGTACTGTTTACGTATATACATACTACTATAACGTATAGCGTCAAAAGAGGCACCGGGAGAAAAACATTAGTACTTTGACTCATTTTCGCTGTGTTTTGTTTTATAGACAGGGAATGGAGACACTGGAGGGGCTATAAAATTTCACCCAATTAATGGGAACACTAGGTATCAGCTGTGGAGCCTTGTTAGCAACCGCTTGCTCCAGCGTGATACGTCTGACAATAGTGTGAATGGTAAAGGGAGCTTCGGAGGAAGCAACAGTAAGTGGCCTTAGTTTGTATATCAAGCGGATAACATGGGCTATGGGTCTTGCTAATGTTTTTTTTTGTACCGAAGGGACCAAGGAAACTGTCCGTATTAATGGTGTGTCCGCCTTAAGCGGGTAAATTTTAGAGGAAATGTCGGGCCGTGACCAAGACAACTGCCCGTAATAACGGAATGTGTGTAAAGCGGGGGCCGACTGTATTCGCCAAATGATGTGTTCATCAGTAGGCATATAGCACAGACTAGAAAAATATTTATCTACTTTAAATGACCCACTCATAAACAGATGTGAAGGTCCATAATTGTCTTAAACCGTGGTCTAAGTTAGACTTCGTTTAAATGACCGACCCATAGTTACCATGGTTACCTTGATGCCATGTGACCGTTGAGTATTTCAACCAATCAGAGTATGTTTAGTCACATTCTTGAAATTCCTGATGAAGAAAAAACAACTAACAACCGCTCCTGATTGGTGGAAATTTTCAATGGTCAGATGATTCAAGAACAAGCTCTCAAACAAAGGACATCACACGGGGAGAAGAGGGAGTGAGTGAGAGCGACCTCGGACCGTCTGAGCTGAATAATGCTAGGTTTGAGCCAGCATGGCTCTTCCTATCTCGTTTAACTAAACCACTGCATCTCCAGCAATCTCTTTGTTTCTTCTTTTATTTAATAGCTGTAATAACGACCAGCGCGATATCTCAGGATTTTGTGAGTCTGCTCTTCATGGACGGAACAAATAATGCGTTCGTCATTACTACTCAAAATCAGAACATTATAGCCAATGTAAGTTACTTGTTATGAATTGAATGTATTAGTTTACCTATCTATTTATATTGTTAAGGTCACTGCATACTGATCTTCTTTAATTAAGCACTGAATACAACAGAACACACAATAAAACAGAAACAGAAACTTAATATTTTCTTTACTTATCTCTACCTCGATATCGATTCATTTTGATCCCGCCTTTCTTCATGTAATTGAAATCTTTTCTTTTTTTGTTGCTTGCATTTTACATATTTTCGCTTTTCGTTACTTTGCTTACCTTCACTTTATTTTACTCTGCATTCCGTTTTTTCTTTCATTTTTATTCTTTTTCCTTCCCATCCGCGTTTTTCTTAGTTCCTATTCATTTTTTATTTCTCTTCACTTCACATGCACGTTTTTTTATATCTCATTTTACTTCTAATCACCTAATTTTACTTTGACTACCTTACCTTAAACTTCAGTGACTTACTTTCTTCCCTTCAGTTCACATAAATCACCGGCTAAACGTTCTAACATTGTTGTCTAACATTTGTAGGACGTGTGGCTGAAACGTGATTGACTTTAATTGCTAGCCTTGTTGCCCCTTGGAAAGCCAGCTAAACGTTCAAACATTGTTGCCAACATTTGTTGGACGCGTGGCTGAAACATGATTGGCTATTGCTAGCCTTGTTGTCTTGGAAAGCAAGCTAAACGTCCAAACATTGTTGTCCAACATTTGTTGGACACGTGGCTGAAACATGTTTGGCTGTTGCTAGCGTTGTTGTGTTGGAAAACCAGCTAAAGGTTCAAACATTATTGCGCCCAACAAAAGGTTGGGTAAAATGCTTGATCGAAAACAAAGCATTCATCCAACATTATCGTCATCTAACATGGGCCGATAAACGTTCTAACATTGTTAAATGTTGGAAACATTCTAACGATGTTGGGACGTTTAGTCGGACGTCCAACAATGCCATCCAACATATGTTGGACAATAGTGTTGGTACGTTTACCCGGAGCGTCCAACAATGCCATCCAACGAATGTTTTTTTTTTTTATTTATTTATTTATTTATTTTTTATTAATCTTCATATAGTGATACATACATATAGTGCTATACGATACAATATAATACACACAAAACATACACAAAAGGTCATACAGAGTAATTTAGTATGCAGTTAGAGCATTCTATGTTTACATTGCTTATATATTGTATATTTGTAGATATTGTTAATATAATGTATTATGTATTTCGTGAGAGGTTAATCTGAAAATTAAGGCGAGACCATTTCTGTGCAAAAGGCTTTGGATCATTATTATAACATGCAATTTGTTCTTCTATTTCCATTGAGTTTATAACTAGTTGTATATACACCTGCAGCTTAGGAAGCTTGTTTCCAAGTTTGCAGGTGTATATATAGTGTCTAGATATAAGGAGTAAATGATGAAGGAGAAAATCTTTTGTGTTGTCAATAAGACCAAAACAAAGAGACAAAGAAGGAGTAACATTTTCTAAATCCTTAACGTTTTGGGAAATCCACTCGAAGATACTCTTCCAGAAATCTTGTGTATGTTTGCAGTTCCAAAATAGATGAATAAGGGTTTCTTTTTCTCCCTCGCAGAAGGAGCAGGAATCTCTTTGTTTAATGCCTATCTTGTACAAAAAATCATTTGTAGCGATTTTTCTGTGAAGAAATTTAAATTGGAAGACCCTGAGCTTTGACTCCCTTGTACACAGAAATGGCAGACAGTACGTGCTTTTCCAATTTACTGTTATATTAGAATTACAAAATAAGTCTCTCTCTTCCAACCACTTACCCTGACTCCTAGATGGCATAGAAGCTTTGTTATTTATTAATTGTTCATATATTTTTTTGGAGACTTTGGTATAAGACAGAAGGTTGTCAACTTGGTCCTTTGGAGTTACATTGTTGCAGGCCGTAAAGTATATCTTCTTGTAATGAACTACGGCTGATATCACTTTGTAATATTCGAGATAATTGGTTTTGATTCTGTATTTATCAATAAAGGCATTGTAGGTTAGAAACTTCTGGTCATTACCTAACAAATCTCTAATCTCCTTTATTCCCGTACTCAACCATGATTTGTAAAAGAATGGACGGTTTTCTATTCTAATGTGAGAGTTATACCATATACATGTGGATGCAAAATCTAGATTCTCATCTCTGTAGTTGAATTTGGTCCAATGCTGTATGATTTCATTCAAGAACGGGTCCTTGAGATTGAGCAGTGTAGTATCTTGTTGTTTTAAATTACTTCGAAACAATAGTTTACCGCCATATTTCTCTAAGTAATGTTCAAAAAAGAGTTTCCACTTCCCTTTATTTTCTTCATTTAGATATCCTTGAATCCATTTCATTTTCAAAGCTTCGTTAAAGCTTTGAATATCTAACATCTTAAGCCCTCCATTCTCATAATTATTTATTATTGTCGTTCTTTTGATTTTATCGCCCTTATTGTCCCAAAGGAAATCATATAATATGGAGTTGATTTTCTTGATTATGTCAGGAGGTGTTGGAAGAGATGACAATATGTAGACGATTTGTGATACGGCTAAGGTTTTTATAATTGTAATTTTACCCAAGAGGGTTAGTCTTCTGGCCGACCAATTATCTAATATACTCTTTATTTTTTCAATTTTCTCAATAAAGTTTAAATCTAGGGAGCGGTCTTCTGAAGTAGAGAACCAAACTCCCAAAGCAAAGACCTTCTCATCAGCCCAAATTATAGGTTTGCTTGAACAAAAGGTAAAGTTAGAACTTTTAAGGGCGCCGATCCAGAGGGCTTCAGTTTTGTCATAGTTAACTTTCAAACCAGATATGGAGGCAAAGGCATCGAGTAAGTACAAAGATCTTGAAAAGGAGGATTCAGAGCCATCTAGAATCATAGTCGTGTCATCTGCGTATTGGGATAACTTACACTCAGTGTCGAGAATTTTTATTCCACGGACCTCCTTATCATTTCTCACTGCATTACCTAGTATTTCAGCGCATAAAATAAATAAATATGGGGATAGCGGGCATCCCTGTCTCACACCACGATCTAAGTTGAAAAAGTCCGAAGACCAGCCGTTGTTCAGAACACAGCTGCTGATATCAGTATAAAAAACCTTTACCCAAGAAATCAGAAAAGTTCCAAAGTTATAGTACTTCAGTGTTTTTTCTATAAAAGACCATTCAATACTATCAAAGGCTTTTTCAAAGTCAACAAAAAGTAAGAGACCCGGTATTTTTTTTATATTCGTGTAATTTATAATGCTATCGACGAGTCTGATGTTTTCTCCGATAAATCGGCCTTTTAGAAAACCAGTTTGATCATTGTTAATTATTTTTGGCAGGACCTTTCGTATTCTATTTGCTATGGATTTGGCCGCTATTTTGTAATCGCAGTTAAGCAAAGTGATGGGCCTCCAATTTTTAATGAGATTGGCAGGTTTATTCTTTTTAGGTATAAGAGTAATTAATCCTCTTCTTTGAGTAATCGATAAGAGACCTTTTGAATATGCGCAATTCAAGGCATTTAGTAAGTACTGATCAATGTCACTCCAGAAAACTTTATAGAATTCAGCTGGGAGGCCATCACTTCCTGGGCTCTTATTGGGTTCCATGGATTTCAAACTTTCTAAGCATTCGGAGGCAATCAGAAAGCCTTCACACTGTATTTTCTCTTGCTCATTTAGATTAATAGTATTTCCTTCTGGGAAAAATAACATTTCTTCCGCAATATTAGAATGCGTATAAGTCGACGAGTAAAGATTCCGATAGAAGGATTTTGCTTCTTCTAATATCTCGCCATCGGTATTGACAACATTATCATTTGCTAATGTCAGGTGTTTGATGGTTTTTTTTATTAAAGTGTCGCTTTTCCAAGTTTAGGAAGTATTTTGTATTTTTTTCTCCTTCATTATACCATCGAGATTTAGATCTAAGGATCGCCCCTCGCGTTTTATATTTTGCGATTTCTTCTTTTTGTAGAATCTTAACATCTATTTCGCTATAGATCTGAATTTTCTCATTTTCAGAGAGATTGTTTTCTTCTAACTTTTTTTGGAGAGATAATATTTCAGATTCAAGGTTTATCTCAAGTGATTTCATTTTAGCTTTCTTTTTTCTTGCGTAGTTTAAAGAGCTGGACCTAATTTGCAACTTCATGGTGTCCCATAATAGGATGGCATCAATCTCATTATTGTTCGCATATTCGTTTGCTACATCAGTGATTGTTTTCTTAATTAGGCCAACATATTCTTCATCTAACAAGAAAGAGGTGTTCAGTTTCCAAAAACCTGGGCCCCTGGGGTTTGCGTTATATGTCAGATGTATAGATATTAAAGAATGATCTGTTTTGTATCCCGGTAATATATCTGCATTAATAATAGTTGTAGTTAAACTAGAGCTTGTCAAAAAGAAGTCTAGACGGCAATGTATGTCAGGTTTTCTTCTTCTCCAGGTAAATCTTTTAGCTTCTGGATTAAGACAGCGCCAAATGTCTATGAGATCCAATAAATTGGAGATGTATTTGACCTCTTTTAACGAGTTATTATGGGTTACCGGTCTTCCGCCCTTTTTGTCTTTTTGGACATCAAGCACTAGGTTAAAGTCTCCTCCAAAAACTATGTCACTGCAGTCAAAACAGAGAAGTTGATTTAGGACGCTTTGAAAGAACATAGGCTTGTCTTCATTCAGTGCATATATATTTACCAAGGTTAAGATTTTCTCTTCTGCTTTGATATCAACTATGACGAATCTTCCCTCTGGATCGGAAAAAGATTTCATAATTTGAAGGCTAAAATTATTATTAAAAAGCACACATACTCCTGCGCTAGCGCTAGAAAGACTGCTGAATACGGTAGAGTACCTCCATTCCGCGGACCATATGTGCTCTTTGTCTTTTGTGGAATGAGTTTCTTGTAGAAAATAAATGGCATATTTCTTCATCCTAAGCCAACGGAAGGTCTCGCGCCTTTTTATAGTATCCGACAAACCTCTCACGTTTAATGAGCAAATTACTAGTTCAGTGTTGTAAGGGATAACATGAATAATTATAGACAGAGCAATTGTACAACATAGAAATGTTTGGAATCTGCTGGTAATTTGTATGACCGAAACACCAATTTACATAAAAACAAAGAAAATAAATATTGCCACCAAAAACAAAAAGATACAAAAACAAAATAAACACATAAACCCAGGAAAACATTAAAAGTCCGTTGGTTGGGTTCATACAGAATCCAAAAGTTATTTCGTCTGATACGGGAAGAAGCCGTACGTTCTAGAGATTTAGATTAAAGAACTCGCTTAAGCATGAGCGCTGGATTGAAGAGGCTTAAGATCTTTAGGGATATTGCTTACGTTATAGATAACATCATTAACAATCAACTTTCTATCAACAACCATTGCCTTCAAACCTCTCTCCTTTGCCTGGAACATGGCTTTAATTAATATCTTCGATAATTTGCTTAAATTGCTCCAGGCTAAGGGCTTCAGCTTGTTCCTTGTCTTCCATCTCAACGCTGCTAGAGCGACGGTTTCTTTTTAAACAAACAGTTAATGCGCCGATGCGAGGTGAAAAAGAAAGCCGATTGCAGGAAAAAATTTAGTGTCCGTTGGTTGGATTCATACGGAATCTGAAAGACATTTCGCCTGATACGGGAAGAAGCCATACGAATTAGAAGATTAAATTAAAAGACTCGCTTAAGCATGTGCGTTGGATTGAAGAGGCTTAAGATCTTCAGGGATGTTGCTTACATTATAGGTAACATCATTGACAATCAACTTTCTATCAACAACCTTTGCCCTCAAACCTCTCTCTCTTGCTGTGAACATGGCTTTAATTAACGTTTTCCTTTCTTGTTGTATTGCTCTTGCATAATCTTGTGTGATGTACATATCCTTAGCTCTCGATGCATCTTTCAGCCTATTTTTTGCTCTAAAAACTGTGTCTCTATCATACCTGCTTAGGAAACGTACAATAATTGGTCTTGGGGTGGTCTGGGAGGCGTCTTCAGAGTGCGGTTTCCCGACACGGTGGACTGCATGGAAGTGAATGTCTTCCACATTGATGTTGAGATCATTTTCTAGTATATCATACACCACATCCATGCAGTTTTCACCGCTACGCTCAGGTACGTTCATGAATCTAAGGTTCTCACGTCTAGAATAATTCTCCAGAGCAATGATGTTCTCTCGTTCTTCAAGCAGCTTTGTTTTTAAATTTTAAATTTCCGTTTGTTGGCTCTCCATCTTCTTAAATTTTGCTTTGAGTAGATCAAACTCTTGACGATGAGAATCAAGGTTTTGTTGGCATGTTTTCTTGTAGTCATTAAGGGTTTTTGTATTTTCTTGAAGGTCATTAATGAAATCCCAAGCCGTCTCTACAGATTTTTCTACAGCTCGCAGTGACGCTTTCACACTTTCGAGTTCTTGCTTCATTTCACACCTCAAGATTGAAATCTCGGTAGTCAAATTTCCAAAATGCTCTTCCATTTGGTTATCTAAACGGGAAAGTTTATCCATAATTTGCTTAAATTGCTCCAGGCTAAGGGCTTCAGCTTGTTCCTTGTCTTCCATCACAGTGTTGCTAGAACGGCGATTTCTTTTTGGTGATGGCGGCTCCTGTGAAGACGAGCTTGATAATCTGTTTTCTCGTACGTTTCTTTTTGACATTAGAGGCAGTCAACGTCCACTTTCAGGTTTTAGCTTCGGTGTTCCTTTATCAAGGCATTAGAATACCACAATAACGCGAAAATTAAACGCAAGGCGAACTTCCCGTCCTCTAATTTACGCAGCGACAATAACACGTCTTGCCGCCATTATTGCTCGACCCAAACCATCCAACGAATGTTAGACAACAATGTTGAAACATTTATAAATTCACAAAATCGACGAAACATTGGACAGCCGTTCTCACAAACAACTAATTCCAAGAACACTTTTTCTAAGAATATTATTTTGGTGGCAAGAAATGTCACATTCGCTAATTAATGTCAATCTTTTGTTTCGTCCTTAAGCGAACTTCGTCACCGCCTAATGGACCGTTTTCGGAGCAAGCTACGTTTAAGGCTGAGCATTTTTGGAGTTACACCCTTTTTCAGACCAAATCGAACTCAACACAATACTTGGGATGCGAAAGTGATGGCAGGGCTACATTGGTGAACATACCGTCTCTTCAATATCCAAATCCTCAAGCGCTGTTTATCCTCAACCACGATTAAATTTTTTAGTGGTGAAATGGACCTATCATGAGTCATGATGAGTTAAGAAACAACCTTAATTTTAGTTGTTGCTTTAAGAGTTTCAAGTTTAAAATACTTTGCATGGGTAGTATTAGATTAGTTGAGTAGAGCTTTCTCGAGCCGACTTATTGCCGGAGTCGTGCCTTGGCTCTGAGCCAAGGCGACGACTATATAAAATGGGCAGAAAAAAAGTTGGGATTTTCAAGTGGTTTATACCCTGAGGCGAATTGTTAGTGACGTCATATCAGTTGATATAGCAACTTCAAGCTCATGGATGATTGGATTTATTTACAACATAAGAAAAAGGAAAATGACGAAACGAAACATATCAAGTAAAAGGAACTTTCATTATTGCCGGGTTTGGCGAGAGTTCCATTCGATAACGATTTCGATTCGTTTTCTTTCTTTTCGAGCAACAGATAAATGGAAGTATTAAGTTGACCTTTCATGCACGAGTGATTGCGAAAGACTGATTAAAGGTTTCAAATGATGTACAGTGTAGTAACGTTCGTGACAGATCACCTTGTGTGACCGGAAAAGCGACTGTACATGTAAAACAAATCATAACAATATATTGAATTAATTCTCGTACCTTAGGGGCACTTACAAGACCCTTAAAGCTTCTTAAAGCACGACTTCACTACTCGAAGAGTTGTTGTTCTTGTTTTAAACGAAGCTTAGAGGGGGTTAAACGCAATAACCACGGTCTAAACCGATAATTGCAATCGGCCAAACCATAAAATTATTTGAAGATGGTTTATATTGCTATCAATGTATCGTGATAGTTGGTGCCGCAACAACGAGCTATCAATAGTAAAATCAACTATCGATAACAATCGCGATAGTTTGGCCTGACTCCCGGCCTGACTATCGATAGTTTCAATAGTGGGCAAAAAAAACCGAACGCATTTTGGCTACATTATACTTATTGTATCTTTGATTGAAATATGTAATGAATAAAATAAAATTGTCTGTTTGTGTCGTACATTGCTATAAGGTGAGTACAACTCAATCCATCAGCGATTCCATCAGCGCCATTTTCGTTTTTACGTCATACAACATAAATTCCCTAGAGGGGGGTGGGGGAGAGGGTACTTATTGAAACCATGTGGCGCGCCAAAAGAATCATGGTGGACTAAAAGGTGAGTCTTCGTAAGTCTGGTTGTTACTATTGCCAATAGTGCCCCAACTATCAAAATACTATTGCAATAGTAAAATTTTACTCGATAGTCACCCCTACTAAGCAGCTTGTAACAAAAAATATGTGATAACAGTATATACAGAACCTATAAGGGGTGGACAGTTTAATTTTGTTATGTAGAAGCATCGGCTGGGCCATCGGTACTGTGTTTAGTCTAGTTACCGAAAACGTCGCCGCGGAACTGAAAATGCAACTGCAGCGCCAAACCGCGACTGTCTTAAAAGGGCTCTGTCACCAGTTTTCAGTATCACTTTGAAAAGACAGAAGGCATATTTGTATCGAAAGAAATCTAAAAATAATGGTCCAGTTTTGTTAACAATTACTACACGAGTGCATTGAACCTGTTAAAGTGTGTTTTTAGCAGCGGATTACCAGGATCGCCGGAAATGGATTGTAACTTGGAAAAATTAGGCTGAAGTTCTTGTCCTTTTAAGAGTTCATCTTATCTTCTTTTTTGGTTCAAAGAATAGTTTGTACACATCGATTAAGGTTACCGTGTACCTTCGGGGAAGTCTCCATGCAGTATAACAGCTCTAGTGTCTTAAGATTACGCTTAATATACCTAAGCTACCCAGATATCAAATTAAAGCTTATAGAGCTGGCTATCTAGATATGGAAAACGTTTGGTAATAAAATGAAGTGTCGAATTTTTTACGACGTGTAAATTCGAACGTCCGAATCAGCTTTAAAACGCTATAACTCAAAGCGATTATTGTATTTTGCTAATTTGATTTGTTCTCGAGTTTCCGGACACGAAGCGCTTAAAAAAACGTGTCGGCGATTTCCCATATTCAATTGCAATGAAAGTTACAGAATATTTTCGAAAAAGGGAGAAAAAATTGGAAAACGTTTTCGGAAATAAGAAATTCGCCGATAAGTTTTTGTTGATTATATGTTAGCCTAGCTTCTGTCCAAATTTGAGGAAAATCGAACAAATTCCCTTTGAGTTGTAGCTCTTTAAAGTGTCCCCAACAAGCGAAAAATTAACTTTGAGAAAACAGCGCCGCTAAATCAATCAAAAGAGAAACTTTTACTTCCGTTCAAAACGTTATACCGTCATTTCTCCGTCAATTTTCACTATTTTCCGATAATTTTTTTTGGATGAAAGTTCATTCTGTAAACTTTATTTTGACGCCCCCCCAAAAAAATTTCAATAACATGGTCGATCTGAAGGTACACGGTCAACCTTAAACACGAAGTTCCGGTATAAAAGGTTTAGCTCTTCAGTCACAAAACGTGGTTAACTTGCGCGTCCTTTAAATATAATTTGCTTCAAAAATCTAATTAAACCAAGATTTTACCTAAGCAAAAAAAGAAACAGAAGTTATAAAGATTTCTGATATAACTTTTATGAAGTTTTTCCAAATTGTGTTAGCAATAGTCTTAGTAATGATGCATGCTTTTTGTCAGTTGTTAATGCTTCAGTGGTTGATTGACGACTGGAGGTAAGAATGGCCTGCAGGCCAGGCTCCTTTTATACCGGAACTTGGTGTTTAAAGTGCCCATCACCCCTAGAAAGTTATTTTCAGAATCAACTCTGTGTACATTGAATAGTTGAATGGTAAAATATTTCTTGTTTTGAACGTCGTGTTAGTGAGTTATAGAGATTTGAATTTACAAAATGCTAATTAGATGACGTCAACCCGGGAATCATTTATTATACAACTACTTGTTTTCACCTCCGAGTAATATTTTTTACGAATTAATTAACTATCCACAGTTTAGTTTTAGTATTTATCAAATTAATTATCTTCAAGCTGTAAACTGCGCATTGCGAATTGGCGTAGAAATAATGGCAAATTCCCGGGTTGACGTCATCTAATTAGCATTTTGTAAATTCAAATCTCTATAACTCACAAACGCGACGTTCAAAACAAGAAATATTTTACCATTCAACTACTCAGTGTACATAGAGTTGATTCTGAAAATAACTTTCTAGGGGTGATAGGCACTTTAAAGGTGCTTATCATTTTACCACAGGTTTAACCAAATATCAGGCAAATCTTCGTAGTACACATATACGATAACCTTTAACCTTACCAGTGAGAGTCCGCTATTATGATGCATCTACCCAGCCGGATCCAGGAACAGTTCCCGCAGCTTTTTAATTCAATTTTTACAAAACAAAGCATTTTGATCTTGAACGGAATCAGTGTTACAGTGTAACCAGCGGAGTAAACCCATCCAAACCAGGTCTGGATGAAGGTGTTAGAATTTCGGTTATGATTTACATTTTCGGTAATTTTTCAGCTGTTGAGTTAATTCTGACAGGTCTCAAATTTTAGCATCGCTTAAAAAGAACGGCATTTCTGAGCTGACAGTTAAAATTTTGGTAAAAAAAAATCCATTCATACCCTCTTTCAGGGCCCACGGAGTAGATTTTAAAGTGAGAGGGCTAAAGCGAACGCAAAAGCGTGAGCCACCTAGGGGGAGTCCGGCGCATACCCCCCCCCCCCCCCCCCCCCCCCCCCGCCCCACCCGAAAAAATCTGAATGTTAGTGGTCTAAAATGGGCTGAAAATGCATAAAAATTGGTTATTGTATGTCATGCATGTCATGCATGCATGTTATTGTATGTCATGCATGTATGCATGTATGTCATGCATGTATGCATGTATGCAATGCATGTATTTAATGGGTAGCTTATCTCTAACGCTGCCTTTTATATCAGTTATAACCCAAGATGTCCGTGCATCGCAAGCTCATAGAAGCTTTTTTAACACCTACTAACTTTACAGATCTGAGCCTTTTCTAAACATTGTAACAAACTTAACGAACAAAATAAGCAAGCATAAAAATAACGACTGAGTATCATGACAAAAGATTCGATAAGATTAAAGTCGAAATTTCTACAGACTCGGTTAGACAGTTCTTGATCATGAAGACAGACGCGACAGACAAACGATTTCTTAGCGGTATTTTATTTCTACTGAAAACTACATTGGACTGCAGGCCAGGTGACTATATGCTGCGCCTGCGTTTGGTCCGCGGGACTTGTGCTTCTCTGTGTCATTCGGTATCAACTTTGTAATGACCTCTTGCCTTTTTCATCAAGTTCCTCTTCTAAGAAAAAGACAACAAACCACAAAATGAGTTACGCAGCATTCAAATACATTACTGAAAAAAAGTCTGATTCTGATTTTAGTCAGTTCTCTTAGTATGCAGAGTCCCCCGGGGTGGGAGAATTACTCCCGTCATGTTAGGATAGGCGAGTGCCGCGAAGGTTCTAAAACCCTGATCCTATTTAAAGGGATAGTATCACGAGGTCGAAACTTGAAAACGTCGGCCCACTTTTCAAGTTTGATTCCGCAAATTCAAAAAGGCCGTCGAGAAGTGGAGGTATTTGTTGAATAAAAAAATCCGTTTTGATAGCCAAAGGAAAGAAAAAAATCACTTTTAACAGTGATATGTCCAAAATTCCGGTGCAAGAATAGTGAACAGTGCCGCGCGTGGAACCTTGTGATACTATCCCTTAAGGGTAGAAAATCGAAAATTGACACCCTATTTAAAGGGAAAACGATAACTCAGAATTATGTGAACAGGTCGTTTTTTATTTCTTTTCTGTACATGGAAAGTTCATCATCCGGCATAGATACTAGATCCTAGATCCTAGATCCTGATTAGATCCTCAATTTGGATCCGGTGCTTCTGTTTTGTTACGTTGGTCCTTGCCTTCAAAATTGCACATACTAGACTGAGCCTACTTTCATTAATACGCCATCATAACCATAACTTTTTCCTTTGGCTTGATGTTTAGGTACTATAATTTAGTATATAATTATACTAAATTATAGTAAATTATAATTTAAAGGAACCCTAACCAAAGATCAAAATATAAAAAAGGATACTCTATTTTAGGACTGAGCACCTCAAAAACTATACCCTATTCCGCGGCACATACCTATATAGCTTACATATGAGAGTACGTGGGGGGGGGGGGGGGGGGGGGGGGGCAGGGGGGCAGAATCACTTTCTCGTTATCAAGGGGTTTCAGTAAAGTAAAACAATTTTCCAATGAAAACGAGTTGTAAATGAGTATATAGCCTCCCACGCGTGTCTTATTTGACTCTGAAGTTATGTATCACTCAATTTTTCATAAAAAAGTTGCCAAACTGTGCTTTTGATCACGCCCTAATGAAATGTTAGGTAGGTAAAGTCGCACATGAGTCACAGGCGGACCAACCTAGTCCATCGCAAGGTTACCTACAGTATTTAGACGCCGGTACCCATTTATACACCTGCAATCGTGGCCAAAACCTGTTGAGACCTGTTGCTTTTTCGTCATACTTTTCACTCATTTTAATACCTATAAATTACCCGCGTGAAAATCATGCACTCCTCCACTCCACTCCCCACCCTGCCCCTCTCCCCACCCTGCCTCTCTCCCCACCCTGCCCCTCTCCAATGTTTATAAGTATAAACAGATTGTGACTGTGGGTAGCCATTCAAAGTTGATGGTTACATCCCGCGTGAACGCCTCCAGGCGTCTTGTTTTACCTCTTTTCGATTATGATGATATTATCTAGGACGATTGTGGTAACGCTACTCTAATGGCAGAGTTGCAGGTACAACACAACAAAGTTGCACGTATTGTCTTGGATCTTCCTGTCCCAATAAATTAAATTTATAACTATTGTTCTATACTTTTCAATGTAACTTTAATCGAGACCTTCATAGGGTAATACAACACCAGTGGTGGGGACAATATTAGGAAAGATGCAGCTAATAGGAAATGGGGCCATTGGACCACTCTTAACTTTGGCTACTCGTGATTGGAACACACCTTAAAGGGGCATTGTCACGTAGATTTTGCTGTGTTTTGGTCAAAATATATGACAAAGTACCTTTACTCAAACATAAAAGTGCTTTTAGAACACCCAAAAAAAAAAATGTCAAGTGATTTCTTCAAGGAAGAACAAACTATAATAAGTTTTTCTACGAGTTTTTCACGACACTTGGGAGGAACTTGAAAAAAATGGCCAATTTTTTCAAGTTGCAATCCACTTCCATCCTAGCCATCCACAGCCAAAGATAACGAATACTAGTTTCTAGAGGTGAAATCGAAGTCAAATCACCAGTAGTTGGCACAAATGACTGGAAATCGCCACAAACCGCGACTAAAATCACGTCAAAAATTGTCTGTATAAACGACCCTTATGGCGATCCGTAATAACGTACAGCACCTACCCCAAAAAGGTTGCCGAAGTTTTGTTGCGCTTGTGGTGGTTCAGGTGTGTTTATTTGGCCAACCTAAGAAAATAAAAACAAACGAAAATTATCGGCTGATTTTTTTCACTCAGCAACGGTTGGGAGCCACTGGCCACTGTTAATAAGTGGATACTGAATTAAAATCTCGTTCCAGTGATAATAATACACATGGAAAAATACTCCGTTCTGATTCGCTTGGAGCAACGAAGTTCAAGTGTACAACCACAGCGACAAACCAATGAAGAGTGCCGGATCTTTCGTACACCCGAGTCAGTAAAAATCTTGACATAACAAGTGTAACACCAGTGTAACAAGTGTAACACCAGTGTAACAAGCCAGTGTAACACCAGTGTAACACCAGTGTAACAAGTGCAACAAGTGTAACACCAGTATAACACCAGAGTAACACCATTGTAACACCAGTGTAACACAAGTGTAACAAGTATAACACCAGTGTAACAAGTGTAACACAAGTGTAACAAGCATGACACCAGTGTAACAGTGTAACACAAGTGTAACAAGTGTAACACTAGTGTAACAAGTGTAACACCAGTGTAACAAACAAGTTAACAAGCCAGTGTAACATCAGTGTAACACCAGTGTAACAAGTGTAACACAAGTGTAACACAAGTGTAACAAGTGTAACACCAGTGTAACAAGTGTAACACAAGTGTAACAAGTATAACACCAGTGTAACAAGTGTAACACCAGTGTAACAAGTGTAACACAAGATAACTCAAAATACAACCTTCAAATAAACTTTTGCTGCCTGCTTGCTAAATACTACATTTGGCTGTGTAAAATGAAAGAATGTCCACCAAAACTTGATGATTTTTTACACTATATGAAATATATATATGAAATTGAAAACAAAGCCGACATTATTAACCGGAAGAAATGGGAGTCTTTTAAGTCTTTCTTGTAGTCCCCTGTGACTGACTTGATGCCAGTCCCTAAAGAAATGAAAAAATGTGTATAACGACTTTGTAACACAAGTGTAACAAGTATAATACCAGTGTAACAAGTGTAACACCAGTGTAACAAGTGTAACACCAGTGTAACAAGTGTAACACCAGTGTAACACCAGTGTAACACCAGTGTAACACCAGTGTAACAAGTGTAACACCAGTGTAACACCAGTGTAACAAGTGTAACACCAGTGTAACAAGTGTAACACCAGTGTAACAAGTGTAACACCAGTGTAACAAGTGTAACACAAGTGTAACAAGTATAACACCAGTGTAACAAGTGTAACACCAGTGTAACAAGTGTAACACCAGTGTAACACCAGTGTAACACCAGTGTAACAAGTGTAACACTAGTGTAACAAGTGTAACACCAGTGTAACAAGTATAACACAAGTGTAACAAGTGTACCACCAGTGTAACAAGCCAGTGTAACACCAGTGTAACACCAGTGTAACAAGTGTAACACCAGTGTAACAAGTGTAACACCAGTGTAACAAGTGTAACACCAGTGTAACAAGTGTAACACAAGTGTAACAAGTATAACACCAGTGTAACACCAGTGTAACACCAGTGTAACAAGTGTAACACCAGTATAACAAGTGTAACACCAGTGTAACAAGTGTAACACCAGTGTAACACCAGTGTAACAAGTGTAACACCAGTGTAACAAGTGTAACACCAGTGTAACAAGTGTAACACCAGTGTAACACCAGTGTAACACCAGTGTAACAAGTGTAACACCAGTGTAACAAGTGTAACACCAGTGTAACAAGTGTAACACCAGTGTAACAAGTGTAACACAAGTGTAACAAGTATAACACCAGTGTAACAAGTGTAGCACCAGTGTAACAAGTGTAACACCAGTGTAACAAGTGTAACACCAGTGTAACAAGTGTAACACCAGTGTAACAAGTGTAACACCAGTGTAACAAGTGTAACACCAGTGTAACAAGTATAACACAAGTGTAACAAGTGTAACACCAGTGTAACAAGCCAGTGTAACACCAGTGTAACACCAGTGTAACAAGTGTAACACCAGTGTAACAAGTGTAACACCAGTGTAACAAGTGTAACACCAGTGTAACAAGTGTAACACAAGTGTAACAAGTATAACACCAGTGTAACACCAGTGTAACAAGTGTAACACCAGTGTGACAAGTATAACACAAGTGTAACAAGTGTAACACCAGTGTAACAAGTGTAACACCAGTGTAACAAGTGTAACACCAGTGTAACAAGTGTAACACCAGTGTAACAAGTGTAACACCAGTGTAACAAGTGTAACACCAGTGTAACAAGTGTAACACCAGTGTAACAAGTATAACACCAGTATAACAAGTGTAACACCAGTGTAACAAGTGTAACACCAGTGTAACAAGTGTAACACAAGTGTAACAAGTATAACACCAGTGTAACAAGTGAAACACCAGTGTAACAAGTGTAACACAAGTGTAACAGGTGTAACACCAATGTAACAAGTGTAACACCAGTGTAACAAGTATAACACAAGTGTAACACCAGTGTAACAAGTGTGTTATGTTTTTACCACACAGACGCCATGTTGGATCACAAACACTCGACCATGTGGTTTATTCTCATTGGCTAACATACAAACTCAATAACTGCGCACATTATGGCCAGCGGTATTGACATACATAACATCCCCCCTCACCCTCAACAGTAACAATCAAAGAAATATTGTAACATGAACTAAATAAAATGTTCAGTATTGTTTGTAATCAAAAGTGTCCTCATTTCTATGAGTAGTTCATCACAAGTCTAATCTGATGGGTTTCCTGACTTGTCTGCCTCTGCGAGTTACGTACGGCGGTGAGTTCATGGTCTCAGCGGCATCTGTTACAGTTGGTACACCCTGAGATGGACTCCTATGGGCACGAGGAGGATATTGATGATCTTTGGGGTTCTGGGTTGGACATTCTACAGGTGCTGTTCCGGATGGGGGTTGTGGTGCCGCACGTGTGCTTGGGGTGTCTGGTTCTGGCTGTAGGACAGTGTTTGTACATGTATGACGTTTCTGATATCCTGCGAAGGAGTTTGGTGTGTCGGTTCTCAGGGCGACTCTATTCCGTCTTATCCTTCGGTCCCCCGTGTCTACTACATATGACCGTGGTGTGGTGTGGTGTCGCACTACTGTTGCTGCTTTCCACTCCTTTGATCCCGGCTCCGGTTTGACTCTTACATGGTCGCCAGGTTTGAAGGGAGGCAACTCTTTGGTACCGCGACGGTCATGGTAGAGCTTTTGTTTTTGCTTTCCCTCTTTCATTCTTCTTTTTATCTCACGAGTGTTGTATGCTTCAGGCTCCAGTAGACCACGTGCTATCGGTAACGCAGTTCTCAACCTGCGGCCCATACAGAGTTGGGATGGTGACAGGTCAATGCCTGGAATCGGGGTGGCTCGGTAGTCTAACAGTGCCTTGTTCTTGTCCTTGTTCTTTCGCCACAACGACTTTACAGTTTTAACTGCAGCTTCTGCTTCACCGTTTGCACAAGGATGTTTGGGGCTCACCAAAACATGTTCAAAGTTGTAGCTACTGGCAAAGTTTGCAAACTCCCGGCTTGCATACTGGGTGCCACAGTCCGTGATAAGCCTTGAAGGTATACCATGCCGACCAAAATGTTCTTTGAGAGCTTCTATGGTCTCCTGAGATGTCAGGTCTTTCAATTTGGTGAACTCAATGTATTTCGAGTAGTAATCGACCAGCACTAGGTACTGTTCGCCTTCGAAAGTCAATATGTCCGACGCAGCCCTTGCCCATGGCAGATCTGGGATGGCGCTTGGTATCAGTGGTTCGTTCTGCTGTGTTGCAGCATAGTCATGGCAAATGGTGCAGTTTTTGACTTTCTCTTCTATCTGAGCACTCATGCCCGGCCAGTAGAGCGCTTCCCTGGCTCGCTGCTTGCACTTCACGATTCCAAGGTGTGTCCCGTGTACTAGTTCAAGCATGGCTGGTCTCATGGATGGGGGTATCACGATCCTCATGCCTCGGTAGATCACACCATCAGTTACTGCTAGTTCATCGCGAGTGTCCCAGTACTGTCGGATGCTGTGTGGGACTTGTTGCTTTGTTTCTGGCCATCCCGCTTGAATAATGGTGTAAAGCTCGTGCAGCTCATTCGCTGTGTTTTCTTGGAGTTCTGAGTATTTTGCGTCAGTAATGGAGATTCGCTCCAGCATGTTCACTTGTAGATCATCTTCCTCAGGTGGTACTTCATTTAGGCTTGCTCTACTGAGGGTGTCTGCAAGGACCTGTTTCTTGCCTGGGAGGTACTCAACTTTCAGGTCAAAACCGCTTACTTTGAAGATCATCGTTTGCAGCCTTAATGGTGCTGTCGCCATAGGCTTCCTCAGTATTGTCTCCAGTGGCTTGTGGTCAGTTTGTACTTGGGTTGTTTTCCCCAGAATGTACTCCCTAAACTTCTGAGTGCTGAACACAATTGCCAGCATTTCTTTCTCGATAGGTGCCCAGTTGAGCTCTGATTTTCGCAGTTTGCGGGAGGCATAGGCTACCGGTTTGCCTTCTTGTAATAGCACCGCACCGACTGCACTTTTGCTGGCGTCGCATTGTACAGTCACCTCTTTATTGACGTCATAGTATGCTAGCACTGGAGCTTCACAGCACAGATCTTTCAGTTTCTGGAATGCTGTTGCTTGTGGCTTGTCCCAGTGGAAGAGAACATCCTTCTGTGTAAGTTCTCTCAACGGTGTTTCAACTTCCGCTAACATTGGGAGAAATTTGGCCAGATACTGAATGGATCCCAGAAAACGACGCACATCTTCTTTTGATGTGGGAGGTGGCATGTCTTTCATCGCTCTCACTTTCTCCGGGTCTGGTTTGAGTCCCTCTGCTGATATTATGTGGCCCACATATGGCACTTGCTGCTTTCGTACTCTGACCTTGTCAAAGTTTAGCTTCAGATTGTAGCTCTTTGCACGGTGGAGTACTTGCTGAAGAACTGAATCATGGTGACTAATGTCACGCCCTGCAATCAGTATGTCATCCATGATGGCATAAGCATGGTCTATGCCCTCTAGCATTTCATCCATGGCCCTTTGGTACATTTCTGGTGCGGATTTGATTCCAAAAGGCAGTTTCAACCACCTGAATCTGCCTAGTGGAGTGTTCATTGTTGTCAGTAGGCTAGACTCGTAGTCTAATTTCAATTGGAGGTACCCACTTTTGGCATCAAGGACTGTGAAGACTTTGGCATTTGGAATCTTGGCTACGATCTCTTCTACTGTAGGTATTGGATAGTGCTCCCGCTTGACTGCTTTGTTGAGGTCAGATGGGTCTAGACAGATCCTGATCTTTTCACCTCGACACGATACCACCATAGAGTTTACCCAGTCGGTAGGATGAGTCACTTTGGCGAGGTGCCCTTCTTCCTCCATTTCTTGGAGTTTGGCCGTGATCTTGGGAAGGAGTGCAGCAGCTTGTCTGCGAGGACCATGCACTACAGGTTCTGCAGTTGGGTCAATTTTAATGGAATATGTTCCAGGCATGGTTCCCGACGCTTTCTCCAGGTCTGGGTGTTGGTCGAGGAGCTCCCTTAGACTAGAGTCTAGCTTGTGTACTCGTTTGACCAAGTTGAGGGTTTGACAAACTTCACCTGAGAGTATGGGTTTCTGTTTACTGTCGATGACATAGAATTTCACATTTGCTTCCATGTTCTTGTATCGTACAGGAAGGGTAGCATACCCTTTCGGTGTGATTCGGTGCTGACTGTACGACACTAAGGTTTGGTTGGTTTCCTTGATCTGGGCGCCAGGTGCTACTTGTTTCAGCTGAGTGGTGTTTATGACGCTTGCATAGGCACCAGTGTCAAGTTGGCACTGCAGGGTGCCGTTGCCTACTTGCAAAGTCTCCCACCATTCATCAATTCCACTGGTGTTTTGTTCACTACTCACACCATTCATCTCTAGACTTGCTACATGTAACAGGTGTTCATTGGTGTTGCCTCCTTCTTCATCACTGGAGTAATCTTCACTGAGATCGCCCACCTCAGTTAACAAATTGATTTTGTTCTTTTGGCTTCTGCACACTTGGGCAAAATGTCCTATTTTCTTGCATATTTTGCATGACTCGTGTTTGGCTGGACATTTCTCTTGGGGCTTGTGACTGTCATATCCACACCTTGTGCATCTTGATGACTTGTCATTGTTCCCCGTTGATTTGCTTTGTTTCCTTTGATTTCCTCGTCTCTTAGATGAACCATTACTCCTTGTCACTTTGTTGACTTCTACTTTGGGGTCTTCCCCTGCCATAACTTGCATTCCATCCTTGGTTGCTTCGAACATTCGACCAATGTCAATGGCTGTGTCGAGGGTGAAGTTTTTACTTTTCTCTAAACAACGTTGTCTCACTCGTTCGTCCAGAGACTTGCAAGCGATGGCGTTCCGAATTAACTTCTTCGTTTCTGTGATGTCCAATCCACGGGCTAGTAGCTTCAGATCGGTGACAAAAGAGTCAAAGGCTTCACCCGGTAGTTGGCGCCTTCTGTCGAACTTGACAGCTGACATAATCGGGTTCTTTTTGGCTTCGAGGTGAGTCTTAAATTTACCGGCGACCCGTTCGAGTACATCTCTTTCACTGACATTTTGCCTGGTTTCGCCCGTTCCAATTTGCACAGTGTCCCACTGAAAGGTGAGGTAGATTTCCCGGCCCTTGTCGCCGACGAAACTCATGAGGTTGCATATCTTCTCCTTCTCGGAGCATTTGCTGAGCGGTCCTCCGAAGGCGAATTCGCAGTGTTGATAGAACCTTTCCCACTCTTTACTCAAATCGGAAGCAGCCCAGTTCATGTTTGGCCAGTGATACGATGAATTGGCGTATCCTTCTGCCATTTTGATCCGGTTCGCGTAGTCTTGGTGGCTCGGAATCCCACTACATAGACACCATGTTATGTTTTTACCACACAGACGCCATGTTGGATCACAAACACTCGACCATGTGGTTTATTCTCATTGGCTAACATACAAACTCAATAACTGCGCACATTATGGCCAGCGGTATTGCCATACATAACAAAGTGTAACACCAGTGTAACAAGTGTAACACAAGTGTAACAAGTATAACACCAGTGTAACAAGTGTAACAACAGTGTAACAAGTATAACACAAGTGTAAAAAGTGTAACACCAATGTAACAAGTGTAACACCAGTGTAACAAGTATAACACAAGTGTAACAAGTGTAACACCAGTGTAACAAGTGTAACACCAGTGTAACAAGTGTAACACAAGTGTAACAAGTATAACACCAGTGTAACAAGTGTAACACCAGTGTAACAAGTGTCACACCAATGCAACAAGTGTAACACAAGTGTAACAAGTATAACACCAGTGTAACAAGTGTAACACCAGTGTAACAAGTGTAACAAGTGTAACAAGTGTAACACCAGTGTAACAAGTGTCACAAGTGTAACACCAGTGCAAATAACAAATCTTATAAAAACATTCTTGTAAATCTTAATGAAAACGTTCTTCCAGGATTTCATGTGCAAATGAACCTTCGAGTTTCTAGTATTATGGGCTGATCTTCATCAACTAATCAGTAAACTGAAGTGTCAAATACGGGTGTCAGCAAAATGCGGGGCCGGGGTATTTTTTATTATTATTTTATATTTTATATTTTTCAACTCAATTAATTTCAGCAACTTATTTATCTGTTTCTTGCGTTCGTACCGATAAATATTTAATCATTAGGAAAACGTCAAATCAGAGCTTCATTTGCAACAACGATGCTTCGTTTAAACTCATTCCACTAATATGGAATTCGTTTTCAACAAAATCGTCAAAGGGTCAAAATTTGTAGATTGACACAGCTTAGGGTGCCAAAATCTAAAATGGCCACCGTTAGAATTATCACGAACTAGAACTAGATCACAACTGGTACCTCATTAAGGGGTAAAAATCCATTTGAGCCACCCCCATCAAACGAGATTCTGGTACCTTTAAGTGTATATGACATTGATTTTTTTATTTGCTTGATCGAATCTACATGATGTTCTGATAAGAAAATGGAAAAAAAATTTTCGATATCGATTTTCCTTCTCCGTGTTTTAGCCGTCTAAAAACGTGAAATTTCACTTCCGGTGTGTTACAAAAATGCGCAAGAAGAAAGACTGGAAATAGTCCGCTGTGACGTCAATACAAGAATGCCAGTGTCGCGATTTCTCAGTTCCTCCGTTTTTTGGTGCGTGTTGCTACAACCATAGACAACACACCTTAATAGAACCATGTTTCTTCCTTAGGGCGCATCAAAATATGTGAGGAACTGAGAAACCTCGACATCGGCATTCCTGTATCCCTCAATTCTGATAAGTGAAATCACTTTCCCGGTTTCTCAAGTTTGCAGCCCGGGTTCAAAACATGTCAGATGCGGTATGTGATGTTTTACGGAATTATTGTTGGTTGGATTCTCACTGAAACTTGTCATACAAATACTGAATATATTTTGCGCCATGTTGGCCACGGACCGTTTGCCCCACTTTCACCGTGAAAGCTTTTTATATTAATATAAATATAAATAAAAATTATTATGTCTGACATTTCAGTGACCTACCTGCTTATTTTCTAAAGCATCGTTATTGCGAATTTTTAGATCTTTTCCTGATGATAGAATATTTATCGGTATGAGCGCAAGAAATAGATTCTTGATAAATAGTCGAAATTGAGTTAAAATTATAAAATATAAAATAATAGAAAAAAACTAGAAAGAAAAAAGAGCCTGGCTCCGGCCCTGACCCCGGCCTCGCGTTTTACTGACATCCGTCAAATACGCGCCAAATGCCCACTTCCTGTCTCCCGGCGTAGCCAGTCGATAAAAATCGGTACCGGTAAAAATCGATTGGTAACGTAAATCGGTAGAAATCGATAAAACAACTCACTGTGTCAAATTGATATTATTGATTTGTTTGATTTTATCGATTTCTAACGGAAAACGCTATTTGTTTGTTTTTGGTATAAAAATAGCTGGTATACAATGAACAGAATGTACTTATCAATTAAACATGTTTACTTCACCATTTGTAACGTGAAGGATTTGATTTTCACGTTCACAAGAAATACGAAACGATAAACAAAACAAGGCAAACGATAAATGAAGAATTGTTTTACATGTCAGCAACATAGAAACAACAAAACAGTAACTACTATTATTCACAGGTAAATATGATGGGAAATATTTTTCTAGGTCTCCTAATAAAAGGTATATTTTATATATGAATATAAAAATTACTTGTACTTAGTGAAATTGTGGTAAGATTCGGTCAGCTCCTTTTATTTCCTTTGGTAACATAGACGTACCACCATGATGACTACAATTTGGCACCGAATAGATTAACAAGAACAAGAACTATATGATATAACAACAATAATAAAACTAACAATTCACTGTTTTAGATTAGCTTTAGATGGATACGTGCTCAGATGAAGCGAATTGCCATTGTATCTTCGAGACGAACACAGGCAAGTTGGAAACAAATAGCTGAAAACAGTTCTAGTAGTGCTCGGTAAATCAACAGAAAAGCAACCACGAGAAGTTCAGAAAGTGTAAAATACAGTCCAAGTACATAATAATATAATAATAATAATAATAATAATAATAATAATAATAATAACAAATTGCATTGATGAAAGCTATTAGTTCAACTGGTAAGGAAAACACAGCTATCAAATAAAAGAAAATTGTATTCACTTGTCTGACTTGTTGTCTCTTGATCGTAATAAATAAGGCGATTATAATCGATTTTAAAGGCCAAAAATTCAGTCGTTAAAAATCGATAAAAATCGGTGAAAATCAAGAAAAATCGATAAAACAGATGAGTGTGTCATCGATTTTTACAGATTGATCGATGCAATCGATATCAATGGAATCAAATTTACCGATTTTTACCGATTTATCGATTGATAAATCGGTACCGATTTTTATCGATTGGCTACGCCCGGGCTGTCTGCAAAAAGATCGTCACTTCGTCTATGTAAAAGCGGCTCGTGCAATTTGAGCTTTTTGAAAAACTCACTTGTGCAAATAAATCACAAATTGAACTGGAAACCGTATGATTACCATGACTAATAGAATTAGGGCAACAAAGAAATATAAGAATTAAATCAAATCCCGTTAACATGGACACTCTCTATGGAGGATTGCTTTATCAGCAACTGCACCTTTGTAACGTTTTCCTATCAACTGATATTTACCTTGTCGGGTTGCCCGGGTGGCCCGGGTGGCCCGGGTGGCCCGGGTGGCCCGGGTGGCCCTTGTGGCCCTTGTGGCCCTGGTGGCCCGGGTGGCCCTTGCGGCTGCCAAGAAAAGTACGAAGAAATCGAGTTAACATAAAATAAAACAACAATGACATCGAACTAATATTATGATAAGAACAAATCATAACAGAAATTGCCAAAGGTAACAGAACTGTGAGAGGTCTTTTTTTTACAAACAAACTGAACTTGCTATTCTAGAACATTCTCCCACTGCCGGGCGTGTTAGTCAACTTTAAAAATTCTCCACACTATCCATATACATAGATGGATAGATAGATATATATATTTAAAGCCTTTAATCACCGCTTAAATTGCTTCGTGTCCTACTCCAAAACACATGCGTAACCGTTCTGTTCCCCTGAACTCCTAAGGTATCCTGAGTATTGGTGGTTCTTGAAAATGTTTAGTTAAATTCGTGATTTCACGCGCTCGCGTTACGCGCAAACCCTGACAACCTAAACACCTGAAAGCTTAATAAATGAAGAACGCCTGTGTTAACTCGCGGGCGGAAACGAACTATATTTAGGCTTATTGGTGAATCTGGTTTCTTTCTTTAATATTTCTTAGAGTTTTTTTTTTAAATTTACAAAGATATAGAACGAATCTACATTTATTAAGCTTTCAGAAAATGTATAGGTTGTCTATTATCTATCTATCTATCTGAAGAGAAAACGTAAAAAAGGAAATAAGTTTTGGGTCTTGTTTGCTCACGACGCCCCTTTTTGCGTGAAAAACAGTGGATCGGTGCAAATAAGATTTGGATTACTTTACAGCCTCAAAAATCAGAAAGCTTACATTATTTTTTCGTGCCGATACCCGCTCTTCCCTAGCAATCATCAGGAGAAAAACTGTTCCCCAAGCAAGACAAGTTACTAGTTTAAACATATTGACCTTCTTCTTGCTGAAAACCGAGATACAGAGTAAAACTGGTTGAAGGTTACGTTTCTTTTAAGTCTTTACCAATAAAAGAAAATTGACCTCCTCGGAGAAACTTTAATCTTTTTCAAATTAATTAGTTCTTTGGTGGAGTGAAAAATTAAAAAAAATTGAAGATTATGCAGGTTTTGTCCATTTGTGAATCGATTCATTCAGACTTTATGACAAAGGAAAAACATTTATTCTCAATTATTCGTTCAAGTGTGGTAATTCGTAAATGCGTTCTGTTTCAATGGAAAATTAGAAAACTAATTACATTTTGTGTAGTAATTATATGTCACAATATTGTTAGACGATCCCGGCGAAGAAAACAAATAATTTTTTTCGTATAATACTTTTAAAGGGTGTACCTAAAGAAAGTGGTCCAATTAATTTAAAAGAAGAAAATAATGTTTTGAAAGGTACTTTACAGCCGATTTCACTGCATTGTGTAGAATAGTGGCTTCCTGAAATATTAAAGGAATGAAAGCAAAAGACTTTCAATGAAACGTTGGAGTAAACATAAAAGGCAGGAAACTTGTTATGCCCGTCGAAACGTGGTTGCCATAGAAACGGCATTTGTCGTGAACAGAAATCTGTCACATCAAAATATTTCCAGATAAATTTCATAAAAAGACGTAAAGTTTAGTGGATATTTTATTAAAATCGTCTAAAGTTAGAAACGTTTGGAGTCGATAAGAAATAGAACACAAACCGCGGTGATAGTAAACATATTGAACTTATTCATTTTTGATAAAACTTGACGTTTCGTATGCTACTACATACATTTTCAAAAGTGGCCGTTACAGTGTTGAAAACTATACTTATATAGTATTGAAAAGGGACGAGGACCGAGATTAAGTACAAAACTTAACAGCTGGCTATAAAAAGAAACAGCTAATTAATAAAGCACCAGCTTCTCGCTACTGACGTTTGCCGATTTAAAGCTGGCTTCAGTTCTTGTATAATCAATGTTTCTTTGATTTTACAGTGGAAATCAGTTTTGTCCGACGCTAAGATATCAAAATGATCCCACTTGATGTTATGTCCAGACACAATAGTAAAAATCGTATACACAAGATTTAAGACGTTTAGAGATTTGGTTGCTATGTAAACCTAAATAAGGTAGCAGGATAATAATATCCTTCTTAGGAACAGTGGAGACATGGTTGTTTGACTTGTTAATGTTTCTGTTTATAACATCATTGATGTGAAAGGTGATTATCCCTTAAGGGTAACCGTTCTGAAGAAGTTTTCGAAGCTCATCAAGGGTAGATTGCAGCAACAATGAAGAGGAGCAAATCCTGTAGTATAGCAGCGATAAGTGAGGGTGCGGATGAGATTTATTTTATATTTGCGCGGAGTGAAGGAATCCCATTTGGTGTATAACCCCGTGAATGTTTTCTTCCGGTAGATAGAAGTCATGGAAGTGTTGTTTGGGCAGCGTTTAACGAGGATGTCTAAAAACGGAATCGAGTTGTCCTGTTCAAATTCAATGTTAAATTTGATACTGTTGTGACAATTATTCAAATACCGCAAGAAATTATCAGCAGTGTCTTTGCTGTCAAACATTGTAAAAGTGTCATCAGCGTATCGATACCAGATTGATGGACAACGGTCACTGTTCATGACCCATCGTTCTTCAAAGTAACACATGAAAATGTTAGCCAGCACCGGGCCTAACGGCGAACCCATCGCAACGTCATCAATTTGGTCGTAGTAATGGACATCAAAAAGAAAATGGCTTTTCTTTGTGGCAAATTCTAACAATTTATGTAAAACAGAGCGAGGTAATGTCGACGCGCGGGCTTTTAACACCTCCCCCTATTCCCTTTCCCCTCTCCCTTTCCCTGTCGTTGGGCCGCTTTCTTTCAAATTGGCCACACCGTTTGATTTATACACAGGCGTACATACAAAATGAGACTTAAAGTCTAGAGAATAAGACCGGTTTCTCTGATCACCTAGAATTCTAGTCATATTACGTAATGTTAACACACCTAATTACCTATGATATTTAAGTTGCTTCTTGTAAAATATCATTAAATGACTATGACTCTGTAACAGAGCCCAAATATTGTAAGTTTCAATATCAGTTATCTTGTAATAACCAAAACTTGGTTTCTACAATGATATCACTTCTCGGCCTTACTTTCTTCATTTTGTATTCTTAATTGTCAGATGGCTGTGGATTACAGACGTACATGTTAAAGGAATCACATCAAAGTTTCATTGTAAAGAAAAATTCGATATAAATATAAGTGGGCGCATTTTA
>JAJLRJ010000008.1:39523372-39675872 GCA_024195265.1 Dendrophyllia cribrosa | reverse complement strand
ATCTCATTTAAAAGTTCCACCGCTTTTTTGTTTTTGCGAAAAATAAAAAAGTTCAACATACGGCTAGAAGGTCGCTTGACCCCCCGGAAAAAGGATGAAAAATCGTGCAACTTCAGCAAGTCCGTACGCAAAAACGAAAAGCTTTCCCGGTTTACCATTTCCTGACTTAGTAAACAATCATTTAATCTTCCCTAAAATGTAAAATACATGCAATTTTTTTAATTTTAAGTCTGCTTGTTGACCCGTCGAAAATTATGACCTTCTGGTGTTCTTGCTCGAGGTAAAATTTGGGTCAAATTCGGAGGCCTATAAAAATCCTAGTACATAAATTACTGTACAATACTGTTAGTCAAGTTAAAGCTTAATCCTTCTAGTTCACTGTCTTAAGTTGCCTTTTTTGAGCTATTTTGAAAAAAATAGCTCATTAGCAGGCGCAAAGGTTGGTTTGTGATGTTAGTATGTTTGTTAGTTTGTTTGTTTGTTTGTATGTATGTCTTGGGTTATGTCACACCAATCAGATTGCCTCTAGTATGTACACCGTGTACTATGTCAGCCAATCAAATTTTCGCTTCTAAAATGGTATTACTGAAGGTCAAAGAAGGGCACTTGACATGAATTGAAAATCAGCCATTCTTGAATCACCGCGATTGTTGCCGCAAACACTAAAAATGTAAAGTTTTGAAAATTTGTTGCTTGGGAACTGTTCTCTAATCCCGACTGGCTTGCTAACCTGGCAATATCAAGGACATTTATTCGGAAATACCGCCTATAATGTGCCCTATGCATGAATGGTAGAATGGTCTGCGGGGGATGAGACGTCCAAAAAATGTGGACTGCGGTTACGTTCATAGGTGAGCTTATACTGAAGTATGAGTATAGTTTTATTGCAAAAACGGCAAGCCGATTTCAAATAATATGATGCGGAACGTGAATTGTATGTTTCAAGCCTGGGTTTCAAGAGATTACTATTTAAAATTAGATTTTTTTTGTCCGACACGCTGTCTGCACGTGAAAATGTTGAACTTTGTCCTTATAGAAACTTGTCGGTGATGCATGGAGTTCAACAGAGAAAATGTAATGCAATTAATCTACAATTTACAGTATGTAAAACGTTTATCTTTCTTTGAATTAATGTGAGCTGATGTGTAGGTTATTAATTGTATGCCTCAAGCGATTACTATAAGCGAGAAGCGACTGTATTTTGTATGAGCAGTCACGTTGTGTACACGTGCAAATATTGAACTTTGTCCTTATAGAAACTGGTATGTGATGAAATTCAACATGTTTTCGAGAAAACGTAATGTAATTAATTTATATGGTGCGTTAAAAAACGCCTGTTTAAAAAATATTAGTTGCAATTTACTAGGAAACAAGCAAAATTCATTTTGGATGCGCTAAGTTTCTGCTGGTCGACATTACAGGAAAAGGTGTTTGGTTCCAAATGTTAACCTCAACAATGTTCGTGTAAGTAATTCAATTAGCTTGTGGTTTTGAGTCGAAAACAATTTAATCTAATTAGTTCTGTTTCTATTTGCACGACTTTTTTGTGGAGAATAAAAACAGTCGTTTAAATAATATTAGTTACAATTTACTAGGAGACTACTTATATTCATTTTTCATGCATTTAGTTTCTGTGAAAGACTTTTCTGGTTGACATTACAGAAACAGGTGGTTCAAAGAATTTTCGTGTCACTAATTTAATTAGCTTGTGGTTTGGAGTTGAAAACAATTTAATTTAATTAGTTTGCGTCTTCCAGGCCAAAGGAACCTTTTCCACGTGTCTTTTGTGAATAATAAAAGAAACCTTTAAAAAAAGACTAGATACAAATTTCCAGGAAATAATAAGCCTTCAATTTGGATGCATCAAATTTATGTGCAGGACTTTTCTGGTTGACATTTAATTTAATACACTCATTACTGAAACAAGTTGCTCATTTCACTGGGGCCGTAGTTTCGTCAAAAAATAACTCCGGAAATCCCGTGAAAAAAAGCTAGCCGAGAAACGAGAAACGGGACCCAGTTGGTTATCTCGGTATTTTTTTTGGTAGTGGGCGGGCCGGAGGATTTGAAAAACGTATATCTGCAAGCGGTTATTTGTGCGAGTTAACTTCCGCTGTTTTGTTACTTTCACCATTTCATATCATTTAGGTAATTTTCAAAATAGCTCATGCACGCAATGCGTGCCTATGTTTTGGCCCGCTAAAAGCGACGCGGCGACAATAAAAAGTGTTCAGGGTATTTTCAACAAATTCCAACGCGTACGCGGCCTGCTGAACGGCTGTATTTGTCACGCAAGAAAATATCGTTTGAATATAACACCTAGTACATGTCTTTCTGAATAAAACGACACGTCAAGTCTGAGCTTTATCTTTGTAGTACAAAGTCTCAAAATGTCTTTTTTGGCCCGCAAAAAGTGACGTGTCCAGAGCAAAAAACATCGAGGCTATTTTCACCAATTCCGTATGTGTCTTCGCTAAATGGCTGTCACGTAAAAGACAGCAAACTCTCATAAAACAACGGTTCGAAATCACGTTATTCATAAACTTGCTCAGAAATCGGACAGTGTCCTTTTCCGTACAACTATTATTTCCAGAGCTGTGTTTGGTTGTTTCTGGTAGCATTTCATCATCTTCAAATCGCACAATATTGCACAAACAAGAAGCTCCGACTACGATTTAAACAACCGATAAAAAGCACCGTTCAACCGCCGATCAAGCAGCAAGCTAAATACCTAATAACAACTTCAAATCGCCCTTACCCGACACCACTGCTATCTTGTTCTTTTAAGGATCCTATACCAGTAGTTTCCGAGCGGGATATTTAATAAATAACTCTCTTTTTTAGCATTTCCCGCAAATACATGATGTTTTACGTGCTGTGACATCGCATCGATAAATAGCATCAATCAAGCAATGAAATAAGATAGCGTGACGCAGACATTGTCACCGCTTAAGGACGTTCGCGCGAAAATCTTCTAACATTGATTTTTTTATAAAACTTTTGCTGCAGTTAGGCAATGTGTTACTCGTATCAGAAATGCAAAAAAAATGGGGGGTCACCGACTTCGTTTCGGTGATAAGATATCTGAAAGGTGACCCTAATTTCGAAAAATCGGCCTTCCCAACTCGATATGGCCCCAATGTCTGTTAGTCCAAAAATATTGTTAATGAATCTCTAAAATGCAATTTTCTGTGCCAAATTTTGTATGAGTGGGTCTATTAAGCAAATTCGTTCAACTGGTAACGTTCTTTAGAGGATATCTAATCTGTAAACAACAGCATTTGCAAACTCTGACAGCCGCAAGTTGCGAGGATTCGATGTCGCGCGGGTAGAAAAATGGAAAAAATTTAAACTTCCTACATTGATTTTTTGTTCATTTTTTTACAATCTGTCGAGAATTGGCATAGAAAATTATCTATAAAAAAAAAATTGGGGGTCACCG
This sequence comes from Dendrophyllia cribrosa, assembly GCA_024195265.1. Taxonomy (NCBI): domain Eukaryota; kingdom Metazoa; phylum Cnidaria; class Anthozoa; order Scleractinia; family Dendrophylliidae; genus Dendrophyllia; species Dendrophyllia cribrosa. The sequence continues at coordinate 39,672,430 of JAJLRJ010000008.1, read as the reverse complement.
ACCATCCAAGCGAGTTAAATCTAAGCAAAGTTAACAAAACGGCTACCAGCCCTTCATGTGCTTAGATTTCTTCTCTTGCGCGCGCGCTCGTGCATGACGTAGCATGGCGTTGCGACATGAATTGCGTGCGCAGTAAGGATGCGCATAAACAATTAGCGCGAACGTCCTTAAAATAGCCTCGCGTCATATTGAGCACTGATTTGCGGCCCACAAATACACCAAATACCTCAATTTCCTGGTCAGATATTCGATAGTTCGTAAAAGCGACGTCAGTTAGTCTTCCAAGTTATGCTATTTCTCTCTGTTACAGTAAATGGCATCTTGCAGCTATTCGTTTCTACTGAAAGAGGACTCTACATCGTGCGGATCAAACTGGAAAAACCTTGAGGATTTCCAGTGTGTTTCCCTTGGATATTGCAACAAGGATGTGTCGTCTCATCTGTACTCTTGTATAAGAGTACAAGAGTTGGACGTCAGAGTTGAAAACGAATTTCATTTGCTACTCGCAAGGGTAGGTACTGTTACTGTGTCAACGGCATCGAGAGACTGACTGATACAGGGTTTGCTGGAGGAGTAGAAAGGTCCGATATTCTGTACTGAGATAACAGGACGTAAGTCTTCGTCTGCCAAAGTCGGCTTTCGATTCAGGAGTAACTGACGGAACTGCTCTTCAAATTATTCGCTCTTCCAGCTGAAATTCTGAAATTCTGCAGTGCGTCAGTGCGCAAATCACTTCAAGGGTGCGATTATATTGCTGCCGAGGGTACAAGGGCATTTGACACCTTATCTGAGCTTTTTAATCCAATAGCTACTACTGGAGACTCGGGCGCAGTTTTACAAGACGCTCTCAAGGCCGGAAAGCTGCACCTCAAAGGCGACTAAAAGGTAATACAAATGCAGGTAGTTATGGTGGAGCAAAAAGACCTCAATTGCGATTCCAACGTTATGACTAAAACAAATATAAAAGACCTTGCTAAAGCAATATGACATGACATACCTGCCCTTGCGAGTAGCAAATGAAATTCGCTTTCAACTCTGACGTCCACCACTTAACAAGATTTCAGATGAGACGACACTGGGTAATAAGTTCGTGTTCCAGTACACCAAATTGAAAATCAATAACAATGTTGTCCCCTAAACCACCACCAATCCTAACCACCCGTTATGGAACATCACTACACATCATCGCACGTTGCTAGACCTAATCAACTTCCCTAGAAATCATCTAATGGAACTAGACATCATCCAACATCACTAGGCATCATACAGGATACTGGAACACGAACTTATTCCCCGACACTGGTACTTGGGTCAACTTTTGCTGGGTATGTGTCGCTGGCCTTTCAGAGCCCCTACCTTATTATAGTCTATTCTGTGGCCAATTAAAGACCCCATCTTAGTCACTTTTGAGTAAATGTAAATTTCGCAATCCCAACTTAGTCACATCTTCCCATTTTTTGTAATCCCTGCTAAAATAAAACTACCAAAAAACATACTTGCCAGAATTTTTTTACTCCAAAAAATCCTGGAACCCCATTTTAGTAACTATTAAAAATGCAATCCCATTATAGTCAATCCAGTCGCGAAACTGCGACCCCATCCAGGCCCATCCCCATTAGCCCATTACTAGGATGTACCCCCCCCCCCCCCCCCCCCGGGGGGACGACACATCCTTATTGCAATATCCAAGGGGAACACACTGGAAATCCTCAAGGTTTTTCCAGTTTGATCCGCACGATGTAGAGTCCTCTTTCAGTAGAAACGAATAGCTGCAAGATGCCATTTACTGTAACATCGAAGAAATAGCGTTACTTGGAAGACTGACGTCGCTTTTACGAACTATCGAAAATCTGACAAGGAAATTGAGGTATTTGGTATATTTGTGGGCCTGACGGCGAGGCTATTTTAAGCGGCGACTATTTCTGCGTCACGCTATCTTTTTAGGTGCATCAAATTTCATTGCTTGATTTATGCTTTTTATCGATGCGTCATGTCACAGAACGTAAAACATCATGTATTTGCGAAAAATGCTAAAAGAGAGATGACGCAGAAAGTTATTTATTAAATATTCCGCTCGGAAACTATACTTGTAAGGAAAAGGACATTGTTCGATTTCTGAGCAAGTTTATGAATATGAATAACGTGATGTCGAGCTGTTGTTTTATGAGAGTTTGCTGTCTTTTGCGTGACAGCCGTTTAGCGAAGACACATAAGGAGTTGGGGAAAATAGCCTCGATGTTTTTTGCTCTGGACACGTCACTTTTTGCGGGCCAAAAAAGACATTTTGAGACATTGAACTACAAAGATAAAGCTCAGACTTGACGTGTCGTTTTATTCAGAAAGACATGTACTAGGAGTTATATTCAAACGACATTTTCTTGCGTGATAGCCGTTCAGCAGGCCGCGTTGGAATTTGTTGAAAATACTCTGAACATTTTTTATTGTCGCCGCGTCGCTTTAAGCGGGCCAAAAAAGACAACTTAAGACAGTGAACTAGAAGAATTAAGCTTCAACTTGACTAACAGTATTGTACAGAAATTTATGTACTAGGATTTTTATAGGCCTCCGAAGTTGACCCAAATTTTACCTCGAGCAAGAACACCAGAAGGTCATAATTTTCGACGGGTCAATAAGCAGAATTAAAATTAAAAAATATACATGTATTTTACATTTTAGGGAAGATTAAAGGATTGTTTACTAAGTCAGGAAGTGGCAAACCGGGAAAGCTTTTCGTCGTTGCGTACGGACTTGCTGAAGTTGCACGATTTTTCATCGTTTTTCCGGGGGGTCAAGCGACCGTCTAGCCGTATCTTAAACTTTTTTATTTTTCGGAAAACAAAAAAAGCGGTGGAACTTTCAAATGAGATTTTTGAAAACAGTTCACCCAGGCGGTTTTTCAGGTGAAATAAAATGAATCATAAAATTTCGGTTCTGTCGCCGGATTCTTGATATTTACGGGCAGGAGCTCTTAACAACGAGAGAACAGCATTAACATTTAGCTTTGTTCACCATATATTTTCTCGTGGTAAAGGTGAGGCAAAATGAAGACGACTGATTGGATATTAATTTAAAGTTTATCTGCAATTCAAATAAATTACTTGAGTCTCAAGGCCTGTTTTTTTTTCCAACGAAACAAACGCAAGCGTAATCATATAAGCGGAAAAACTATATAACACGGGCTCAAGTTATTTCAACTTGAAAACCGCGGGCTCGACGCAGGTATAAGCATAAGAGCAAGCATAAGCCTCAAGCATAAGAGCAAGCATAAGCATAAGCATAAGCATAAACATAAGCATAAGCATAAGCATAAGCATAAGCATAAGCATAAGCATAAGCATAAGCATAAGCATAAGCATAAGCCTCAAGGATCCTTTTTCTTTCCCTTGCGACGTGGCGATTTCTAGTGAAAACCTGATGAGAGGAATGCCAAGAGTGTTGTTCTTGTGTTTGTGCGTATTCTTATACTTGCATTGCTGTCGTTTTCACTAGAAAGACCGTTGTTATGCCTTAATAATACGTGCTTGCTTGTGTCTCTTGTGTCACTAGTGTGAAACCAGGCGAAGGAATTATAATGTTAATAAGAGAGTAATGTAGTGTAGATTGTCGCACACACAAAATACAATATATAACTTCAGATAAGCAGTCATTTCTTCAAATAATTTATGGAATATGAAGAGAAAATTTAACGGTAGATTTAACAAGTACTCCGTTTCAACATCCAATTTCTTCGCCTGTTGATTCATTTATATCAGATATATTGTATTAGTTCTATAGGCTATCGTACGTGGTAACCAATACTGACTTTTAATAAATCAAATTTCCTCCTTTTTCTGGAAACTTGTGATGCCTTTTAAACTCTAACAAAAAATTAATATATAACTTTTACACACGTTATCGCATTGGAACATTTGAAATTAGAACAAAATACCTTCCTATGTTCAATAGCAAAACATTTATCTAATTTGCCCCCTCCCGAAAACAATTATTAAAATTGAATTTTCAAATATACGTTTCCCGAAGGAGAAGATTTTGTTTTCAAGTGATAAAAACTCAACAGTTGTTCTTGTTTCCCCCTGGTTTTGATGAATCATTAAATTCTCCTAATAGATATCAAATAAGTGCAAGACAGTCATCAATGAGAATTCATATACCTTTCCTTTACCGTTCACAGTTTCTCAAACGGCCATGGAGAGGTGCAAACGTAATTTAAAACAATTGATGCTCCACTGAAGACAAGCTTCAAAATAACGAAAACAAGACTTGTCTGTAAACTTAACTATGATGGCAGTACTGATGTTCTTAGTTAGAATATTGGGTCATTTTGGTCTTTCCATGTCCCCTTTTCCACGTCGCGATCAAATTGTGATGAAACGTTGTAAAATCGGGGGGAAAATGGCCTTTCCTTTACATAAACGGTTTGAAATCACCGCATTAAAACGAAAAAAAAACCGAAACTATCAGCTGACCAAAGTTATTCTTGTCTTTCCAGATGTCCACTCAAAAATAAAAGGGAACATTTCGAATTCGCGATCACACTTCAAAATCGAGGCAGAAATCACCACAAACCGGTACTAAATTCGATCCATAATACTACTTACCCCATTTTTGTCGTTATCACCTGCAAAGATTTTAGGCGCGCCCCTCATGTCACGCTTAAAAAAAGAAATAAAATCAAAGCTATCAGTTGATCTGATTGTTAGCAACGGATGATAGCTCAACGGCAATAGTTAGGTAGTCATAACAAATAAATTTATTTATTACTATTATTTAGTATTTATTGTGAAATATTTACTACAACGGATCATAAGGACACAAAGCAATATCATAATTATCCTTACGACCACTATAGGACAGTTAACTGAAGGCAGTTTTTTACGTGGATAATGAGTTATAACTGTTTAAAATAGACTCCAGAGGACCATAGTCTATATGATTCTGAGGTGGTATGCACATCTCGGAACGCCTCACAGGATTGGCTGAGAAAACAATAGAACAAACAACGAAACAATGGGCCCTAGCCACACAAACAATACATGTGCATGATAACCAGGTCCAATGAAATTACTGAGAGGTTCTGAAGAGGTCATGGTATCTGATGATTCTAACAAAAAAGAACTTTTAAAAATGTATTCTCTTCTCATGAAATATGGAAATGTTGACAATCTAAATACATCTTTCATAGAAAAGACAATTTTGCGGAAAGTTAATACGCATTACTCTCTTCTTGATAGTATCCATGGTAGAACCCAACTAAGCAGGAAATCCTTTCTAAACTGTGCCTGGATATTCTAGTATAGGTCTTACAAGACCTGACCCCTAAATCGATATTCATTTTCATATCTGACCCCTAAATCAATACTAATTTTCAGATATGACCCCTAAATTGATACGCATTTTCAGATGTGACCCCTAAATTGATACTAATTTTCAGATCTGACCCCTAAATTGATACTCATTTTTTTCAAATCTGACCCGGGCTACATCGATACTCATTTTCAGATCTGACCCCTTAATTGATACTCATCTTCAGATCTGACCCCTACATCGATACTCATTTTTAGATCTTACTCGTAAATCGATACTCATTTTCAGATCTGACCCCTAAATTGATACTCATTTTCAGATCTGACCCCTACATCGATACTCATTTTCAGATCTGACCCCTTAAATTGATACTCATTTTCAGATCTGACCCCTACATCGATACTCATTTTCAGATCTGACCCCTAAATTGATACCCATCTTCAGATCTGACCCCTACATCAATACTCATTTTCAGATCTGATCCCTAAATTGATACTCATTTCCAGATCTGACCCCTTAATTGATACCCATTTTCAGATCTGACCCCTAAATTGATACCCATTTTCAGATCTGACCCCTAAATCGATACCCATTTTCAGGACTAAAACAGCTCGATAACCCATGTCCATTTGAGCCACACCCAGCTGGACGGGGTAGGGGAGGGGGTTAACTATAAAAGTAGATAGAAACGAAGTGAGCAAGCAGCGATAACTGTTTACGCAGAACTGATATTGATGGATCGATTGACAGATTGCTTGATATAGTGTAACTTTATCAGTATACACAGTATTTACTTCCACTCACGATAAAATGCTAACAAGCAAAAAGAGTGTAATTAAAGTAATTCATTACAATATAACAGTGCCACCTACGTTATTCAAGCCACTTAGAGAGTAACGGATGTATTCAACATAGAATCTAGATACAAACGATTTATTCAGTTTCTGTTTCCAGTCCATTTCAGCCCTGTTCAGTTTTACAATCTACATTAATTCTCTTATTGCTTTATTATCTTTGAAGCGTTCAGGGGCACCCAAAGAAGAACGTTTAGGAAAATGGTTGGAATGGTGCTGTACTGTTTTCCCAGTATTTTAGTGACTTAAAGGAAACTATGTGAAAGCAGAAACCCATAAGTGGGTTGAAACGTGTAACGCGCAATATTCATTTTTTGCTTAGTACCATATTTGGAAACCCCTCGGTCTCTCGAGATTGGAAGCAAGTTGTTCTTGCAAATTGATTGGTTAATATTTTTATCTTGATTTTCCAAATATGGCTGTAACAACTTCTTAGCAAATTGAATAATCGGAAGCTTGTATTGAAACGTGCAAGAAACAGTTGCACGTTTCAACCCACTTATGGGTTTCTGGTTAAAGCTAATACAGTTTGATATTTTCTGTTTTTTTTTTAGCTGAATATTTCAGCTGCAGAACATTTTAGGGAAAGGAATCTTATGCTCCAAACTTACCAGCTACTTTTACCTTTTCGAAAATCCTAGCTGGCCTTAGTTCTTACCCAAAACGACATTTTTTATCCCTGCGAAAACAAAAGCAGTGGCGGATCCAGCGGAGGTTCAGGGGGGGCCGCACCCCTTCCCCCCCATCAATCTCGTGTTTTTTGTTTTTTTTTACTACTTGCTTGACACTGAAATTCTTGCATATCACTATTCAACGGTTGATTTTTTTTTTAATGAAACGCGCGTTGCATTTTGCCACTAAGCTAATTTGAAATTCCAGGCATATTTAAAAATGTTATTGTGTGCGGGTACACTCTTATGGTCTGCTCGCAAAGCAGTACTGCCAGACTGGCGTTAACAGAAACACATGCTCGTCCCTTTATGATTAGAATTATTTAGACGGTAATGGGCCAAGGAAACTGACGTTAAATCACAGGATTATAACATGCAACCGCGACTGGGGGGAAGGTGTGGAGGAGAAGTTTGGACCCCTCCCCCTAATCAAAAATTCCTGGATCCGCCTCTCAAAAGGCGTTGAATGTTCCCATGTTGCGAAAGTTTGAGAAGACAGAAAAAACTCTAGATTGTATTCCAATTAAGTACGAATTTTTTAAGATGAATAAGGTCTTCCGAACAGACTTTTCACCAAAACGATTCATTGGGTGCTCCCACTGACTTTGATATTTACCTTTCCGTAATACAGGTAGAAAGCGCCATAAGTATCGTTTCCGCCTTCACCTACTGGAAGAATCTGCAAAGAAAATTAAGAAGGGAATTAATGTTTAAAATGTAACATAACAATAACATTGAACTTTTATTAGGATAAGAACAAATCATAACAGAAATTGCTAGAGGTTATCCCTATCGAGGACATACCCCACAAGTTAAAAGATAAAATAACATCCAAAAAAACAATATACAATACAATAAAATTTCTTATATGATGGAGAAAATTGCTTGGAATGATGAAGGTATTCCATCGACAAGATCTGACTCCTTGGATCTAAATCGGCAAAATTCAGATTTTCTGCTAGTACTGGAAATGTCTCGAACGCTCTTGCATCGTTCACAAACAAACTGAACTTACAAATTCTTCTGGAGATTCTTCAGAAAACAGATGACTATATTGATGTTCCCCAAATACTTTGTGATATGCAAATGAAAATGTTATAATTTTCATATTTCATTTATTTCCCGTGTCTGCCATCAATGTCATGATTTCATCTAAAGCTTTAAAATAATCTGTAACTCTGCAGATCAGCTTCTGTATTGTTATATTGTCTTACCTTTATTATTTTCAATTACATTACCTTTCCCTGCCTCGAATAGCGTTTTTGCTAATTTGCAGGGCAATTGTATTTAAGTTTAATATGTCTAATAAATTTTGTGTTGTTGTTGTTGTTGTCTAGAACACTCTAAAACTGCGACATGTTACTTAAATTTGAGGCGTGTCACTCAAATTTCATTTCAAATGTAAAAATATTATTTATACTTGAGAGTACACTGAAATAAAGGTTATTGTTGTAACTATTTTTAAAAATGCTCCGTGGCCTAACCCAAAACACAAAAGTTAGTCGTTCACCATTTCTTATAAACAAAATGCTAATTAGATTACGTCAATTCGGGAATCATTTATTATACAACTACTTGTTTTTACCTCCAAGTAATATTTTTACGAATCAATTGACTATCTACAGTTTATATTTAGTATTTCTCAAATTGATTTTCCTTAAGGTGGCTTCATATTGTTCAGCCCTCTCGTCTTTTGCATTCCATTACAGCTAGCCCGATGGTGTGGCTAAAAATCTTTTACTTGAAACCAGTAAATCTTTTATCAGTCATCAAAGTGGTATCCAAATGATGTCATCGTTCGTTGCCATGGAAACGCGAAAAGAGGTTAAAAAATACGCTACTTTGGACTATTTGAGGCTAATAACTTATAAACTACACGGTGAAAGTTTTTTTTTTCGATATATTTTTGTTAAATTGGCAAGAGAAACATTTAACAATTTTTAAAAAAATTCTGTACATAGAGTTCAGAGCTACCTTAAATTTATGTAAAAATGACATATCTCTGAATACTATGTACAGATTTTTTTCAAAATTGGCACAAATGTTTGTTATATTTATACGAGGAAAATATATAAAAATTAAAAAAATTCACCGAACAGTTTTGAAGTTATTAGACTCAAAAGGTTGAAAATGGGGTCTTTTTGGCCTCTTTTGACGTTGCCATGGTAACAAATTTTGATGTCGTAGCCACCTAAATTTGTTTATTGGTTTAAGTGTTTACAAAACCTGTACTAAACGTTTTCTCTTAACTTTACTGGTGTAGCTGTGATTGAATATCATAGATGTATCATGATGGGAATGTTTAAACTATTAGGAGCCACCTTAAGTTGTATTCTGCGTATTGTTAATTGACGTAGAAATAATGGCAAACTCCCGAATTGACGTCATCTAATTAGTATTTTGTAAATTCAAATCTCTATAACTCACTAACGCGACGTTAAAAACAAGAAATATTTAACTATTTAACGTACATAGAGTTGATTAAGCAAAAAAACAATTTTGGGGTTTTGGTGCACTTTAAATGAATTTCTAGATGTAACAAGTAGCCGGTTACGGCTTCACAAGCGGGCCGTTGGGTCCCGGTTTTTATACTTAGTGGATGGCGGACTAGTTCAAATAGAGCAAGTTTTGTTACGAAAACGACGAACTTTAAAAAAATGTTACATAAATATGCATTCTGTGAAATGAGAGATAACTAGATGATGTAATGTGGGCTCGTCCCGCAATTTTCTCTTTCGTAAACAAGCGATGCCTTTTCAGCGACACTTAGAATCATTTTCATCAATTATCGAATTATTTTTTCTATCAGAAAAAGAATCGAATCGAACCGGAAACCTCTGCATGCTAACATCCCTCCTTCACCACTAGACCTCTTGGTTGATCCGCCAAACCCAAGAAAAATTTAAATATAAAAGGTGCTTTTTTTAATGATACATCCGAGTAACCCTAACCCTATCCCTAGATCTTACCTAATCGCAAATCTAGCTCAGGTCTAGTAATCGCTTTACCTAAACCCAGTTTTATCTAATAACAAGATTCTCCGAGCAGCCTATACTCATGCGCATGCGTAAGAAAGTTTTATGATATATTTTAAACATGATAACAAGATGTCCGACATGGAGAAGAGTTACTCTTTCATTCATTCATCGTTCCTGTAAACCACGTTGTTTACTATTAAATGTTTTGTAAATAAAGCCAGTGATTCTTCTAAGTCTTATCTACCTAACGTGAACATTAGAAATGCAAGTAGGGTTGTAGGAAACGCTGTCGTGACACTTCAGTAACGCTGTTTTACCGGAAGTGAGAGTAGCCGGAAGTCACTAAACAGGAAGTGTAAATGGCGAAGTTATGAACCGGAAGTGCACAATTAAAAATGTGCATACATAAAAAAAATTATAAAAAGAAAAAAAGGAAAACGAAGGGCATTTTTTAACTCATTGCTCTTAGCGCATGAGTAATGATTGCCTTCTTTCATCCCAATCCAGGCTTAAAATAATAGAGAAATGGCTTCGACCATTACAAAAGGCTTGGTTACCAATGAATGTTAATGATGGCATCGACCGTTAAAAATGGCATCGCTTGTTTACGAAAGGGAATTCGGCCTCGTCGCCAAGTAACCCAAGAAAAAAACTTGTGTTTTATGAAGCAGCCTCGTCGCGCCATATATGGCAACGGACCACTTGAAAATATTTCAATGCCTTTTGCTTTTTTGTAATACTAAAAATATACCAAACAAGCAACAGTCCCGTACGGGCATGTTATACGTCGATTAATGTAGCCAGTACTTCTTTCTGTTGGAGATACACAACTGATGCTTCCAGTTTCAAAGGCAAGTGACGAAAACTCTAACTTACAAGCAAGGAATTTAATGGTGATGTCTTTTCAGGGGCACCGAAGCGAGACATATTTAGGAAAACGCTTGGAAGGCGATTTGTTTAGTGCTCTTGTCTTCTCCTGTCTCCGAGAATACATTTTTTCTGAATGGCTGGCGCTCTAAATATTCGGTCAGAGCAGCTAAGAATTGGTTCAATTTACAGACTTAAAAATAATATTTATGGTTACTTACAAAGAAAGGCATTTTTTTCTCTCCGAGAACACTTTTGTTTGGCCTTATGGCTGACGTTCTTAGTCGGTTGGAGCAGCTAAGAATTAACGGTTACTCACTAACTAAAAAAGTAATTTATGCCACCGTACATTGTTTCTGCTGATGATGGTCTCACTCTCTCTAAGAACACAGTTCTTTTTGGCCTAATGGCTGGCGTTCTTAGTCGGTCGGAGCAACTAAGCTTTTTCTTTGGTTCGATTAACAGTGTTAAAGACAATACTTACGGTTACTTGCAAAAAGTGATTTTTTTTTGTATTTTGTTTCTTCCGATGATGGTCTTTTTCTCCGTGATCATATTTTTTTTTGGTCCATAAATGTTGGCGTTTTGAGTCGGTAGGACCAGAGTGAAGAGGTGTTCAATTTACAGTCTTAAAAATAATACTTGCCTCTTGTGGACTTGCCGATGCTGGATCCTCCCAAGCAAACATCAGTAGAACACTTGTTCCGAAGGCGAGCAAAGTTGCTAGCTTAAACATAGTTACTTTAGCTTTTGAAGTTTCACTTAATCGAGATAACGTGCAAAACTAGCGAAAGGTTGTGTTGTCGAGTGTTTTAAAACTCTTAACCAGCCAAATTAAGAAAACTGTACGCCACTGAGAATCTTTTTTCTTTTGAAAGAAAAAAAAATTAATAAGATCTTTGCTGGGGGTAAAATAATTGGAAACAAGGAAAAGACAAAGAAAAAACATTTATTCTTAATTCAAGAATTAGTATTCTTAGTTCAAGTGTGGTAATTCGTAAATGTGTTTAGTTTAAATGGATCATTAGAAAATATTTTTTTTTTGTGGGGGAGTTATGTATGTTCCAATATCATTGGAAGATCCCAGGAAAGAAATCAAATTTGCTTTTTGTATAATAACTTTACTGTGTGCCTTTAACAAATGTTTCAGTATGTCAACTATTAATTTAGAGGAAGCAAACAATGCTTTTTAAAGCATTTAACTTCAAATCATATGCAATGCAAATAAGTTTTAAAAATGTATGTTCATAATACAATTTGAAGTTAACATGGCGTAAGAAGTTTTATTTTCACATTACAAATCACGTTGGAGGTACATAAATACATTTTAGACATATTGGTTGGTTTCAATGGATAATATAAGAGGTTTTGGATGAAATACTAATGTGTTGCCATTTACATTCCATTTACATGCAATACTTGCAATTACAATTCACATGCAATCTAACTTTCCGTGGTTTGGTTTTTGTGCTGTTTACAAGGTGGTTTAAAGTTTTCCGTCTTTTAACACCAATCTTAAAGTGTTTCGACATTAAAGCTATTGAACAGTAGTTTTCTGTGGTACTGTTTGTTACGCTGTACACGGTTGGCTAACTTTTAACTTTTTGGAAAAAATTCTGAGTGTTGTCATTTAAATACACATGGAGCAGTATTTTCTACACTGCATGTAGGTTTTATTCAGCTGCATATTTAACAGGTGGTTCTTACTTTTGAGCTTAATAAATTTGGATGTTTTCAAGATGCCATGTGAAGTTCCGAGGGTAATCTAAACGAATCTTAGCAATTAAAATCACAGAGGAGGCTTAAGCCATTATTTTACATGTAACAAAACCACTTTGTTGCATATCACGGAGAGTTTTTTATTTGCTTTACGTGTGGCTTGCAGTAAAAACAGCTGTCTTCCCCTCACTTGTCTTCTTTGAAAGTGGTTAGTATTGTAAAGAGAATATAAGATATAGATACGTGTGGGCTATCAACGAGCCTAGAATGAATACAATAACCTTGATTCCCTTTCTAATAACAATAAGCTTTATTTATACAGGAAATCAAAAATCAGTATAAAACTGTTCTATAGCTGCTCTCTCGAGTGACCCCGTCTGTTATAAAAACCGATAATTAAAGTTTGCAGATTAAATTCAAAGCAAAATATATTGTTTATTCTCCAAGGCATACTTTTGAAAACTAATTAAAAATAATATTAATAATTATAAGTGAGTAACTAAAATATTAACAATAAAATCTCTTTTCTATGTCTACCGACAAAGTATTTATCCAATTTTTTCTCTCCCACAAATAATTAAATTTTTCAAATGAATATTTCTCAGAGGAAACCAATTCTTCTCAGTTTTGTTTTTAGCTGATTAATATGAGACATTATTTTCACCAATTTCTCGTTAAATGTCGGTTTGTCACGACTAACAGACACGATGTTTAAGGGAGTAGTTCTGCTTACTTGGGGAACACTTTTCTTCCTGATAGCATCGTCACAACCCGTAAGTTGAATTTCACTGAGAGATTGCAGTTCTAAATGTAACAAGCTTGTTAGTGTTATAAAAAGAAACCTGTTCTTTTAGTCTATCTAAGACTGTGTCAGTTCAAGGATGTCAAGGGCGTTCCTCAGGCTGGAAAAATCCGCTAACGAAACGGCAAAAGTGATCATAATTAAATGCTGGCCGGCCAGCTATAAGGAGTAACGTCCTATTTTCTTCAGCAGTCGTGATAAATGAACAAACAAACCCGTAAAATCCACGCTGCTAACGACGCCACAAAAGCAAAATTCATAAAATGAATAAGAAGAATCATTTAATTAGACAGTTTGTACTATTAAAGGAAAGTTTAAAGATGGCCAACTAATATAAACTTTATCTAATCTAACAAATTTTGATGTTTTGGGAAAAATAAAAACCATTTACCTTCTTTTATAAAAGATTAGGGCTCCTAGAACACCAAGAGTTTGATATGAGGTAATTTTCGAAGGACGAACAAACCTAACAGAATGTTATCAGCGATTTTTCCACAATGCAAGGAAAGAATTTTGAAATAAAAAAAAAAGAGCCAACTTTTTCAATCAATTGTCATCCGGGCCATTCGTAGCCAAACGCACTTGCACAGTGGCACAGTAAGAAAACTGGACCATTAGTTTTGGGTTCTTATTGTAATCTACATGTCGTTGGCTTTTTAAGGGGACTGTATGCTCCATCGAAAATGATGAGTCTCGCTGAATTTTAGCCGAGTCTCGAAATTTATCTCGGCGATTAAAGAGGGCGTCTCGTAATCTCGGGCGCACCAAAAATAGGGCCGTCTCGGCGTCTCGAATTTGAAAGCCTCGCAAATCTCGTCCAACATGAGGCACTGGTTTATTTATGTCACTAGCCAAAAACTACTGAGCAAAAGCGAGTGAAACCGTAGTTTGCTGGCTCTGGCTCGGATGTTCAGAGCTCTGCGTCTCTGGCTCGGGTTCACTTGGAGGACTGCGTCTGTGGCTCTGATTTTTGGAGGACGGCGCTCGGGCTCGGATGTTCGGAGCTCTACGTCTCTGGCTCGGTTTTACTTGGAGGACTGCGTCTGGGGTTCTGGTTTTTGGAGGACGGCGTCTCGGGCTCGGATGTTCGGAGTTCATGCGCTATCTGTTAAAGTAACTATACAAAAACATAAGCCACAGCGTCAGAAAATAACAAAATTAGGGGATCACTGACTTCGAGTTTGGACATAGAACGCGTAGACAAATACCCAGATTTTGTAAAAATCAGCATTCTTAACGCGACATGGTCTCAATGGCTGTTTGTTGAAACACATTTAACTTTCTTAGACAAATTTATATTAGGTAAATAATTTTAACTAGTGTCATCCTTTTTAAGTAGATTTAACCATTATTTAGTAGAGCATTTGCAAATCCATATAGACTCAATATGAGCGAAATTTCAACCTCGAAAAGCACAGATTGTTTTCCTTTTTTTTTAGAAAAGTGCAATTTACCTATCAAATCGAACCTTATAGAGACTATGTCACCATTTTTAGTGTTATTTTGAAAAGCTAAAAGACATATTTATATCAGTGGAAACGCAAAAATAATGGTCCAGTTTTGTTTAAAATTGCTTTACGGGTATAATGAAACTATAAACAAGTGTTTCTGAATACAGATGGTCAGGATGGAAGTGGATCGGCAACTTAGGCCAATTTTTTCAAGATTGTTCAATGTGTTTTGGAAAATTTGCTAAAAATTGATTATGGTTTATTCTTTGTACAAGAGTTTACTTGATATCTTGTTCTTATTTCGTGTTTGAAATAAGATTCTCGGTTTTAATTCTAGCACAGTCTGAGACAAAAGCATAAAACCTGCCATGACATAGCCCCTTTTAACTCGCCGGGAATTTGAACCTTTGAAATCTGGTTTGTTCATATTCCCTTCTCCCAGGCCAAAGCTGCAGTTGTTCAAAGGCTCATATTAGGTGATCAAATGCCCCTAACGTCGAGAAACAGATTATAGCTTGTACACCCCATTTTGAAGTTTTATGCAACTTACACGTCTTTTAGCTTTTTTCAGGATAATTCGAAAATCACATCAACCAGTTCTTTTTAATATTAATGGAAGGATCGGTACAAATCGTTGATAAAAAAAAACAGTGCAGAGCTTTTTTAGTCCTTTGATCTTCAGTCAATTGGCTACAAAAGCCAAACTTTGACCTTCAACAGCGTCTAACATAACATGTCTTCTGGGTCGCATTCCGCTATAATTTCGATCGCGAAAATCACGCAACTCAAAACGTGTTCCTCAGCCCTGTAGGCCTGTCCCGATTGTGCTCGTAAAAGGCTGAAAAGTTGCTCCCTAGAATGCCAAAAAGGGGCTAAAAAATTGCCAAAAATCCAAAAGGTTGCTACCTAATTTTCGAAAGTTGCTACGTAAATTTCATGATATTTTCTACAAACGTTAATTAAAGCTTCATTTTATGTTTTTCTCAATAATTGCTAATATCGGTTAAGAAAAATAGCTTAAAACTTTAAGCTTTAAAGAGTTCTTCGCAGATTAGGCGCATTTTAAGGATCGAAATTACGGAAAAAACTTATGGTTCATTTGACGTCTTATCAAGTGGCAGGTTATTTGTTCAAAACGGCCTTGATAAACATCAATAAATTCGCTTAAATTGAAATTTTCTATCAAATTGTTCACTTTTTCGTGCTTCATACGTGCTGTAAACCTTTAATTTGCTCAAAAGTTGCTCAGAAAGGTGAAATTTGCTCGTGGTTGCTAGAACTGCAAAAAGTTGCTTCAAACGCCAAACGTTTCTCAAAAGTTGCCGAGCACAATCGGAACAGGCCTACAGCCCTGTGTGGTTCCACCTCTCGATTGTAGTGAAAAAATCTTACTTCGTATTTCAAACAATCGATTGACATTTGTCTCACTTTTATTCATTTTTCAGGAAAACGTTGAAAAAAGGGGAAGGAAAATTAAGGTGAGCAAGAAAAAGAGAATCATAATGGCACAATGAAGAGACAGATTGATTGTGACTTCTGCGCATAGTGTCGGCGCATAAATTTTCCTTTTTTTTATTTATTTGTTGCGTGTTTAATAGATTTTTTACGGCATTGCTCATACACATTTTAAAAATGTTCATCCTTCTCACCCCCGTTATTTAGACAATTTTAAAATAAACGACGCAATCAGTTTTAGTAGTAAGTGATCAGTAAGACAGTTATCCTGATTAGCCTGATGTGACTATTGGGATTTTAGTTCTTAATCATATCCTTATTAAAACAATTGCTTATTTGTCTCCTTGTCAATGATGTCATCGCCGAAATAAGTTAAATACTGATGATACATGTCTGGAAGTATTTTTTTAGTTCATTTAGCTGTATTTAGTTATAAACTAATCTAACGTTTTGAACAACACAGAGTTGCAACTTCATGAAATAAGATCCATTTTCTATCACTTTGTAATATTCATTTCTGGAACGTTTTACCCTCTTAAATTTTCAGCTAAAGATTTGCAGCATGGATCAGTGATTGTGTTTGTATGTGTAAGCTATTCGGAAAACTTGAGTAGGCTTTCTTAAAGTGCACCTAACCCCAAAATTGTTTTTTCGCTTAATCAACTCTATGTTCGTTGAAAAGTTACAGTTAAATATTTCTTGTTTTTAACTTTGCGTTAGTGAATTATAGAGGTTTGAATTTACAAAATGTTAATAAGATGACGTGGAATGAAGACTCGTTTATTATACAACTACTTGTTTCTACCTTCAAGTAATATTTTTTTACAAATCAATTGACTATTAACAGTTTTTATTTAGTATTTCTTAAATTGATTATCCTTAAGCTGTGAACTGCGTATTGTAAATTGAAGTAGAAATAATGGTAAAGTCTTGATTTGACGTCATCTAATTAGCATTTTGTAAATTCAAATCTCTATAACTCACTAACGCGACGTTAAAAACAAGAAATATTTCACTATTCGACTTTCAACGTGCATCGAGATGATTAAAAGAAAAAAAATTGGGGGTTAGGTGCACTTTAAGTTATTTGCAATCCTATTAGTGATTTTGCACGCACCTAAATAGCAGACTCAAGATGTTTACAGATCTGGTTGTGACTGTGCATTCAATTTGAAAATAGTATATCTCCAGAAACACGGCAACAATTTTCCTTTTCATTCTCACCAAACAAAATAAAATTTTCAAATTTTAGCAGCCAATTACGGCATCCTCTGATGATGAGTCAAGTACGTCACCGCCAGACGACCAGCCAACTACGTCACCACCAGCCGACCAGCCAACTACGTCACCACCAGACGATTGGCCAACTACGTCACCACCAGAAGGCGATTATGTGGTAGTGCATCAACCCGGATCGTATGTCATCTCTCTTGAATATCTCGAACGAAAAAGAGAAATATCCCCTGCCAAGGTAGCATGCGAGTGGTTGCTCTTATGTAAATGTTTTCACATACTTGAAAAATTAGCAAAAGAAAGAGACTGCTTACATTGTACCGTCCAAAATAGCTAAATTAATTAATTAATATGACCACATTTTCATGGCCCATCAGTGGTAGTATTAAGGGGGTTCCACGGTACTCTGATGTACTTGCACAATACATCTAAGCAAGAGAAAATAATTGGACAGAGAGGGAGTCTCCCAGTAATGGGTTTGGGATATCTTAATTGCAAAAAAGTTATTTTTAGTAACAATGCGGACCATGCGAAAACATTTTCCGGTGAGCTGGTTGACTTCCGGAAGACTCGCTTTCATGAATCAGCCCGTCAAGCCAGGCGGTGTCAGCAAATTAAAAAATGGCGACCATCGCGGTGGTAATTTCGCATGTGAAAATGAAAGTAAAATGGTCCTGTTTGAGCAAAGAACGTTATAAAGTACCACAGCGGCTGGATACATAGATCTTCATCTATCTTTATACACAAACTGTTGCAACTGAAGCGGTAAAAAGGGGGCTGGACAATTCAACTTACCGGACAGATGCCAATCAACCATCCACTCCAATCTCTTGTAAGCGTCGTTTCTAAAAGTTTGAAGTCGCTTTGCTCGATCGATGGCCAGCCCATCCAAACTTTTCAGACGTGAAATATTTGCATACTGTAGAATTCAAAGTTGTATGTTTTTTATAGCTGAAGGATAGGAGGATTCTCTTCTGGGAAAATCACTTTTTAGGAATTTCAACACGGCAAGGAGTTAAAAACGCTAAAACCGGTTATATGCTTTATACGTTTGGAAGGACTTTGTCAGGAGCAACTTCTTTCCACTGATGGAAAATGAATATCAGTTCTGTTGAGGTCAGCTACCAAGGAACTCTATACTGACAGCCGGGTTAGAGGTTATTTAGGGCCAAAGTGTAAGTAAAATTTCTGGAAAAGTGATTAAATTTTATTTATTCGATAGGCCGCGTGTTCTAAGTTAAATTCATTTATTAAAGCTTACTTGGATTATTGACTTCAAAAAAAATCCAGTAGACTCGTATTATTTTATTTCTAAAAAGCGAATAAATAAAACACGCTTTTCTAGTGATGTCACCTTAATTTATTCATTGAACTTTGGGATAAAGGCCACCATTTCTTTTTAGTAAACTTGCAGACCTTATAATAAAATTGCGGGCCTCCCCTTTGTCAGACAAAAGATCAGAAAGTTTGGCTGACACTGTATGCGACGTCAAAAAACTTAAATGACCTACTATAGAAAATAGAGGCAATCAATTAAGAATTGTAGCTAAGGTGAATGCATTGACCATACACTTAAATTCCACCCAAGGCCATTTTTTTTAATAAATGATTTCGAAAGAGCGGATCGATGCCCTGCTTGGAAGCTATTAGAAAAGGTAAATAGAAAGCGTGTAACCGACGGCGCTTCCAAACAAGGCATCATCCGTTACGGTAGTTTTCATTTATTAAAAAACGTGGCCTTGGGTATGATGCATTTTCGTATTGAAACTTAGCTAAACTTCTTTAAGCCTAAACACAAAAGTTAATAATATTAATTGCCTTTTAAGTCTAGAGTGGACCAAGTTTTTGACGTCGTGATACCGTGTTCAGCAATCTTTTAAACTGAGGTTAAGCTGTACTTTGACATGTACAAACAAAGGATCGTTGCCGCATGCGAGTTTACTAAAAAGAAATGGTGGCCTTTTATCACAAAGTTCAATCAATAAATTAAGGTACATCACTAGAAAAGTGTGTTTTATTTATTCGCTTTTTAAAAATAAATAATACAAGTCTACTGGATTTTTTCGAAGTCAATAATCCAAGTACGTATAGATGAAAACTAACTACGCATGAATTAAACTTAACCTAAAACACGCGGCCTATCGAATAAATAAAATTCAATCACTTTTCCAAAAAGTTTACTTACACTTTGGCTCCAAATAAACCTCTAACCCGCGGCTGTCAGTATAGAGTTCCTTGGTAGCTGACCTCAACAGAACTGATATTCATTTTCCATGGAAAGAAGATGCTCCTGACAAAGTCCTTCCAAACGTAAGCTTATAGAAAACAAATCCATGCATGCATGTGAACCGGTTTTAGCGTTTTTAACTCCTTGCCGTGTTGAAATTCCTAAAAAGTGATTTTCCCATAAGGGAATCATCCTATCCTTCAGCTACAAAAAACATAACAACTTTGAATTCTACAGTATGCAACTATTTCACGTCTGAAAAGTTTGGATGGGCTGGCCATCGATCGAGCAAAGCGACTTCAAACTTTTAGAAACGACGCTTACAAGAGATTGGAGTAGGTGGTTGATTGGCATCTGTCCAGTAAGTTGAATTGTCCAGCCCCCTTTTTACCGCTTCAGTTGCAACAGTTTGTGTATAAAGATAGATAAAGATCTATGTATCCAGCCGCTGTGGTACTATATAACGTTCTTTGCTCAAACAGGACCATTTTACTTTCTTTTTCACATGCGAAATTACCACCGCGAGGGTCGCCATTTTTTAATTTGCTGACTCCGCCTGGCTTGACGCGCTGATTCATGAAAGCGAGTCTTCCGGAAGTCAACCAGCTCACCGGAAAATGTTTTCGCATGGTCCGCATTGTTACTAAAAATAACTTTTTTGCAATTAAGATATCCCAGCCAACGCCCCTAGACTCCCTCTCTGTCCAATTATAATCTCTTGATCTAAGTAATTATCTTTGATGACAGGTAGGTAGTTATTATAATTTCTATAACACCAAGGGGAACGTTTATTCGACGGTGGGTGCTTATTTCAGGAAATACGCTTTCCTCTTACTGACAATACACTTTTTATCAGAATTTAAAGAAAAACGTTTTTAACATAAAAAGATTGTAACACAGGTGCTCCGTTGCCCACCCTCTCCTCAGTTCTTTGTGTCTTATGGTCAGTATTTTGTTGGCCAGATAAGTTGGAACATTACTAATATTGTTTTTGTTCTTGTGCTAGAAATGGAACTACAATCGAGAAGTGTAAGTTAACTGAAATTTTTCTGTTATGAATTTTTGTCATTTTCAGTTTGAGCCATGATACCAATATTCAAATTATACTCGCTGTTAATTTTGTTCGTTTCCTGTTATTTCGAAAAATCTTTTAATTCTCAAAACAGGCCGAAACTGATCGAAACTGGAATAAACAGGTTGTCGGTAACTAGGAAAAAACGAATTTGGTGAGGCGTTAAGGAATGTACAGCACTGCTTCTACACATTAAATTCTTATAGATGACATATTTTGTAAAAATTAAGGTTGGTATTAGAGAAAAATACTGGTCAGACGTAATGGCCAATATTTTGTCATATTAAGAAGACGGCTGAAGAACAAGTTTATTGCAAGCTTAAAACGTTTTTATATTAACAATTTCTCCTGCATGAACAGTCCCGTCTCCGTTTGCATTGTAGGATGCTGAAGAGGAACCATTCTAACTTTTCTTTGTTTTCGCAGATTAAATGAGCCGATGCTTCATAAAAGACGAAAGGTCAGTAACATTAGTCGCTTTCTTCAGTCTTGTTCTCGATGTGAATTATGTGAATTTAATGATAATCTGAACGCTGATAGTATTTAGATTACGAAACTGACAAATATAATCTTTGTTGGTCATGTTAAAACAATGCCCTGACATTTGTAATTTTTTTACCTAGAAAAAGGGACGTAAACGCAGAAAGAAAATTAAAACTACTACTTCGCCACGACACGATCAGTCAACTACATCTCCGCCAGAAGGCCAGCCGATTACAACTACGTCATCAACAGAAAGCCAGTCACCAACAGAAGGCCATACTACGCCAGGTTGGTCTCCTGGGTGGTATGACGTACCCCCCAAATTTTTCGGAAGGAAAAGAGAAATCACCTATTCCAAGGTAGGTCAATTGCGTTTTTATACTTATTTTACAAACGTATTCAAATACTCCAATACTAAACACACACGATTTCGTGCGTCAGGTTGTACCTCATGCTAAATGTTCCAAAGGAGAAATTGATACTGCAAGGTGTTCAGTGTCATACTATTTACAGCGGTCTTACACAAAGCGATATAAAGGAGTCACCTCAAGGAATAAATTATCACTTCGAGAAAGAAGTTGTTCGTTCAACTCGATCATGGCCGAAGCGAACCAAGATTTACAAGCTCCAGAAGCTGAAGTGCCTCAAGTGCCTCAAGTCCAGCAGCCTGCTCAGGATAATGTGCAACAGCCTGCTCCTCCTGGCGCCGCTCAAGGGGTAGTTTTCTTGCCTTTTTCTTTATTCCCATTTCCGTGGTTTCTTCCTCCGCCCACGTGTCATTTATTTCATAGTGGTCTTCTCTGACTAAGGAGCAGAGGTTGGTTTTTCGTGGCAATTGTTTTTCACGTTTCCTTGCTCTTCCTAGTGTTTTTGTTAGTTACAGGGACGCAAATTGCTAAATTACTCGTTCCCTGGTATTTTATGGTTGTGGCTCCAGAGCAGAAGTTATTTACGGCATTTGGCATTTACCTGACTCTGTCGAGCGTTTTGTTTGTTACAGGGACGCAAATTGGTAAATTACTCGTTCCCTGGTATTTTATAGTTGTGGCTCCAGAGCAGAAGTTATTTACGGCATTTGGCATTTACCTGACTCTGTCGAGCGTTTTGTTAGTTACGGGGACGTAAATTGTTAAATTACTCGTTCCCTGGTATTTTATAGTTGTGGCTCCAGAGCAGAGGTTATTTACGGCATTTGGTATTTACCTGGCTCTGTCGAGCGTTTTGTTAGTTACAGGGACATAAATTGCTAAATTACTCGTTCCCTGGTATTTTATGGTTGTGGCTCCAGAGCAGAAGTTATTTACGGCATTTGGTATTTTCCTGACTCTGTGGAGCGTCTTTTTTTGTTAGTTACAGGGACATAAATTGCTAAATTACTCGTTCCCTGGTATTTTATGGTTGTGGCTCCAGAGCAGAAGTTATTTACGGCATTTGGTATTTACCTGGCTCTGTCGAGCGTTTTCTTAGTTACAGGGACGCAAATTGCTAAATTACTTGTTCCCTGGTATTGCATGTATTGTTTGTGGCTCCAGAGCAGAGGTTTTTTAAAAGTCTTTTGTTTCCTGACTCTGTTGAGCGTTTTGCATGTTAGTTACAGGGACGCAATCCCTGATATTGTTTTGTTTGTGGCTCCAGAGCAGAAGTTTTTATTACGGTTTGTTGGTTACATATACTCGTATCTGTTTTATCTTGCTTACTGGTAAATTATTTATCTGTTTTCCGCTATATTTGTTCGTTTCCTGCTGCCTACTTGTTTTCGGCTATTTATTTAATTGCTTTCTGTTTTGTTCAATGTTTGGCGCCTCTAGCCCCATGGCTT
This sequence comes from Dendrophyllia cribrosa, assembly GCA_024195265.1. Classification (NCBI taxonomy): domain Eukaryota; kingdom Metazoa; phylum Cnidaria; class Anthozoa; order Scleractinia; family Dendrophylliidae; genus Dendrophyllia; species Dendrophyllia cribrosa. The sequence goes on along the minus strand of JAJLRJ010000008.1, from coordinate 39,649,495 downwards.
AAGTTTGTTTTGCGGGAATTTTCTATCTCAATCCTACACAGGACGAAATAACGACTTTAAGTGCAAGTAAAGGTTCATTAAAGAAAACTTAAAGAACAATTTCGACTATCTTTAAGTGCACCGTAAATTACTTAAATAAGCCTTTACTTGACAACACTTAAAGCTAGTAATGAACAATTTAAGTTGCCTTTAAGGGTCTTTAAGTTGTTGAAAAGTTGAATTAAAGATAACGTAAAGGTTCTTAAACACATTAAAGATACTTACTTACTTTAATACATTTAAGAGTATTTACGTCTCAACTTAAAGATTTTCGATACCTTTAAGTAAAATTTAATTTTCTCTTAAAGATTAGTAAATTCATTATTTCGTCCTGTGCTATGTCTGGGTGTTATTTCGTTGTCAGGAAGTATCCTGGTTGTGCAAGTATATTTTGTGTTAATGCAGTTAAAGTTGTTTTTTATTATAGGTTATAATTTTCACTATATTTTTGCCTATGCGTATTTTGTTTTGTCTCGATTTTATTTCTTCTCCGTTTTGCTTCTCGTTTTGTTTTATTGTGTCATGCTGCGTCTATGGATTTATTTGTTGTATGGCCGTTTTTGTTTCCTGGCCTTGTTTAAGGTTTTAATTATCACGTTTTGGCTTATTCTATTCAGCCTCTATTGTTCTTTGCCCCTTGTCCTTAGTCAAGTCTCGGTTGTTTGTGTTACGGGGAACCCGTTTGCATCTTTTCTGTGGCCGCCATTCTTCCATAACTCAAAGGAGTATGGGTAAGACCGGTGTAAATAGGATACTATTTACAGCGGTCTTACCCAAAGCGATATAAAGGAGTCACCTCAAGGAATAAATTATCACTTCGAGAAAGAAGTTGTTTGGTTCGTACTTGCTCATGCGTCGCGTTCAGCCTTGTGTCATCTTGCCTGTACTCCGCTCCTTTTGGTCACTTTCTATCCCGCCCTTCCCTCCCTTTGTATACTAACTTTTTGCCTCCGTATTCGAAAGTGGCCGCCATTCTTCCATAACTCAAAGGAGTATGGGTAAGACCGGTGTAAATAGGATACTATTCACAGTTCATTGTAGCTACTGCGGTATAGTTCAATTAAATGACTCGTTATCTTGATCCAGTTCAGTTAATTATACTACATTAATTCTCTTCACTGACTTACTCAAGCTATCTTGATTTATACTTTTACACAGCCGCAGTCTGTGGATAGAGGGTCCATGAAAGTAGAGAATCGCCTGGACAACACGTCTGCAAGGAAGCGAGAAATCATATCTAAAGTACTAAATGGATTGTTAAGAAAGATAAAGGTATTTGTCTCTTTGCTGACGAAACGCGAACAAAAGGCCAACATTGTTAAATATCTTTTATTTACGTTTCAATATTTCAAAAGCGCCAGATCAAGATCGTGGGGGGAGGGGGGGGGGGGGGGGGGGGGGGGGGGGGGGGGCGATGGGGGGCGTTGGGTTGTCTGCTCAAAAGTTTTGGTGGGAGGGCGTGTGCGGCCTGCATTCTTGAAACCTTTATGTACCAAAATATGCAATTTTCCCTCCCTTACTCATTTTCACAAATATTTTAATTTTGTTACTAACGCCGCCAAACTCGTGCTCGGCAGAAAATGCTTTATGCTTTTCTTCCGAACTGGGAAGAATTATCGCTGCATACTACTTAGCAGGCGATCTTCAAGCTTTATTCGAGAGGCACATTAAATTGTCGCCGTCTGTTCTCGAACGATGGCAAAGCAAGAAAGAAGCAGCCGCCATGGACCAAATTTTTGACATGCAGATCAGCTGTACACTTTTATATGATTTAAAACCGAAAACGAGGTAGAGAAGATATTGATAGCTTTAATTCTTCGTGGGTGAGGCATGCATGTTGTTTTGTTTAATATCCACCAGTTCCAGTTGTGTGAATGTCTGTACAAGATAGCCTATTTGACTCTTTAAGCCTGGTTCACACTAGCGACAAAACGACATAACGGCGAGGTCACGCAAATTCAAAACTCGACGTATATCGATGTTTTATGTCACCAGTGTGAACAACACAACATAACGACATAATAGGAACATAAAAACATGGACATAACAACATAAGGAAAAAACGGATCTTTTCTTTATGTCATTATGTCCATGTTCTTATGTCGTTATGTCGCTAGTGTGAACCAGGCTTTACATTTCATTGTTTCATTATACACTTAGAACATTATTAAATGGCAACAATTTTATCCTTGCGCATTGCTTGAATCAGTTTCAATAAACCATTTCTGGACATCAACTGATTCGCGCACAGTACGAGCCACTGAGAAGAAAACGAGACAAAGTTACAAACACTATCGACCCCTCCTTAGGATTATTGAATTGTCCAAGAGATACGTGACCAGACCAGTCAAGGGGCCGGTCTCTCTGGCTCCAAGGGACGGGAAGAAGAGATACCCTGGGAACGTGGTTGACCAAACCCCTAAATACAATACAATACAATACAATTTTATTTTACTCATAACAATAGATATATACATTTTACAAGAACACACTAAAATAAACAAGAAAAACTACAGATAATATAATACTTATAAAATATAGATTAACTTTAGAGCCTGGAGGCTAAATTAACCAAGAAGTTTTCAAGTTAGCCTCCTAAATCGATACTCATTTTTAGATCTGGGGCCGGATTCACGAAGCCCTTCTAAGTTAAGACATATCCTAAGTATTGTTTCTTAACAATAGCCTATTGTTGGAATGACAACAGACTATTGTTAAGAAACAATACTTAGGATATGTCTTAACTTAGGAGGGCTTCGTGAATCCGGCCCCTGAACCCTAAAACTTTTAACAATTTAGTGCAATCAGCGAAATTCTGACTGCTCATGGAACCAATTAGAATGGTCCTTTTCATCAAACGTACATTCTTCTCTCAGTTAATGCTTCCAAAGCCAACAAAACTCCACCAACACTGCCGTATCCAAGACTGCATTCAGGTTCTAAAACAATCCCCCATAAATTCGGCGTAAGAAAAACAGCGATCTCTTCTTCCAATGTACAGTTGGGTTTTTGGTGAACAATTTTCAATCAGAGAAACGCAATGACATACTTGTTAAATAATTCAAGACCAAATGGGTTAAAAGTTGTTGATATCCACTAACAAAGCCAGTAAAGCAAACAGTGCACAATTTGCCTCGATGTCATCCCTAAGTACAAAGCAAAGGTCACTGCATTTTGTGCACTGTTAGGCAAGTACTCACATATAACAGAAAGGCATAATGAATGGTCATTCAAAAAAATATATAAGCCCTGAAAAATTTAAATCAAATTTTAACGGTCTCGCAGTCTCGTTTTTTAAGCGGTTCGTTTGTCGCAAGTTTCTATTTTTTAGCAAAGCAACCTAATTGGGTTTCAGCCTCGGTCGCTTTTTTTCAAACCTATCGGAAATCCTTTTAGGGAAATCAAGAGGTTACTCGGCAGGCATGGCAGGCATGGCGGCAGGCATGGCGTCCGGACGTGCGATGTGACGCTCCATCTAAAACATGGGTTAATAGTGCTTGATTTCTACAACAATTACTGCGTTTTGATGGAAAATCTCGGACTTTTAACCAGTTATCTGTTTTAACGAGAGCTGACAAATTCCTATGGGAAGAAAACGTTCCAAAAGAGGTTCAAGCTCCTCAAACAGCGACGATATGCCCGCAAATCAGGATACTTTGCTTCAGTTAAAGGATGCGATTGACTCCTTGAGACAAGCCATGGAGACGGGATTCGCTGATATGCGATCCGAAATGGACAAGTTGAGATGTGAGCTGAAACTGGAAATCGATCAGATCAGAACGGAAACAAGAGATATGAAACAAAGCTTAGAATCCACCCAACAAGATGTAGACACGATGAAAGAAGAAGCAGAGTCGAATTTAAAGAAGACCAGTGCTGAGGTTGAAGCCCTGCGCAGCAAGATTGCCATCCTAGAAACACAACTAAAAACGGAAATTGAAAATAATACCAGGCTCGAGCAATATACACGACGAGAAAATTTAAGATTCAATAACATACAGGAAACCGAAGATGAAAACTGCAAAAATTTGGTCTACAACATCATTCAGAACGAAATGGATATCGATACCAGTGGTATCAGTTTTCATGCCGTCCATAGAGTGGGAAAAGTAATAGAAGGTAAATGTAGACCAATAATTACACGATTTATTAGCCGCGAGGACCGTGATATTGTTTGGAAGAGTAGATCTAAGATTAAAAACTCTGGTAACTATGCGAACGCATATATAACTGAAGATTTTGCAAGAGCGATCCAAGAGGAACGCAAAGTTCTCATTAAAGCAATGATGAAAGCGAGGGAAGAACATGGTATAGCAAATGCGAAAGTTATCGGAAGGTTTCTACTCATTAACAATGAAAAATATAACTATCAAAATGTTCCAGAATTTCTAAAATAGATCTTTTTTTTCGTCTTGATATAAAAACCATCAATTTGCATATTACTCTAACTTTTGGAATAGCTACTAATGAATCCATTGTTTTTTTTTTTGTGATCCTGCTGAGAGTTTTTTTTTTACCTCTACAATGGCTTTTTTTAGATATGTTAATGTTATATTAAGCGCTTCTTGGGTATCCCATATGTATTACGTAACCCAAGGCACTTTTTTCTATGTGTTTGTTTTTATTCTAGGTTTGTTTTTTTTATTGTTCTGCTGCAACTTTTGTTTATTATGTTCGTATTTTTATTACTCTTTGTTCATACTAAGTGTTAATAATTTGGGCTTGTTAATTCCACTTCTGCGTTTTACAATTGCTTTGTTAAGTACCTATCAATCATCACCTATACTGACGAATTAGTTATTTGTTCTCTAAACGTGAGAGGTTTGTCAAACACTATGAAAAGGCGTGAGACATTTCGATGGCTCATGATGAAAAAAATATGCAATTTATTTTCTTCAAGAAATTCATTGCACTAAAGATAAGGAGGTCTTCTGGTCTGCTGAATGGGGGTATTCAGCTATATTTAGTAGCTTTTCTAGCGCCAGCGCCGGAGTATGTGTACTTTTCAATAATAGTTTCAATTTCCAAATTTTGAAATCGTTTTCTGATCCAGAGGGAAGATTCGTTATAGTAGATATCAAAGCAGAGAATAAGATTTTGACTCTAGTGAATATTTATGCACCGAATAACGATAATCCTGCTTTCTTCAAAAATGTTCTCAATCAGCTTCTCTCTTTTGACTGCGGTGAGATAGTTCTGGGGGGTGACTTTAATTTAGTGCTCGATGTCCAAAAAGACAAAAAAGGCGGAAGGCCGGTGACTCACGAGAAGTCGTTAAAAGAAGTTAGGTACATCGCAAATATGTTAGATCTCATAGACATCTGGCGTATTTTCAATCCAGACGCTAAAAGATTCACCTGGAGGAGAAGAAAACCCGATATACATTGCCGTCTCGACTTCTTTTTGACGAGCTCTAGCTTAAGTACAGCAATTACAAAAGCAGATATTTTAACTGGATTCAAAACTGACCATTCTCTAATAACTATCCACCTTGCAAACAATGCAAATCCCAGGGGCCCAGGTTTTTGGAAGCTGAACACTTCCTTTTTGTTGGACAATGATTATGTCAACTTGATTAAGAACACAATTGCTGAAGTAGAAAATGAATATGTAAACAATAAAGAGGTTGACGCCGTTCTCTTGTGGGACACCATGAAAATGCAAATAAGAGCAAGCTCACTAAATTACGCAAGGAGAAAGAAAGCTAAAATGAAATCACAAGAGACGATCCTAGAATCTGACATATTATCTCTCCAAAAAAGACTTGAAGAAAACTCCCTATCTGAAAACGAAAAAGCCCACATCTACAATGAACTAAATATTAAGATCCTACAAAGAGAAGAAATATCAAAGCATAAAACCCGAGGAGCAATAATTAGATCTAAGTCTCGATGGTACAATGAAGGAGAAAAGAATACAAAATACTTTTTTAGCTTAGAAAAACGGCATTTTAATAAAAAAACTATCAAACACCTTACCCTGGCGGATAATAGCGTAATTAACATGGATAGTGAGATCTTACAAGAAGCAAAAACTTTCTACCAGAACTTATATTCTTCAACTGATACACAATTTAATGCTGCATACGAAACAATTTTCTTCCCAGAAGGAAATGCTTTGACACTAGATGAGATAGAGCAAAAACAGTGTGAAGGCCCTTTGACTGAAATTGAATGTTTTGAAAGCTTAAAATCAATGGAATCAAATAAAAGTCCGGGAAGTGACGGCCTCCCGGCAGAATTCTATAAAGTATTCTGGAATGATATCCATCATTACCTACTAAACGCCTTAAACTGTGCACATGCAAAGGGCCTTCTATCAATTACACAAAGGAGAGGATTGATTACCCTCATACCAAAGAAGAACAAACCTACTAATCTTTTAAAAAACTGGAGGCCTATTACTCTTCTTAACTGTGATTACAAAATAGCAACTAAATCCATCGCTAGTCGATTACGAAAAGTCCTGCCAAAGATTATCAACAATGACCAAACGGGTTTTCTAAAAAGTCGCTTTATTGGGGAAAACATCAGACTTATAGAGAGCATAATAAATTACACAGATAATGAGCAAATACCGGGTCTTTTACTGTTCATTGACTTCGAAAAAGCTTTCGATAGTATAGAATGGTCCTTTATAGAGAAAACCCTTAAATATTATAACTTCGGAGCTTCTCTGGTATCTTGGATAAAAATATTCTATACGGATATCAGCAGTTGTATCCAGAACAACGGTTGGTCCTCAGATTTCTTTAGCTTAGGTCGCGGAGTGAGACAGGGATGCCCGCTCTCCCCATATTTGTTTATCTTATGTGCCGAAATACTAGGTAACGCGATAAGGAATGACAAAGAGATCCGTGGAATCAAGGTCCTTGGCACTGAGTGCAAACTATCTCAATACGCTGATGACACGACTATGATTTTAGATGGTTCAGAATCTTCCTTTTCAAGATCCCTATACTTACTAGATGCCTTTGCTTCCATATCTGGTCTTAAAGTTAATTATGACAAAACTGAAGCCCTCTGGATCGGATCATCTAAAAGTTCGGACATCACTTTCCCTTCAATAAAACCTATAACATGGGCTGAAACAAAGGTCTACGCCTTGGGAGTTTGGTTTTCCACGTTGGAAGATAAGTCTCTTGATGTTAACTTAAGCGAGAAAATCGAAAAAATTCGCAGCATTTTGAATAATTGGTCAGCAAGAAGACTAACCCTCTTGGGTAAAATTACAATCATAAAAACCATGGCCGTGTCACAATTGGTTTATGTTTTGTCTTCTCTTCCAACGCCCTCGGGTGCACTTAAAGAAGTCAATTCCTTATTGTATGATTTCTTATGGGATGGAAAAGGCGACAAAGTTAAAAGGACAGAAATGATAAACAATTACGAGAAAGGAGGACTAAAGATGATTGATGTTCAAAGTTTCAATGAATCTCTTAAAATGAAATGGATACAAGGGTATTTAAATGAAGATAATAAAGGGAAATGGAAACTTTTTTTTGATCACTACTTATTGAAGCACGGAGGCAGGCTTTTGTTTCAAAGTAATCTAAAACAACAGGATACTTTACAGCTTAATCTAAAGGACCCTTTTTTAAATGAGATTGTAGAATATTGGACCAATTTCAACTTCAGCGCTGAGAACCTTCAGTTTGCTTCCACGTGTATTTGGCATAATTCGCTCATTAAAATAGAGAACCAACCTTTTTTTTACAAATCATGGTTTTATGCGGGGGTAAAGGAGATTAGAGATTTGCTAGATAATGATCAGAATTTTTTAAGTTATAATGCATTTATAGACAAATACAACATTAAAACCAACTATTTGGAGTATTACAAAGTAGTATCAGCTATAAAGTACTACAGGAAAAAATACTCCCCAGTTCACAATAGCCCTGCCCAAAAAGACTCCGCTGAGAACTTTCTGTCTAACTCAAAAGTGTGCAAAAAATTCTATCAACATCTTGTAAATAAAAGGGCTTCCATACCTTCAAAGAGTCAGGGAAAATGGTTGGCGGAAGAGGAAATATTTGGTAATTCTACTGTAGCGGTTAATTGGAAAAACACCTATTACTTACCATTTTTATGTACAATAGAAACAAAACTTAGAGTGTTCCAATTTAAACTGCTTCATAGAAGAATAGCTATGAATGATTTTCTTTGCAAGATAGGTATAAAACAAGTGGATTCCTGCTCATTCTGCAAAGAAACACCAGAAACCCTTGTTCATCTGTTTTGGAATTGTAAACATACCCAAACCTTTTGGAAAAATATGTCAAAGTGGATAACTCAAAACTTTACTGGAATGGAGGACTCTTCATTCTCCCCATCTTTTTGTCTTGGTTTAATTGACGACATAAAAGATTTGCTCTTCCACCACTTACTTCTTATAGCTAGACATTATATATACACATGCAAACTTGGGAATACCTTACCTGAGCTGCAGGTATATATACAATTACTTAAGAACTCTATGGAACTTGAAAAACAAATTGCGTTTGACAACAACACCATAAACTCCTTTCAAAAGAAGTGGTCTCGCTTTAAGAAAAACCCCTCACAAAATGAGACGACATAATTACCATTGTAGTATTGTGGCAAAGCAATGTATAACGTACTTGAAGTGGATAGCTTTTAGTTCTCTGTATGTGCTCTTTCTATATATATATATATATTTACTATTTCACTTATAACTGAGTGTTCATTAAATTATGTTATGTTAATTATAAGTATTGCATTAAATGTATGTAACACTACGCATGTATGTGGAAATATTAATAAAAAAGACGTTGCATTAAAAAAAAAAAAAAAAAAAAAAATAAAAAAAATAAAAAAAAAAAAAAAAAAAAAAAAAAAAAGGGAAATCAAGCTATTTATTTTACTCGTTTGCACCCGAATCACCCACTGATGATGCCACCAGTTACAAGCTCACTTCACACCCGCCTTCCTTAAGCTATTATTAGCTCTCCCTTAAAGGAAGTTATTTCACTAATCTCGCCATGTTGCAAAGTCTCCAATTAGTTCCAATTTACCTTCACGTCCCCAAACAGAGTATTCGCGTACTGAAAATGCCAAGTAAACGTCCGTAGAAATGGCCGTCAACTTGAAGCTGGATACATCAGTTTGTGAAACCGTGTTGTCTCCGTCCATTTTATTGCTGCCCTTTGATTAGTTAAAACACAGTCATTGAAACTAGATTTGCACTGTATTCCTCTTCACCGCTGTGGTACCGCTCAGCTAGATTAAAAAACTGATAAATATAATCTAAGTTTGTCAGGTTAAAACAATCGCTTGACATTTGTTTTTATTTCTTTATATATTACTTTTGTCAAGGAAAGAGAAAGTAAAGGCAAAAAGAAAATTAAGACGCCTACTTCACCGCCAGACTATCAGTCAACTATGTCGCCGCCAGAAGACCAGCCGACTACAACTACGTCACCGCCAGCCGACCAGTCAACTACGTCATCACCAGAAGGCCAGTCAACTACGTCACCAACAGACGAACAGCCAACTACGTCACCACCTGACGACCTGCCAACTACGTCACCAACAGCAGGTCAGCCAACTACGTCACCAACAGAAGGCCAGCGAACTACGACACCAACAGAAGGCCAGCCAACTACGTCACCAACACAAGGCCAGCCAACTACGTCATCAACAGAAGGCCAGCCAACTACGTCATCAACAGGTGGCCAGCCAACTGCGTCACCAACAGGAGGCCAACCAACTACGTCACCAACAGGAGGCCAGCCAACTACGTCACCAACAGGAGGCCAACCAATTACGTCATCAACAGAAGGCCAGCCGATTACGTCATCAACAGAAGGCAAGCCATCTACGTCACCAACACAAGGCCAGCCAACTACGTCATCAACAGAAGGCCAGCCAACTACGTCATCAACAGGTGGCCAACCAACTGCGTCACCAACAGGAGGCCAACAAACTACGTCACCAACAGGAGGCCAGCCAAATACGTCACCAACAGGAGGCCAGCCAACTACGTCACCAACAGGAGGCCAACCAATTACGTCATCAACAGAAGGCCAGCCGATTACGTCATCAACAGAAGGCAAGCCAACTACGTCACCAACAGAAGACCAGCCAACTGCGACACCAACGTCGCCACCGCAAACGGCAATGTGGCAATCCGGATGGTATGACGTACCCGCTGAATATTATGGATGGAAAAGAGAAATGTTTTATTCCAAGGCAGGTCAAAACAAAACGTAATCCATCTTCAACTCCAATACTAAACACACACGATTTTCTGCGTCAGGTTGAATCTCATCCAAAATGTTCTAAAGGAGAAATTGATGGCGATTTCGTATGAATCTGTTTTTGAAAGCAGCAGTTTTGTATGGCCAAACCTTGATACTGCCCATTTAAGGTGTTCAGTGTCAAACTATTTACAGTCCATTGTAACTGCTGCGGTATCGTTCAATTAGATTGCTCGTTTTTATCATGGTCCAGTTCAATTAATTAAACTACATATTCTATTTACTGACTTACTCAACTGACTTACTAGACCAGTCATCGTACAACCCTACTTCTCGTATCGTACAACCCTACTTCTCGAACTTTGACAAGACGAGCGCAACTAGTTTGCGACTCACCTGACACTAAACTAAGTTCCTTGACAACGTTTTCAATGAGAACAACTACAACCCAGACTTTGTTAAACGCAACGTTTAAAAAAAACAACGAACCTAACACAACTAACGAAAAACCTGCCAGGCCTCTTACATCGGTGAGACTGGCAGAAACCTGAACATACGACTGACTGAACACAAACGAGCGACAGAAAATGGTGACGTCAACAATAACATTGCTGAACACCACTTACACACGAATCACAGAATTGACTGGGACTCTGCCGAATACCTTACTTAGAATACGGACCACTACAAACGATTCACTCTAGAAAGTTCGTTTACTAATTTAGAACAGACACCACTGAACCGATGCCCACAGCTACCTGCGGCCTACAACCGACTTGTCAACAGAACAGACAAACAAAAGACTGAACTCACCGACAAATTTGACTAACAATACAAGGACAGAAATTACACTAACAATACACGGTTCGAAACGCACCAATCACTGACTCGAGTCTCTGCAGCCAATAACATCATGGCTAAACTGACCAATGACAGCAATAACCAGACGTATATACTGGCAACTGACGATTCAAAATTCACTTGACTCTGAAGATAACTTCCGCTCAGGTCGTCGGAACGTCAGTCAATGTCAGCAACAACAGTTATTTTCAGAACTAAACTAACCCGGACGATCATACTCAACAGACTGACTTACTCAAGTTACCTTGATTTTTTCTATTATACTCATTTTAATCCCACCCCCTCATCGATTTGTTAAATAATCGCTTTCAATACTTTTATCTAGGAAAAAGAAAGCAAAGGTAAAAAGACTAAGTCGCCGCCAGAAGATCAGCTGACTACAACTTCGTCACCACCAGCCGACCAGTCAACTACGTCATCTCCAGACGACCAGCCAACTACGTCACCAACAGAAGGCCAGCCAACTACGTCACCAACAGAAGGCCAGCCAACTACGTCACCACCTGACGACCAGCCAACTACGCCAACAGAAGGCCACCCAACCACGTCACCAACAGAAGGCCAGCCAACTGCGTCAACAACAGAAGGCCAGCCAGCTACGTCACCAAGGGAAGACCAGCCAACAACGTCACCAACAGGAAGCCAGCAAACTGCGTCACCAACCGAAGGCCAGCCAGCTACGACACCAACAGAAGGCCAGACATTTGCGCCACCGATGACGTTTATGTCGTTTTCCGGGATGTATGAAGTACCCCCCGAATTTTATCAAAGGAGAAGAGAAATCTCCTATTACAAGGTACGTCAATTGGATTCTTATAAACGTATTCCATCTACTAATCCAATACTAAACACACACGGAGAAATTAATACTGCAAGGTGTTCAGTGTCAAACTATTCACAGTTCATTGTAGCTACTGCGGTATCGTTTAAATAAATGACTCGTTTGTATCTCGGTCCAGTTCATTTAATGAACTACATATTATCTTTACTGACTTGCTCAAGCTATCTTGATTTATACTTTTACACAGCAGCCGTCTGTGGATAGAGGGTCCAAGAAAGTAGAGAATCGCATGGACAACACGTCTGCAAGGAAGCGCGAAATCATATCTAAAGTACTAAATGGCTTGTTACGAAAGATAAAGGTATTTGTCTCTTTACTGACGAAACGGGAACAAAAGGCCAACATTAAATTGTTAAATTGTCTTTTATTTACGTTTCGATAATTAAAAAGCGGAAGATCAAGACCGGGAGGGGGACTCCTCAAACGTTTTGGTGTCAGTGTATGGCCTGCACTCGTGAAACCTTTATCTATTGTAATGAAATATGCAATGTTCTCTACAATATCCATTTTCAGACAAATTCCTAAATCGATTTGTTTAGAAAAACCGCTTTCCATACTTTTATCTAGGAAAAAGAAAGCAAAGGTAAAAAGAAAATTAAAATGAATACTTTGTCGCCAGACTATCAGTTAACTACGTCGCCGCCGACAAATAAAATCTCAGTTAGTCATGTTAAAACAATCCCCTGACATTTGTAATTTTTTACCTAGGAAAAAGGGCGTAAACGAAGGAAGAAAATTAAAACTACTACTTCTCCACCACACGATCAGTCAATTACATCTCCGCCAGAAAGCCAGCCGATTACAACTACGCCATCAACAGAAAGCCAGTCACCAACAGAAGGCAAGACTACGCCAGGTTGGTCTCCTGGGTGGTATGACGTACCCCCCGAATTTTTGGGAAGGAAAAGAGAAATCTCCTATTCCAAGGTAGGTCAATCAGGTGCGATGGAAGGCCATATAGAAAGCTGTAACAATAGTCGAGGCGCGAAGAAATGAAGGCATGAACAAGACGTTCGGTTGTAGCTTTCAATCAATCAATCAACTTTATTTCAACACGGTAAAACGGTTCAGTAAAACTGTTTTTCAGACATGTCGTGCACTTAAATATAATCTAATCTAAATGATAACAAAAAAATTATATATATATATACATATATATATATATATATAGTGGCAAACTAATGTAGATAATACTAATAAGATTAATAAAAACACTAATTATAACTTACATCATCATAATATCCTCTATACACACATAAAAATATAGCTACAAACATAGAAGCGTGTTATAGAACCAGAGGTTCTATTTTTGTTCGAGAGCTCTTTTGAAAGCGGTTAAACTAGCTTTGTAGCTTTGGTAGCTTTGTATCTTTGTCCAGATAGCGCCGTATTTTTTCAATATTTCTAATAGAAAGGTAGGCAGCCTTACAGATGTTACTTAGGTGCGTGCCTAAAGCAAGGTGCCTATCAAGGATGATGCCAAGGCTTCGAGCTTTCGGTACAACGCTAACTTCACCATCTCCAATTCGCATACAAGTGAGGGCTGAAGGATTGCGAAACTTTGAATGGATGTGGACAACTTCTGTCTTGTCGTCGTTAAAGGCTAATTTATTGGTTATGGTCCACGATTTAATATTGCTTACCCAGGTTTTAATGTTCCGCAGTTTTTCACTGTGAGGATGTTTGAGGATTGAGTAGATATGACTGCCGTCTGCATACATCATACAGTCAATACCATGAGCATTTATGTTGTCCTCAAGAGGAGAGACTAAGCGTAAAAAGGACTGGGCCAAGGACTGGGCCAAGAACACAGCCTTAAGGGACTCCATGAATGAGTGGAAGAGGGGTAGATTGGTTCCCACCCACCAGACAGACAGACAGACAGACAGACAGAAAGACAGACAGACCGCGTGCGGGATGAAAGGTAGAATTTAAACAACTGAAGGGCATCTCCGTTGATTCCAAAACGATGGTCTAGTCTGCTAAGTAGGATCTAATGATCAAGAGTGTCAAACACGGCTTCATCTCCAGCATCCAAGGCTCTACGCAGATCATTTTGCACGCAATGTAAAGCGGTTTCTGTGCTATATTTCTTACGGTAGGCAGATTGCATATTTGACAGGAGGCCATTTTCTTCCAGGTAACTGTTAAGCTGGGCGGCAATCACTCTTTCGATGAGTTTTGATAGAAATGGAAGGTTAGACATTGGCAATAGTTAGCCAGGATGTCGGGATCGAGGGTAGGCTTTTTAAGAATAGGTGTGACATGCGCATGCTTTAGGGTGCTGGGAACAATCCCATTGAGAATAGATGAATTGACGATCGACGTCAACGGTTGTAAAAGAGCGTCGAGACACCGCTTCAGTAACTTTGTTGGGACTGGATCATGAAGACGTGATTTTCCTGGTGACTTTCAATAGCCTTGATTTGATCAGCCGTGACAGACAAGAATTCACAAAGAGTCGAGGCGCATTCATAAGACGAGAGCGTATTATAAGTGGGTTTGTCACATGAACCCCATCGAGTTTATTTATGAGATCATCAATCATTTGTTGAAAAAAATTGGCAAATTTGGTTGGCAAGTTCTCCTCGTTGTCTGTTGAAGGAATGATTGAAATAGCCCTTTAGGTAAAGCAATTTGTCAATCAAGCGAAACAGTTGTTTCTCATCACAGTTCGTTATCCTACCCCTGTGATAAGTGGTCTTTGCGTCTGTGAGCAATTTCTGATAGCGGTAACATTGGTCTTTCTACAGCTAGTGGTCAATCTCAAGTTTGGATGATTTCCACTTTCGTTCCCTTCGACGTTTCTCTTGTTTCGCAGCTTTCAGTGAGTCGTCGTACCATGGTGCATGAGGCCTCAGCGTGATCGACCGTGTTGTTTCAGGGGCGTGACGATCAAGGAGCATGCGCAATGTGGCGTTGTACTGATCAGTGAGAGATGCCACATCTGAAGCAGGAGCCAAATGGAGAGCTGATTCACGTATATCACAGCACAACTGATCAATATCAAGGTCAAGTAACTTACGACAAGTCACTGTTTTCTTAGTGGCCTTTGGACGAGGCACATTAAGATGATAGGTCACAGCGTAGTGATCTGATGGTAGGTCGGTGTCCACATTTATTTGAGGGATGTAGTCATGAGGAGATCGAGTTATAGCCAAATCTAAGGTGTGGCCTTTGCGGTGAGTAGGTTCATTAACATGCTGATGTAAGCCAAACGAGTCAAAAAGCTCGAGGAACTGCGAGGCTTCCCTGTCCGTAGGATTGTCAACATGAAAATTAAAATCACCAGTTATTAAGAGGTGACCAGGTGATATAATAATAGTTTCAAGCATCGCAGACAACTCAGCGCAAAAAATTGTAGTGGTCGTTAGCTGGTTCTTCCTTGAAGGTGGAGGACGATATGGAGCAATCAGTCTAAGGTCATTGGAGGCAGACGCAATATGCAAGTCTAGGTGTTCGAATTAACGAGGAAAAGCTGGTACGGCTACTTGCTTAGCTTCTTGCGAAGAATGGTACCTATACCACTTTCATTTGAAGACGATCTTGGGATATGAACTAGCTGGTGATCTTGAAGGTTGGGGTCAATTCAATAAAACTTTTACAAGTGTAATTTACAAGTGTAGCCATTGTTTCGGAGGTTGAAAACAATAGCTACACTTGTAAATTACACTTGTAAAAATTTTATTGAATTGACCCCAGGTTTCAGTCAATACTAGGATATCCAATTTCTTCGACAGAACAAAGACGCAGATGGAGGTCCCTTTCGAGGAGGGGGGTGTCAATAGGTATGCAAATTCGCCGATCCGTGTTATATTTTGGCCCGATCCGTCGATCCGACGTTATTTTCGTTCAAATCCGGATCCGCATTACTTTAAAACTTTCTGCAATATAAATATACTGCACACGGGTATATCTATTTGTTTTTCGACGGTGAAACTAAAAAAAAAATAGTTGACAAAACACCAACATACCGTCCAAGGCCGACCGAAAATTAATGATCCGGTTCACAATCCGAGCTTCTAGACAGACAAAGTCCGGAATCCGGGCCAAAATTTTCGGCTGATCTGTAATCCACGGTAATTTTCAAATCCGCGAAAAAACTTAATTTGTCAATAAAATCCGCAATCCGTGAGCTTTTCAAGGCCAAATCCGCCGCTCCGCGAACCTATTCATCTCCTTTTCGAGGAAACCGTCAGACCGGGAATTTCAAAGAGCGCCGGAATTACCAGCAATGGATGAATGACCGGTGTCCGTAACTGACTTGCGAATGGCAATCAAATTGCGGAGAAAACAGCATTTGAAGGTAGATTTTGAAGAAATAGGCGTAGAAGGTGTTGAACTTATTGAGGTGTTTTGCTGTTGAAGAATAAGGTGTTGTCAAAGGAGGTGCTGATGAGATACTTGGAACGTTGCTTTGCATAAATTGGCCTCCAATTTGCACACAGCGGGAAGAAATGGGTGTTTCTTGGTGTTGAGGAAGCCATTGTTGGATACCTTTTGTGTTGTGGTGTGGGTACTGTTCGGTGTCTTTTGTTTTACGTCATTTGGTGATCACACCATCCGCAACACCACTGAAGAAACTACCGAAGAAATGGAGTCCTCGAAATTTGAAAAATCGCCATTAATCGGGCAAAATGCAGAGTTCTCTTGAGAAAGGCCGTTCCTTCCGAATCCGATGACAGTTCTTATTGGCCTTTGCTTGGATTTGCCAGCCCTGCAACCCTGTCCAGTCAGGTTCTTCACGATACCAAATGCTTTTAAGCGGGTCCAAGCAACGGCGTCCATACGCGGTTGTTTTACGGTGGAAGAGAAAATGGTAAACAATTGCAAAGCAGTTCTTGAGTAAAATAACCTTGTCATGCTTCGGAGAATTGTGTTATTAGTCCATCCGTATATAAATAACACCTGAGAAGTAAAACGTAAGGGGAAAAATGATCCAAAAAGCGGAGCTAATAATGTGCGTTGTGCAGCCACTATGGCGCTCGGTAATAAAAGCCGGTATGGCGCTCGGTGAAACACGATATTTCAGCTTGGACAGTGTCCCTTTAAAGAAGCTGTGGGTGTGATTGTGCAATATTTCCATTGCTCGCCTAAGAAATGTTAAATACAAAATTCAAAAATAACAACGGCACACATACTTCAAGCACAATACATACTCCTTATTCGATGGTTTAACAGATAATACGCGCAGATATTTTACGAGTTGCGTAGTATTTTTATAGCCCCGCACTCGCGAGAAAAAATGCGAGTAATTAGTATTGTTTTATTTAGATTAGCTTGTGCCTTGAAACCGGGATGCTAAGGTGTAATACGGCAATCTACTGCGCAATACGCTCGGATATTTTGGGTGTTCTCTTTTACTTATCAGGTTAAATGACGTCAGAGTGGAATAATAAAGTCCCGTGTTGGTTCTGTCATATACGGACACTCCAATATTACGGACAGTCTTCTTAGTCCCGGCCAGAAGCCCATAAATTCTCTCTTAAAATTGCCCGCTTAATACGGATCCCCGTTAATACGGACAACGGACAGTTTCTCCCATCTAGACTAAAGCTGTCGCTCTCAAATGTGTCTACCGTCCTTATGACAAGACCAGAAAGGGATTTGATATCAGTCTTTAAGAAAAGCGGGCATGAAAGTCCAAACAATGCAAATATCGCTGAATTTCTAATAAAAACTATTTAAATTCAGTCGTCGCCGTGACATTTATATAACACTGAATCACTGTAATCTTTATATAAATAATAAGTATATGAGTAGTTATTATTCAGGATTGTAAGTACAACTAATGGTGACATTTGAAATATTTGTGTCCACTACAAACATATTGTTGGCTTGCACATGACGTCATAAAAATTCAAAACTTTAAACAAGGATGTTTCTAACATGGTATGTACAGTGCATACCAGTGTTACAATCCTTTACAAAATGTTTCAGGTTTTAACGATGTTTTGCTTCCTTAACGATGTTTTCCTTCCTTATTTGTAAAGGTTGTAAATGTGTCACGCAATTCGTCACGCTATTTGAGATGGCCGTGAACTAAACAAAACTGAACCAGTTGAAAGTTATTTTTTCATTATAGATGCATATAAGCCGATTTAATGTAACATATAGTAAATGCAATCTTTTGTGATGAGATTTTTTGCGTTATTACGAGTTTGAAGTTTTGGCCGTCCTATACATTATTTTTTAAAATGCCTATATACTGGTTCGCCTATAACTCTTGAAAGAAATTCTCTGGCGCTTCAAAATTTGGTCCAGGTGTGTAGTTTTAAACTCTCTATAATTCCATAGACATTTTGGAATCGAATTCTGTTTTTTAATGCATCTGAATTTTGATATGATATGATATGACGTAAGTGCAAGCCAAGAATATGTTCCCATCAGTGTCCCATAACCGCATTGGATAGGAAGCCAGTCTAATTTGCAGGCTGCTCTCCACATTCAGTTTCAAAACAAAAGCATGTTACTCATCTAAATACCTGAATAAAGGATGGTACTCTGTATTAAGCGGTCAACCTGTATAAAGTGGTCAACCTGTATTAATGGGTCAATTAGCCATTCCCCAAGGGTGACCGCTTAATACATGTGTAGAGCGAAATGATAGGTGGACGAATGTTCTTTAAAAAAATATGGTGTCGCAATTTTTTATTTGAACTTCACGAGTCTCTTTTTATTTCACCAGGTTTAGGATTCTTTGATTGTTAATCGCAAAGCTTTATCGGACTCACTGCCAAGTCTCGCATTTTAATGAAGTTAAAACGTTTTTTTTTTGGACTCGCAGAGGAAACTGGTTGTGTCACCGTCTCGTATAGTTTCAAATCTACCATTCATTTTCTTTTAAAAACTATATTTGTGAAACCGCCTCTTATTCACTTATTTAGTCATTATTTGTTTTCCTTTTATATTTTTGACCTAGAAAAAAAGAGACAAAGGAGGAAAGTTAAAGAATGTCAAGGTAAGTAAGATATTTTTTCTCCGAAGAGGTGAAAAATAATGGGATTCATGGTAATGGTAAATAAATACGTTGTTTGTAAAATTCACAGGGTGATTAACGATTGGACTCTTAAGTAATGTTAAAGAGGCATTGTCACATAGATTCTGCTGTGTTTTGGTCAAGTACACCAAATAGTTGACAAGGTACCTTTACTCAAAGATAAAATTGGTCTTACAACACCAATAAGAAAATATCAAGTGATTTATTCAAGGAAGAACAAACCATAATAATTTTTGCGATTTTTCCACGACACTGGGGAGGTACTTGAAAAAATTAGCCAATTTTTTCATGTAATCCATTTTCATCCTGGCCACCCGCAGCCAAAGAAAACGTCTTCTGAAATTTTGTCTTTAATTTCTTCCTCCATCTAAGAGATCCCGTTATTACCAACAAACCTGGTTATAACAGGTCTTTCAGTTTTCTTGCAATTTTAAAATAACATAACCCCTAGAGAAACAGCGTTTTTATCCCTATCCGTTCGTATCTAACAAGCTTTTTCAATTATATTTTTATCATTTATTAATTAATTTATTTATTTTGGAAAATATTGAAATACAAATGGTACCATGCAAATAACCTGCCTAAGAGGTTTCATTTGAATGGTCACACCATAGGATTTTGTCAACAGACTCAAAAGTTAGAACCACACTACATGTCTCCATAATTGATACAGGAACATCTGGTTTAGCACACATATAGCTAGTTTAAACAGAGACCTGTCTACTTATCAAAATAAAACAACTGATTACACGGTGTAACAAAACACACCATGGACAAAGATAAAACTAGTGGTATCGCTAAGATCATTACATTGCGCTTAAGATGGCTGAACACAGTTTGCGCGCGCTCTTCAATTTCAGCTGCTTATGCGAGTCAGCGCGCGCAAAGTTTTGAGAAAAACAAGCGTGGCGCTTATTCAGTCATCATTTTATTTTGCTCAGCGTGGATCGCGAAAGTGTTGTTTTCCTTCTTAAAATCAAAACAATTTGTTGTTCGTAAAAGTGTTTGTTGAATCAATAGATAATATATAGAACCATTGAAGAAATACACTGCCTTTTTGGTCGTTTTTGTCTTTCGATCGAGAACCCAGTCAAATGCAACGCATGCGCAGTTGACCAAAACATTGTGACTGGATGTTTTAGCGCCTTTCCTCGGAAACGTGCTGATTTCTACGGAACCACTCATTAGAATTTCACGAAATTTGGCACAATAATAGTTCCGAATATGCCGAACTCACCTGCCAACAAAAATATGAAATCTAACAAAGGTGATTTTTACAAAACGCAAACATTTTTTTTTTACCATTAAAACTCTTTATTTGTATATATTATCTGTTACATTTTTTTTTTATAAATAAATATAAGTAGAAGTTACAAAAGGTATTTTGAAAGTTAAAGGTTAAGGATATTCGTTTCGTAAGGATTCCATTTCTTAAGAAAAGTTTGATATTTATCCTGCTTCATTGCTACATATTTCTCTGTATCATATTTATTAAGCAAAAGTTGTTTAAAATGCAAGATCGCAGGCTTGATTTCTCTACGTCTGCAGTTCCAAATAAAATTTTTACCGATAATTAAAATATAATTAACCAGATCCATCTCCTCTCTCAAGAAACCTATAATAATATCTTGCAGTAGAAGGCATCTGCAGCTGCTAAGTTTACTTAAAATGTTTTTAATAACTTCATTCCAAAAAGATTGTGAAAAAGGGCAATAGAAGAAAATATGTTGAAGAGTCTCCGGTGTTTCTTTACAAAAAGTACAATTGGAATTTGTTAGATATCCTATTTTACAAAGGAGTACGTTAGTATAAAAGATGTGGTTTAACACCTTATACTGAAAAGAACGTACATATGGCTCAGAAGCAACTTTTAATGGTAATAGAAATGCCTCAGAAAGTTGTTCATCTGTTACGTTAAACTCATCTGCTAACTTGGCCCATTTTTTAGGATTTTTAGTGATATTAATAGGCTATAATAGTTACGGCATCTATCATTTTCTAAGTCAAAGACAGCTTTTTTGCACTGCTTTCTGGTACGTAAATGCGGTGGAACTGATTTTCTCAAACCAGTCCACGTCAAAAAGGTGAAATTTACAAGTCCTTTTTGCTTAACAATGTTAAAAGATTCTATATTATTTTTCTCTAATAATAGATCATCTAAAAATTTAATTCCCTTGACATGGTAGTTTCTATAAAAGACACTTTTGCCATCAATCAAAATTTTCTTGTTGTTCCAAATGACATAATTATGTTCATTATATATCAGGGTCAAAATTTTCTCGTATTTGTTCCCACCATAACAAAAGTTCATAACAGAAAGGTGATGTAATATTTATCTGGTCAGAGCTATAATTACACTTCAATAGAAAACGTCCTCCATAACTATATAAAAGGTAGGACAAGTAGGATTTCCAAAAACCGTTGCAGTTAACATCAAAAATACGTTTGAGCCAGCTTAAACGTATCGCTTTTACCATGCTTTCGTAATCAATCATTTTGAGACCCCCAAGTTCATAAGGCGCATATGTTGAGCGACGAGTAAATGTGGTGGTGGTGGTGGAAAATTGTGGTGGTGGTGGTGGTGGTGGAAAATTGTGGTGGTGGTGGTGGTGAAAACAATAGAATTGTGGTGGTGGTGGTGGTGGAAGTGTTGGAAAATTGTGGTGGTGGTGGTGGTGAAAACAATGGAATTGTGGTGGTGGTGGTGGTGAAAACTCCTGTACCCCTCCTGTACCCCTCCTGTACCCCTATCATTTGATCACAACAGTAAACGCGGATATCTAATTACATTTTATAGATATGATCAAGGATTTGCAAAACCAGCCTCGAATAATAAATTTCTTGGATGATAAACGTGGCGTTATAGAAATATACCAGTTCCCAAAATCCTTACAATCCCCCGACCGAGTTCTCCAGTTAAATTAAGACATTATTCAAACGATAAAACAAAGTGGATTTACTTACACGGAGATGAACCAAACGTAAAATCGTTTTCAGAGGAAACCTTTGCTTCCGAAAAAAAAGGCAACAAAGCTTTAGGACTGCAATACAGCCTTATAGTGAATTCGCGCTACGTCCGTAAAGCTATTTCATTCTAACATTTTGTTCTTGATTTCCTTATCATTTGTGTAGTATATGGATTTAAGTTGTTCTAAATAAAACAGCCTTTGTTGACATAATGATTTGATGAAACCTTAATGCGTTTTGTTATTATTAAATATATTTTTACTTAAACAGAGTGTGGGTTTATTGTTTGATTAACGCATGTAATTAGTTGCTTTGTTTATTTTTCCGAGGTGCTAATTTTTCATGCAAATTTAGTTCAGTGTAAGTTCGCATAATTAAAAGTTTGAACTTTGAAGCTACGGTTAAAGAAATTAAAACTTGAAGGTGATGGGTGGGAAACTGAAATCGATATAGAGTCTAGCAATGAGGCGGCAATAAGAATGTTGCATTAAATAAGAATAAGAAGCGGTTTTTTATACTGCGTAATTTTATTTGTCATCACTCCCCATTGACCTAAAATAGATTATGATGTCATCTCTACCTATTTTTAACCCATGACGTCACCTCTAGGGATCATGACGTCAGTGAATCCCCGATCCCGTGGCGCAGAACATACAACTTATGACTGATATGATGTCATCACTCCCCATTGACCTAGAATAGATTATGATGTCATCTCTACCTATTTTTAACCCATGACGTCACCTCAAGGGATCATGACGTCAGCCACTCTCCTCCTCCCGTGATTGTCAACCCCCCGTCTCCTACTACTGGCGCCTACAATGACTAAGTTGTAAAAAGACTACATTTTCCGTTTAAACGCTAATTGAAGCAGAAAATTCACAATTTGGGTAAATATCCTTGTTAAAATATGGTTGTCATGGAAACAACACATTTCAAGAAAAAAATATGTCACATCAAAATCTTCCCAGATAAATTACAGAAAAAGTCATGACGTGTGGTGGGTATTGGTTTACTATTGGTTAAGTTGTAAACGTTCAAAGTCAGCGCGGGCACTTCCTCCCTCTTCGCCTCTCCCGGTCTGAATAGGGATAGAGTTGCAAACGTCCTACATCACGTGGTTTTTAATTCTCTGTTTAAGTAATGTTCCACAAAAGAACCACGCAAACTTCATTGTTCTGCGGCGTTGGATCTTTCCCACATAGAATATCTTTGGTTTCAAGAATAGAGGAGGGGCTGATCCATTTGCGTCAAATAAATTTTAGGAAATGTTCGTGCCAATCAGAATAACAGAAGACAATAGCTAATAATTTTGCTTCTTTGATGAAGTTCACCAAATACAATATCTTTTAAAAATTGCATGTTGTGAGATTGGGTCTCAAATTACTTGAAACCTTAAAAAATGGACAAAATGCACCTTAAACCTTAACTTTTTAGCAGTTTTTGAGTCCAGGCCAATGAGATCAGTAGTTGCAACAATGAAAAAAGTGGACATTCCATCGTGCACCGTTCAGCTGTTTCCTTCTTATGCGGCTTATCACTAATACAACAAAAATTCATATCTGTATTTTTGTTATATGTGTGATATTTGTTTTTACCATAACCGTCAAATTTCACGCGCGCTCATTGGCCGAGAGCTATTGTTTATAAGAGTAAAAATCATGATATGACGTAATTGATCACGCCACCCGCGTCTAGTGCTCGGGAAAACAAATGATTTTGGCTTCAAGAAGAAATTCAGCCGGTTTGGTTAAAAAGATAGCTGTTTTCTCTGTCTATTTTCGGAGAATTGTAGCCGTTTCTAATCAAATATTACATTTGCCATTGGTAAAAAATATCCTCGCTAGTCAAAGCTCAAACGTTTGTAATAAAACTGACCTGGGACAGTTTTGGACTCGAGGAATCGATAACCTCTGGCAAGTCCAAAGAGGACGCGAAACGCTAACTGCTTCATTTAGCAAACTTTCGTCGCTGCCACAGAGGAATTAAAGAAAATACACTGATGATTATCAAGTGGAAAGAAAGGCAAATAAACGAATCACTTGGAAGTTTTTTTCGTATTCTTGTCTGTGATGATTACTTGTCTGTATTCTTGTTGTATTCTTGTCTGTTTCATTACGCTCGGTTTTCTGTATTTTGAGGCCAAATTTGACATGATTTTATCCGAATAAAATGTTTTTGTTTTGGTAAAAAGCAAATAAATTTTATTTCGCCAACAAAAACAAGTTAAACACTCCTGAACTTCAAAAGGTTAAGAACATTAAGATAATACATTTGCCAACATCACTAAGGTTTGACTGAGCATACGTTTTGTCTGTTTGCTGCAAGTTGTTAAAAGTGTAAAAAAGTGATGCTTGCGATTGTTCTCTTTTTTAGAAGTATTTATTTATTCATTTATGTTTTTATTTATTTATTTATTTACTTACTTATTTTTGCAGCCGCCAATTGCCACAGAGCGTAACATCACTGAGGTATGAGTACATGCTTTTTTCTGTTTGCTGGAAGTCGTTAAAAGTGCAAAACTTAAGTGATGCTCTCGATTTTTTTCTCTTTTTTTGGAAGTAATGTATTTGTTTAACTGGAATTTCAAAAATGATGAACGGGAGTGTTTGTTTTCCATGGAAGGAATCTTATCTTCCTGCTGTTTTAAGTTAGTTTGTTTCTCTAGGTTTTCCTTTGGCTTTTTTGCATTTCATAATTGCGTTATTTGTATTCATATATTCTATATAGGAAAATTGAAATGAAAGTAGTTTGTTTGGCAAACTAGTGTATCACAAGCCTTTTGGCAAAATCCTGGAAAAATGTTCGTGGCAAAGCAGCATTTCCAGGGATACGACGTCTTATCGTCTTATTATGATTTTTTTTTTAAAGTTTTATATATTCTTCATTAATCTAAAAAGGGATGAAGTCATACCCTTCCGAGTTCTATGTATGAACGCAATAAATTGTAGAGCTCAATTTAGGCTGCGATGAGCTGAAATATTTATTTGGCTTTCCAGAGTATTACATGTATTTAAACAAAAGCACCTGTACTTACTGTCATGAGCTGCAAAATTTTAAAGATGAAAACATTTAGCATTTAAAGTTACTGATACAACAAAAGCCTAGTTTTCGCCCTTGCATTCATCTTTATTCGCCATTCAAAAACTCATTTATTTAATAATTCATAAGCACACGAGCCTATCAGAGACGTTAAATTGATCACGTGCATGAACCTTTATATCTCGTAATCCATGGTGATCTTGGTGATAAAGATCACACGTAATCTTAGTATAGTTTTCTGAAGGGGGGGGGGGGGGGGGGGGGGGGGGGGGGGATGAGAAATATTGAAAAAAATTGTTTGCAGGGCCTGAAAAGACAAAATAAATTGTTTGCAAACATGATATGTGTAAAAAAAATGTTTGCAGAGAAGTCAGATAAACTATTAAAAAATATTAGTTTCGGAACTGAAATGTTGCTCAGTGATGCGAAAGCAAATGCAGCTGAAAATAGCTTCAAGATGTGTCTTTTCATTTGGCTGCTCTTCGTTGTGCCAGGGCTTAAGGTCAGAAACTCAACGGGTTTTCATTCAGTAATGCCGCTTGCCTTGCCATTTAAACTTGACATTCTGTCATCAAACTTAATGTGTCACTAACTGTTTACAAGTTATTTGGAGTAACCTATGGCGATGGGAATCATTTTAAATCAGCAATGTGCTTGCCTTCACCGCTGGTACCACAGGCCGGGTGGTACGAGTATGATGGCCTGTGAGAACAACGTCAAGCGTAGGAATTAAAACGGCAAGTGTTGTATAAAGGAACAACAAACTATAAATTACAAGGAGCGTATGTGGACTAAATAGCTTATATATTCAGCTCAAAATTTTTTAGCACCAGAGAAGATAGCACTGTAAAAAAAAAATGAAAGAAAAATGTTTGCAGGAAGGTGCTCTAAGAAAAAAAAATGATTGCAGAGGAGCATAAATTAAAAAAAAAATGTTTGCAGAGAATAATTTCTCATCCCCTCCCTCCAGAAAAATAATGGTCCGTCCCTAAAATAGGGGTAGTAATTATTCGGGATTCTTAGTGCAACAAATGGTGACTTCAGTACTGTTTTACGATATCTAGTCTTTTGCCATTCTATTCGGGATACTTCTCCAACAAAAAAAGCAATCAACAGTTTAGCAGGTAAGCCGTAGTTATTTGAATGATACCAGCGCCCTCGTGTAAATTGCTACGTAACGAGTCGTTCAGAGATGCAAGCTGCTTATTTCTACTCGTTTTCTATCACTAAAAAAAAATTGTCAGACGTTTTATGTACTGTACCTGTCAACTTTGGTATTGCATTTTTCAGTAGACAGTATTTTCCTCAGAACTTTAAAATCCCAAAAACTTTCGGCGACAGTAGCCAGGAATCCATCAAGTGGAGCCGGGAAGCCATGTGGCACATTTGTTGTATGATAATCAGTTTACTTGTTTTTCTTGTTTTTCTTGTTAGTAATTTCCTCTTTGCACAAAAACGCATTTGTTTAATATCTCCGTAGGGACACGCTTTTTGTGAAATGTTTTTGAAGTCGTTCAAAAACTCCCAGCACGTGTTTTATCAGGTTTAAAACACCACTGATAAAACAGTACATAAAGATGCCAGCATACTAATGCTTATATTTGTTGGTTGTCCTTTTTTTGGTAAAGACCGCTACCATGCTACACAGCATCTAATTACATTATGGTGAAACTGCCCAACGACAGTAACCATCAGATATTGTAAAACCATAAACTGACGGTTTACAAATTCACATGACCTTGAAGATCCACCGCGGTCAAACGTCCGAGGCGTTTTTCGTTTTATTTAGTGGGATTTTAAATATCAAATGGAAATATGGGCAAGGATGTATAAAAAAAATTAGTTGACCTTTCTACCTTTTAATTTTTCTAAACATGATCGTGAGCTTTTTTCCGTTGAAAACTGGCCAAAACTCTTTGCGCCTCATCAAAATTATGATGGCAAATGGCGCCGACAATTCTGCAGTTCATGGTTTTTTAAACGCTTTATATATAGAACTTTTTTGGTAAACTTTGAAAACATTTGGTAAATTGACAGTGTATTGGCCATACATT
This sequence comes from Dendrophyllia cribrosa, assembly GCA_024195265.1. Classification (NCBI taxonomy): domain Eukaryota; kingdom Metazoa; phylum Cnidaria; class Anthozoa; order Scleractinia; family Dendrophylliidae; genus Dendrophyllia; species Dendrophyllia cribrosa. The sequence goes on along the minus strand of JAJLRJ010000008.1, from coordinate 39,622,472 downwards.
AAACTTTAAACAGTAAAAATGACAACAGTACTTTGCTTAACTTTTGCAAATTTATCTCGTTTGACCACGGTTAACCCTGAAGATGACATCCGCTCAGCATTTTCAACAACAACAACAACAGTTCTTTGCAGGACTACACTAAACCGGACGATCACACTCGACAGACTAAAAACTATTTTGCAAAAATTTAACTTAATTCTTTAATGTCTAGAGTTTTCTTCGGTAAAATATTTGTTTAAACTATGTTATGGTTACGGCCAACATTATGGAAGGAAAAAACACGGGGTTGTTCCGACAGTTTTCTCAATATCACCAAATTTCATATATTTGACAATTAATCTTAATTTCTTCGTAAATAATAATTATATAAAAGATAACGTTTTAATCTCGAGAAAAATCTGTTTTAATTTTGGTTTTTTTGAATCTATTTACAGCAACTTCTTTGTCTATTCGAATCATCGAAAGTCGCGAAAATCTTTCCCGCGATTTTGGCCGATCTTCGAGAATTCTAAACCCCGCGAAAGTAAAAGGCTTTAGTAAAAATAACCGTAATTAATAACGTTCTCTTTAGTATAATAGTGAGGCTATTTTTAAGTAATGACCATGACAGGTAACGAATCTCCAGTATCGCATGGAATTTTCCAAACGAGGTTAAGTCCTGCTTTTCGAATTTTGTTCTTTTTCAAGGTTGACATTCCCCAGCTTCCCCTTTTCATGGATTATCGTGATATGATCATGGCAAGTGTTAAGGTTTTTGCATTTAATGGCAATTTACTAACATCATGTTACTAGGCTACCTACACCATGTTACTGTGTTATTTAACTGTGGGGAAACGTTTTCATCTCATATGTAGAATGGGTGACAGAAATTAAAAACGAATATAAATAAGTAAGACTTTAAACCTTGGGGCTGGAAACAAATCTCCTTTACCAAGGCGGGTTAATCGCGGTTTGATAAGGAAATTTTAAACCAGAATACACTGGGAATGTACGTCTTTCTTATGTAAAGTAATTGCAAAAAATCTACTTTAGCCATAAGGGCAATTAAAGGCGCACTGTCACCATGCTACAATACCTTTACTTATTTCCAAAATAATACTATAACACCATGAGAAAGTAATCAACCAGTAATTCAAATTATGGTCTCTTCTAGCATATATTTTGAAAACAAAGCAAATTGTTAAGGAAGCATTTTTTGCACTTCATTCAGACCCAGTTAGTCTATGATTAGATACACCCATTATCCGTGTATTTGCTTCGAGATCTGTTTGAGATTGTTTGCGTCAGCTGTTGTAATTGGCCAGAGTGATAACTTTGGTTTTAGTTTTGCGACACTCTTGTTTGTTCTAATGACTTAACAGCTGCTTGGTCGACGATCCCTGCAGTCGGAGAATAACTTGGATGCTAAGTCCAAAAAAAGGAAGTCCCAAGACAAGGTAAATTAGCGGTAATGGCATCCTCTTCTCACTAGAAAAATAATATTTTTCGCTTACAGGGCAATAATCTTTAATGACGCAACAGAGAGGAATCAAGACAAAAATATTCCCTTAGATAGGATCAGAAGAATTGTCCATCGTGAGAGGACCCGAAGAATAAACGATTGTTAATAAATCAACTAGTTACGTCATGTTTTAAATTTCCCATTCAAAATACAGAAAAATTACCCTGAAGTAACATATTTTGTTCTTCAGCAAGATACAAGAGGGGTAGCTTAGCTTAGGTAGCTTTCAGCGTGAATTAGTTTTCGCAACCAACTAATATGCAGCAATTGTATTTAACCAGTTTGCAATACATTTTTTGAAATTTTCTTCACGGTACACAACAGTTTTTTTTTTCCAAAAAAAAATGCACGAATGTTCTTTTTTGGCAGTTGACCAACCTCCGCCCCCTCTTAAAAATTAAATGCTCAACAGATATTCAACGACGCTACAGATAATGCTTATCTTGAAAAAAAAATAAACTCCCGCCCAGGCAAAAAGGGAATTTATAACCGGGCTGGCATATATTTTCCTGTTTAACAAGGAGTTACAAACTACTCAAAATAAACTGACAATGGCTGCGGCCGCAATAGAGTAGTTAACCCGGTTATTTGCAATAAACTAATTAAAATTAACTGGTTTAACAAAATTCCTGATGCGGCCGCGTATTTTTGGCGTTCACCGAATTTTAACCGTGTTAGCGATTCCCATAGAAATTAATTAAAGAACAATAGATTTTTTTTAACCGGGTTAGGTTTATTTAAACCTGCACCTCGCTAGGTAGTTTAGTGCAGGTTAACTTTCCCGATCTGTCAATCATCTTCGCTTACGCGGTAATTTTTGGCTTCCTGTTGAATTCGTAGACCTTCGTAGGGACGACTTTCAATTTTCAAATAGAGAAAGGAAAACCGTCGTGTGTTTATGTTCTCCACAAAACCTATATGTCGTTTTGCAGGGAATCACAATATGTATATTTCATCGGTTATTTCACTTTTTACCGAGTTATTTTAACCGGGTTACTAAAAAAAATAACCCAGTTAACTCACTAAGTGCGGCCGCAGCCAATATATTTCCTTAGTAAAGTTATGATAAAAAGGCTGCTGATTCTGTATGACTGAAGAAATAAAACGACTATTTAAATCATTTTTCCTCAATTGCTACAGGACAACAAAAACAAGTTAAACACTCCTGAACTTCAAAAGGTTAAGAAAATTAAAACAAATACATTTGCCAACATCACTAGGGTATATGACTGAACATACGTTTTTTTCTCTTTGCTGCAAGTTGTTAAAAGTGCAAAAAAGTGATGTTTCGATTGTTCTCTTTTTTGAAAGTATTTATTTATTTATTTATTTATTTACTTACATATTTTTGTTAAATTGTGACTAGAGATACTCATCAACAGTCTTTATACACTGGGGTGGGTTGGGTGGGATGGGGTGGTGATTTATTAGAAAACTGGTCCATGATCTTCCGGTTTCTGTTTAAACCAAAATATTTTTCGGTTTTTAAAATGACACCAAATCCCCATGAGTCTTTAAGATGTTATACTGTTGACTGAATGTCTTTTTCTTTTAAGGACAAAACGGGAGAGACCACTCAGCCACCGTGAGTAATTATTCATAAGTATTCCTTTAAATTTCAGTACATCGTGAAGGTTCCTTGGTTCCACTAAGTAGAACCAAAGAAATGACTTTGATACGCCAAACGGGTACAAATGTGTATCCCATTAATGTTCTCACAGTTTGTTATATGTTCACTAAAAGTCGATCAGAGTTGGAAAGGAAAAGCCGGTTAGACCGGCAGTATAATTACTACAGCAAACGATTAAAAACAACTCGCCCGTCTGCTCAACTTGTCCCTGAACGTTTTAGTCTTTATTCATTTACATCCTCGTTAATTGTTTATACTTTGATTCGGAGTAACTGATCAAAATACCGTGGTTCGCGGATGCAAATCCGTTTGTTGAAAGTAAAATGTAAATGAGATTTTTTTTAAGTAAGACAACATATATGGTGTTTATTTTTGCAGGCCAGACAATCTTGTAGGAGATTATACGGCTGCTGCTGAGGTAGGATAAACAGCGTTTTGTCCAGAAAGATAAATTGTCGATTTCAAATCAAACAAAATTACAAAGCAAATCAGATGTTACCCGGTCTGAACTTTATACTGTGACAACGAATACCAAACAGATAAACAAGACTTTTGATTTTGCAAGTTATTTCCAATCCAGATTGGATTTTCTTTGTTATTTCCAATTTAAACCAATAAAGGCAAAATGGCAAGAAAGTATTATTAATATTTCCCTTATATGGCAAAGCATTATGGATGTCAAATTAGCTGTAATTCGACCAAAACCTTATACGTTTATACATGTTCTAAGCTTGTCTTTTGTTTTTCTTTGTTATTTCCAATCCAGGAAAAAAGAGGCAATGATGACAAGAAAAGAAAGGCGAGAAAGTTATTTTATTTCATTTTATGAAGCTTTGTACATTGTCACGACGTGTGTCAATCAGCTTAACAGAATTGTCATTTTCGTTGCTTTTTCCTATCCAGGGCAAAGATGGAAAAAATGGCAAGAAGGCAAAGGTGAAATTTTTTTCATAATTAATGCAAGTGTTACTCCGTCGAAACCCTTGTACGTTGTCAAGACATCTACCAAACCAGACTGAACTTTACACATTGTGATAACGAATGCCAAACAGATAAACAAGACTTTTGATTTTCTTTGTTATTTCCAATCCAGGTCAAAGGAGACAAAGGTGACAAAAAAGGAAAGGTGAGACGATTGTTTTCTTCGTTATATCGTAAGGTATTATAGATGTCCAATTTATGTTCACTGATTGGCTACTGTTACGTTAAACAGCAATAAGGAATATTACGGATATGGATATTACGATTAAATTGACTAAAATCACTTGATGCTGGAAATTATTCTGTATGACTGAAGAAAGAAAAAGACCTTTTTAATATATATTTTTTATTTGCTACAGGACAACAAAAAAAAGTTAAACACTCTGGAGTTATGAACTCGAAAATGTTGAGAAAATTATTACAAATACAGTAACTCACATCACTATTGAATTATAATTTAGCATGTTTTTTTTTTTTCGATTTGCTGGAAGGTGTTAAAAGTAAAGACAGTTGATGCTCTCGACTGTTCTCCATTTTTTAAAGTATTTATTTATTTACCCATTTTTGAGTTGCCAATCGCCATTGAGTGTAACATTACTAAGGTATGAGTACATGTTTATTTTTCTGTTTGCTGGAAGTATTTAAATGTGCATAAAAGTGATGCTCTCGATTGTTCTTTTTTGGAAGTATTTATTTATTTACCTCATTTTGCAGCTGCCAATCGCCACCACCACGAAGGTATGAAAATTAGCTTTTCTTTTAACTGGAAGTTCAAAAATGAATGCATATGGCGTCGTGTTTGTTTTCCATGAATAATTAGTTCTTTTGTTTAGTTTTTCTTTGGCTTTTGCATTTCATATGCGTTATTCCTATTCATATGGTAGTAGTTAAGACGGACATAATTCTATTTAGTAAAATTGAAATGAAAGTAGTTCGTTTAACGAACCAGTGTCCTTATCTCTTAAGTATTAATAAAAATAATCTCCAGCATCGCATGGAATTTTCCCAGCATGGTTTAGTCCTGTTTTCCGGATTTTGTTTTATGCCAGGTTGTCATTCCTCCGAGAAAAAAATATGTCCGTATACCAGGTTATCGTGATATAATCATGGTAAGTGTTAAGGGTTTTTGTATTTAACGGCACCAGCTCATTCTCGCCCGCTTTTGTACTTGTCCATTCGTAAAAGTGATACTACAAGGGACAACAATGTCCCGGCTGAACTATCGTGTTTTCATGATTATAGAGCGTTTTCACTCACGTGACCTTCAGTCCCGTGGGACTCAAATGACAAAGGCCATGGCAGCCATGTTGGTGTTCCTAACAAAATAAGTTAATTAAAATTCTTTTGTACCGGGAACACCAATATGGCGGCTATGACGTCAAGTGAAAACGCTCTATAGCCAGGAGCTTGGTTTAAACTTGGTTTATTGTCTTAAAAGAGGAAAAAATGAACGTCTACTTGCGCCACCAGCCATAACAATACCGAAGACAACAGGAGACAGAACTTTCATCGCGGCCGCGCCAGCTCTATGGAACTCTTTACCGAGCCAACTCAGAGCTGAGGACAATTTTGATCATTTTAAGTCAACTCTTAAAACACACTTTTCCAAATTAGTTTATAATTTATAGTTTTAATCACGATATAATTATAGTATGTATGTATTTTATCGATTTAATAATTTTATTTAATTGCTTAGTTTTAATGAACAGCGCATTAGATCCCGGCTGAACTATGGTGGTTTCATGATTATAGCCAGGAACTTGCTTTAACTGACTTGGTTTATTGTCTTAAAAGAGGAAAAAAGAGCCAAAAGTACTGAACGCAAAGAATTAATATATGAACTATAAAGACGAAATAACAATTTAAAAAACACTCAAAATTCCACCAGAATGGAAACTTTGATTTCTTGACCGCCTGTCACGAAATTATAACTGATGAACTGTAATCCACTTCCATCATTTTAATTCTGTCTTCTTTCTACAACCTGCTGCTTTGTTTTGCTCTGTAGAATCTTTTTATCCTATAACTTGTACATCTGGTGGAATTTGCCGATATAACATGGAAATTAAAGGGGCTATGTCACCTATTTTTAGTATCACTTTGAAAAGCCAAAAAAAAAAACTATTTGTTTCAATGGAAACCTTAAAATAATGATCCAGTTTTGTTAACAAATATTCTACCAGTGCACAGAAACTAGTATTTGTTATCTTTGGCTGCGGATGGCCAGGATGGAAATTGATTGCAACTTGAAAAAATTGGCCAATTTTTTCAAGTTTCTCCTAAGTGTCGTGGAAAAATCGCAGAAAAACTTATTATGGTTTGTTCTTCCTTGAAGAAATCACTTGATATTATCTTCTTGGTGTTCTAAAAGCAATTTTATGTTTGAGCAAATGTACTTTGTCATATATTTAGTGTATTTTGACCAAAACCTCTGTAAAGAACTCAAACTTTGTAAATCTGTAATATTTTAAAGGGAACCTCCATTGTCATAACAAATTGACGTTAAATTGTTGGAAATAAAGTCGAACTTTCGATTATTTTAATAACAAATGGAAATATTTTTTCAGTGTACAAAAAAATGGATATTAATTTCGCCTCTTTTTGCTTTTAAATTTCCCGCTCGTCGCTGTTTTGAATATTTATGATGTTTTACGGTTGCCGTTAAGAATCGACGTTCTTTTGAATGCAACAATAGGCCATTTGCACGGTGGCGTCATTTGACTACAACTACCAGAATTCATTTCGTTTTTCCTTTCTTATTTAAATTTTGTATTCCTAGTGCGGTTTAAATAACAATAGCCCTTATTTGCACTACAAAACAAAAAACTGAAGGATTCTGGTAGTTGTAGTCATATGACGTCATCGTGCAAATGGCCTATTAGACAACCGTAACACGTCAAAAATATTCAAAATGGCGGCGCGCGGGAAATTTAAAAGCGAAAATAGGCGATATTTATATCCATTTTTTTGGAAACTTAAATTATATTTGCACTTGTTTAAAAAATATAAATTTAGACGTTATTTCCAACAATTTAACGTTAATTTGTTATAACAATGGAGGTTCAGTTTAAGGGGTTTTCTTACGTAGTTTTTATAAATTTTCACCAACTAATTTTTTTTGATCAGTTTTATTTTGATTTAGTAACTGTATTAAATGTACGGATGAAATGCATCAATGTACTACTAACAAATCAGTTTGTTTATTTCTGTGTTTAACATATAGTTTTTAATTTTATCATTTATCTCTGAAAATCCCCTTTGGGGACGTGGTGAATAAAGTATCAATGTAATATGTAATATTAATGGATAATTGCATTGGTCTCGGTAGTTCTTGGTACAAGAAATAATAAAGTTGGTTATAGAAACCTTCAATCTCAAAACTACCGAATGCAATTAAAACACATTAAATTTTGATGACAAACAGATGATTGGTCGGCGATCCCTGCAGTCGGGGAATAAACTGGATGCTAAGTCTGTAACCAAAAAGGGAGAATTTCAAACCAAGGTAATTTTGTCTATATCCAATTGCGGTAAGTGATATTTTTGTATCGCTAGGCAATGATCATAAACAATAAACACCAGAAAGAAAATTTGACACTAAATCAATCAGCTTAACAGAATTGTCATTTTCTTTGCTGTTTCCAATCCAGGACAAAGACGGCAAAAATGGAAAGAAGAAAAAGGTGAAAATTATTTTTTTTATTGATATTTGTTCAAGTGTTACTCCGTCGAAACCTTCCACATTGTCAAGGCATCTACCAAATCAGACTTCTTTGTTATTTCCAATCCAGGTCAAAGGAGACAAAGGTGACAAAAAAGGAAAGGTGCAGGAGACGATTTTTTCTTCGTTATATGGCAAGGTATTGTGAATGTCCAATCTATGTTCAAAATCATAACAATTTTGGACTGGTTGTTGAAATAATATAACGAAAATGATGCTTTTTAACTCATTTATTCCTGTCAACGATTACAATTTTCGAGCGCAAATTGCTGGGAGGTGAATAGCACTTGCTATTCCGAGTTTCAGTAGCCAATCAGAGCGCGCCAACAATGCTGTCCACTGTTTCAGTATATACTAAAAACCACTATTCAGTGCATTACAAATCCAAAAACCCTTACAATCCTTTTGCATATTTATGTCAGACAAGCTAGTTTTATCCCAAGCCTCGTTTTGAAATTGTACATTTGTCAAGATTCAGAACAATGAATTCCCAAAGCAGTAAAGTTGACAGGAATACCGTATGCAAGTGTAATTTCGAAGAATTTGTATAGGAAATCATATGAAGAAATCATATGATTTCAAGTACAATTTGGAATAAATTTGAACGAGTGGGACTTCAAAGAGTTCGAAATTACACGAGCCTTTAGATGAGTGCAATTTATGCTTTTGAATCACACGAGTTTAAATTTATTCCAAATTGCAAGAGAAAATCATATGATTTCCTATTAATACTAGGAGTAATCGGAGATTAGGGTAGTGCGTTTGGCAGTTGAAAGGGGGGATTTTAATTTTTGGTTATTGGGATAGATGAATATTTATGTCTATGGCATGTTGTCAAATTAAGGGTTATTGTGGACAGTGAAACCTGTATTTACTCTGTGTATGAAGACGGTAGGGAACGTTTGGTAGCAGAAAAAAAAATTAAATCCTTTGAAGTTTGTTGTAGTTGTCGGTAAAGAAAAGTGCTTGGCGGTCCCTTGGGAAAGTGGGAAAAGTGCACCGAATTTGCATATGTCAAAACGGTAATTTGAAACCTGAAAACACGCTGGCAAAAGCGAAAGTCGCAAGTATTTATATTAACAGACTATGCGCTTCTACAAATTCTCTGTTTTCTTTGTAGTTTCGCTCGCCAAATTAAGATTATGCTTTTCCAAATTCTCAGCCTTCATTTCCAAGTTTTCCACCGCGCTAAAACATCACAGAAAGTTTGGAGTGTCTTCGGGAATAAACATAAGCCGCGTTTGGTTTCGCGAGCGTTCTATCGATCCATCCGCATAATCTCCATCAAAGTGAGAAAAACATTCGTCGCTTGATTCTTGCTCGTTTTCTGGCTTGAATCTCACTCGTGTCTGGCCATAAATTTTCGAACGGGATGGCTTGAATATGGCCCGATTCTAGCTCAGTCAAGCCATCCGAATGTCACGGCGGTACATATGTCTCGCTCTATTCTTACTCAATTCTCGTTTGTTTGTCTCGTTCGTGTCAGCCGAATCATCGCCATGATTTGATTCTCGCTGATTGACATATTTTCTATGGCCTGCGCATCTTGTCACGTGTAAATACCAGTTCCCGGCGGCCGAGGAAATTATCACATGGAATCGAGGCTACGTGTGCTAGTCCAAATGGAATCGAGGCTAAGTGTGCCAGTCCAAGATGGCGTCCAAACTCTGAAATCGCATAGCATCCAGCCCAATTCCTCCCACAATCCCCTGCGCCCAGACCGATACCCGACGAAATTAGAAAGCATTCTCCTATCGTCGAACGCAAATATACATGAAAAATAGCAACAAACGAGCATTTTGGAAGAAAAACGTTGAGCGCGCGCTCGATGACGTATGATGACGTCAGTAGCGCGCGCATTTCAGTTAATCAACTTTCTTATGTTTGTAATCAGTCCCATAATTAATTGCGGAGTTACAATAAAACAACAACATCTTTGTGTGGTTAAAAATGGGAAGTGGGTGACAAAATGCGCCATTAAAAAGTCAGCCCCATGTACTCCTGGATTGTCATTAGCTAACAAAACCTACTGCCAGGGTGGTGCACATCCGGTATAGAGGAGGGAGTTGGGCCTCCTCTCAGGGCCGACTGTGACCATTCCTGGGTAGAGAGGAGGGAGTTGGGCCTCCTCTCTGATTGGAGGGAGTTGGGCCTCCACTAACCTAGATCTAAGGTACACAGACCAGTATAGAGGAGGGAATTGGGCCTCCTCTCAGGGCCGACTGTGACCATTCCTGGGCCTCTACTAACCTAGATCCAAGGAGTACAGAATGGATCGGGGAGTTGGGCCTCCAAAATGTCGAGTCTATGGGGGCAAAAGTGTGACAGGAGGAGCACTTTATCCCCATTCCCAACTTTATTGAATAATCAGAAATGCTTTCGAACCACAATATTATTCTAAAGTCTTCAAAACATAGATTTTATATCAGCTATAACAGTTTTCAAACTCTAAAAATATAGTCGAGACAACATGTTGATATTGAGTTTGCTATGATTGTAATCATAATTATAGAAATGAGGTGATGACTTACAGTTATTATTTGATAACATGTTATTAGATAGGTTTTAAGAAGTCCTCTGTCCAGTGAAAGTGAATAGATGTACAGGAAGCTGGAAACATGCTGTCAATTGCCCACTCCAGAAACTATTAAAAATACCATAATACTCTTTAAAGTGCAGGTTTGGGTGGTACTTGATGTAAGCCTCATTTTTCCAATTTCTTTTGTTTCAGCACGAACTGCACGTGCTATGCTTCAACTTCGTAGAAATTTGCATACGGTGCACATTTGTATGCGAAGACACAATGCTACGTCCTAGCATTCCTACACGTACTCTGAATTCCATTGTGCCATTCTAACAAAGGAGACTTGAATAATTACACCCCGGCGAGGCTGAGCCTGCACATAAAAGAGTATTATGGTATTTTTCGGAGTGGTCAATTGGGCGGGAAGGGAGGGAAATAAAAACTTACTGCTTAGAAAATTGTGCCTTGTTGCTCGAGTGAAAACAGAATGCAACAAGCACATGGAACGCGAGCTTAACAAGATGGCGAAGTGCCACATGATTGGACAATAAATAATAGAGGGTCCCTAGGGTTCGGTTCACGCGAGGTCACATGAGAAGGCCACTGGACAAAGTACAAAGCTCAAACAAGAGTTGTTGATTAACTGAAATTTATTTCCGGTGTTCAATAAATTGTGATCTAAAATTTCATTCAAAAACACAACAAAATCCTCAACTTTTTCGCCTTTTTCCACATCAGAATATGTGAACAACAACAGAACTAATAAAATTTCGATTTTTAGGCTTTTTGCACTAAAATTCCTTTTTTCCGCACTAAATTTCCTTGAAGCAGCACTGCTCTTAGCTAATCAGCATCAAGACGTTTTTTTATGTATATTATTAGTTCGCAAACTAGGCTTAGGGGTGAATTTTGATTTTAATTTCTTTAAACTGCTATTTCCAGGAATGATAAAAAAGAATTTTAAAATGAAAAACAAATGGCACTAGTTATAATTTGTTTTTGGCGTTTCGGTGACGTAGGGGCAGCTAAAAATGAAATGGCGTCCTGATGATGAGCATGAATTAAAACGAAAAAACATAACACGCTCTAGGACAAAATGCCTGCTCACACGCAAGTGGGAAGTGCGCGCGGAATATTTGCGAACAGCTTAGAAACGAGTGATGCTTGTTCCACAGGACCAGCCACTATAGCGTCTTGCTTTTATAGCCCGCGTGCGTCTTTCCTAACCAGCGGATTAAATAACAGAACGAGTGAAATGGAACAAGTCTACGGCGCACTATTAGAGGCCACTGTCATGAGTATTCAGTGCCACATAGTTGCTCAGCCAGGTTTAAACTTTGTCTTCATCATTTCATTTGAATAGCCGGACAAAACAGTTGATATAGCAAATAGTCCAAAGCTCGCAGTCTATAAGGTAAATATGTTGTGCATACATTCCTGATTTTCTTGCTGTATTGTACAACAGAACCAGCTTTGAAATGCAAAAATATGATTGATTTATCAGTAGAGATAAAGCCCAGCTTGAGGCTTAACAAAACCAGTAATTTGTATGAAATAGAAGATGTATGACAATTGTACAGGTTAATAGCCGGTAGACGGTAGACGCTCAATTTTGTATGAAATTCCCCCGGGATATTATGTACATCCCTATAACTAATTTGAATTTGCGTGACAACACATTCGTATCAGGACTGCTTTCCCTTCATCAGTGTTATGCCGTTAGCTCAACGGCAAATAAGTGACCTGGAATCTACCTCTATCTTATAGTATCTTATATACTATCTATCTAGGATAGATTTCAGTGGCGTATTTTAGGGAAAAGATACGGGTTGATGGGTCTGATATTTTCACCCCCTCCCCCCTTCTTATGGAGTCTGATCTGCCACTAAATTTGTCAGAGCAATTGTTCTTTTTTCACAGTCAAACTCCCCTTTTTCTTATGATATTCAAAGTGCGGGAGACTACAGTAACGTTTATACGGTAAATTGCGCATTCTATGTTTATAGTCTATTAATTTTCTTGCTTAGCACAATAATACTTAACCAGGAGCCCATCAAAGGCTCCTGTACTTAACAGCTTGCTGTAGCATAATCACAATTTATTATATCTTTCAGTTAGTACGCGCGCTATGATTGGTCAATTTTCCGGTCCGTATTTTACAGTACGGACCGCAAAATTTGAGAGTCCCAGCATCAGTCTAGTATCCGCTAACAAAAGTTGTTTTCTACATTAAAAATTATCCAGAGAAAACGCTTGGAGCTAAATGGGTTAACATGTCAGGTTACAAAAACTCTCTTCGATGAAATTAGCTATAACTTTAGCAAAAATACTGATTAGCCGCGAATCAAAAGGCATTGACAATTTTCTTGAGTATAAAGCTTACATGCTTAAGCTTATTGTTTTGGTATTGTAAGTTGTAAAAACTCGAGTAACTTGGCAAATTCGTTTAACTTTAACAATTTAATTCAGCATTGAAAAAAGAGTACCTTTCTTTGTAAGAAAACTTCTCTATGAAAAACATAAAGCTGCAAACAACTTGAAACGGCTTCCATCGGTAAACTGTTAAGCTAGCTTAGTTTAATCAAGTTCTTGTCTAGATAAGCTTATATAAAACTTAAGTTCGGAGTTATTGTTTGTGGTAGTGGCTCTAAGAAGAACAAACTTGAGGCTACAGAATTACGCTAAAAGTGTACCTTGATTCCTCAGCGAAATTTTTGTCCTTGCAGTGGATTCCCTGAAAACAATTTTTGCGTATTCCCAAATACGCTCAGCTCTTGCTGCAGCTCACGCTGAAAATTTGTCATCCATGAGTTTCGGCATGAAGCCACTAAAGCACAACGAAAAGCCAAAAACAGCTTGCACTATTTGATGAGGAGATATTTTCAGTATCCTTTTTGAAGTTTGAGAGTAGACCGAAATGCTGCCACAGCCACATTTTCCATGCAGTTTGACAAACACGTTTGTTTTGGCGATTTTATCGCGGCGTTTTCATTCTTCTTTCACTCACTTGTCTTCGCCAGTAACTAACAATTTTTTCAAAGAAAACTACCTTGTGTCAGGTTTCCGTCGTCCTATCGAACACATGGAAGGATAAATTAATTCGTTTTCATAGTTTTCATTCAAGAGCCACGCAAGTTCACGCCGAATCGAGGACCGATCACACTATTTTTGAAAGCCAATAAAATTTGCTCTTTGCTTTCTTGTGACGTACGTCAATCAAATGAAGCCGTCCATCTTTTGACTTGAAAGGTTTTCCTTTATCTCCAGAGACATAATAAATATCTTATTAGCCTCGTTTTTCTCGGTCCGTACCGTAAGTTACGGAACCTCGTTTTTTTCCTCGATTTATGGCCCGCGCGCGAAGCGCGCTTGGGCCATAAATCGAGAAAAAAAAACTCGGTCCTCGAACTCGGCTAATAAGAGGTATATATTAATTGGTAAAGAAGCAGACATTATGGCCATGCATAATTTAATTTATGTCGAAGCATGTTTATATATATTTTTACTTATCTAGTTTTTATTTCTAATTCAGAAGAAAGAAGGCAAAATGGCAAGAGAGTATTCGGCACCTTTTGCTGTTCATTATGGCAAAATACGCATTCATTTGCGCCAATCGTCAGACAATAAAACGAATATACATTCATTTGCACGAAGCGGCAATCATTTACGCGAAACGTACACTCATTTATTACGCGCTATTGATTGTCGATTCTCGTATTTGACTCTTCGTTTCGTGTTAATGATATAAATATTCACACAAATGAAAGTTTATTGTTCTTTATTGAATGCCCAAAGGCGCAATTGAATGACCAAAAATGCAATTGAATGCCAAAAATTATGTAAAATTCCCAAATGAGTGTACGTTTCGCGTAAATGATTGCCGCTTCGTGCAAATGAATGTATATTCGTTTTATTGACTGACGATTGGCGCAAATGAATGTGTATTTTGCCGTAATGAACAGCAAAAGGTGTATTAATATTTCCCTTATATGGCAAAACCTTTATATGGATGTCAAATTAACTTTAATTCGATCAACACCTTATACATTTATAAATGTTCTTACAAGAACGAAAGGCGAGTTAAAGAAAGTTATTTTATTTTATTCTATTTTATGGATGTCTGTTTAAATGCTACTCGGTCAGAACTTTGTACATTTTCATTGCTTACTCATTCGTTGCGATATGTATAATTATACCTTACATTTTCGAAAATTTAAGGTAGCTCTGAAAATTTAAAGGCCCAGTATCACCCAAAATGTATTGCGCGCCCATTGCCTCGACGATTGAATTTAACGCAGTCGAAAATTCCCGAAAGAGCCAATCACGAGCGAGCTCGTCATTTGAAAACAAAAACAAACTACCGCAAAGCCGAATGGGTGATACTGGGCCTTTAAGGTCTTATATAAATTTATTTAGCATGTTTTTGTTTTATTCTTTGTTAATAGTATATTTATATTTTGTTGTATTTCGTTTTATATCGATAATGAGGGTAAATAAAGCTTTTTTTATATACAAATTACGTTTATGACTTAACAGATCCTCGGTCGGCGATCAGTACAGTCGGGAAATAACCTGGATGCTAAGTCTTTAACCAAAAGGGAGGATTCTCAAACCAAGGTAATGGTATTTTATTTTTGCAATTACGGTAAGTGATATTTTTGTGCAACGAGGCAATAATTATTAACAAAGCAGCAAAGAAACTTTTACTTCCGTTCAAAGCGTTATACCGTCATTTCTCCGTCAATTTTCACTATTTTTCGATAATTTTTTTGGATGAAAGTTCATTCTGTAAACTTTATTTTGACGCCCCCAAAAAATTTCAATAAAATGATCGATCTGAAGGTACACGGTAACCTTAAACGAACACTTTCCCGGCTGAAACTGATATCGTGTTTTCATGATTACACCATAACCAAAAGTGTATATGAACTAAACAGCTGGAAAAGTCAAAATTTCACAAGAATGGCAAGTTTGCTTTCTTGACCGCCTGTCAATAAATCAAATTTCACTAACTGTAATCCACTTCAATCCTTGCAATCCTGCACTTTATCTCCAAACTACTGCTTTTGTTTTGCTCTATAGAATCTCTTTATCCAAGTTATAATAAGTTGAATATTTGATGGCATTTGGCGATATAACGTGGAAATAAGCTAAGCGAAATTTTGCTATTTTGGCGGGACAGTGTCCCTTTAAGTTAACTAATCTTCCAATTATGAAAGAGTTTGAACTTTTGTCCCTCATATGTTGAATGGATCATTTCAAAAAATGTACCCCCCGCGGAGACACTCGACAGATGCTCGGCCACTTTCTGCATTTTCCTTTCCTGTTTAAGACAGAATTCCAATTTTTAAGACCCCATCTAAGACATTCAGCCCAACTCATGTTGTAGGGCAAAACCTGGGTCACGGTAGTGACACCAAATCCTCGTGACATAGACCCTTATCAGAATTATATTGCTGATCGAATGTCTTATTTTTTTGCGAATGCCCACACAAAAACAGAAAAATGCGAAGATTTGTTTGCAAACTAGTTAGAGGTAAATTTTGAGTGGGTAACATAATAAGTGCCACTGTGCTATCCATTGTTTAGAGATTTATCTAGTGAATATCTGAATCTCAGTATTATCGTCAGTACTGTTAACTCGTCTGTTTTTTGATTTAAAAGGAGAAAAGAGGAGAAAACATAATTGGCCTTCCATTTAAGTACGTATTTACATTTCTTCTATTTAACTCATGAACCAGTGTAGTAAATAGAATGTTATTCCAGGGAGCATATTAATTGATTGATTGATTGATTGATTGATGGTCATTTTGAGCGATGGATCGATGGATTGATTGATTGATTCAATTGTAAAGACCCCATCTGTTCTTCTTCCAGAAGTGTTCTTCTTCGTCTGTTCTTCTTCCAGTTCTTCTTCCAGATATGGCTGGTATATGGTACTGGAAGAAGAACAGACGGGGTCTTTACAATTAAATCAATCAATCAATCAATAGGCTCCCTGGAATAACATTCTATTTACTACACTGGTTCATATCTTTTAGATCTTAAGCGGTCAATGAAGAAACCTATGGAACACAAGTTTAAATACATGGGAAAGTAGTGGATAAGATTCATTCATTCATTCATTCATTCATTTATTTGTCATTAACCACATTAAAAATATATATAATAATAATAATAATAATAATACAATACACTAGGAATTTATAATAACTTAAAAGACGATAGACTACAAAATGTTTAAGGTGGTAGTGACAAGGAAGCCTGTATAGGGAAGATATCATTGACGTCATCAATTGTTATTAATGTGCCAACCAGAGCCTTATTGGCTGCCGAAACAAAGGGTTCTTTTGTTCCAGTGGCTGGCACATTTGAATAACAAAAAGAATGTTTGTAAACAGATATCATCCCTATAGAAGCCGGGGGCTTACGAACTATAGGCTTCCTGACAATATAGAATACATCATACGAATTATGAGGACAGCATGAAATATAAAATGTATTTTAAAAAGAAAAGAAAAGGAAAGGAAAGAAGAAGTATGTAGCTCAACAAAGAGTATTTTTGACTAAGAAATCGTTTGCCAAACAAACGATATGCTTTCACTGTTTTGAATTTCATGACTTAACGAGTTGAAAAACTTAGGTCCTTGAAACCGAATTGAGAAGTTTCGAATATTAGTTCGACAGGGAGGTATGTAAAAAAGGTTGCAATTTCTAGTATAATGAGAATGTAACTGGCTTGCAAGAGTAAACATATCACGAAAATAATTAGGAAGTAAACCTCTTTTAAGTAGATACATAAATTTACCTATCTGATATAAATAAATGTCAGAGAATTTCAAAATTTCCTGTTCTTTGAAAAGAGCATCAGTGTGAGAATCGAAAGAAACTTTAGATATTATTCTTATTATCATCTTTTGCAGAATAATATTAGATATTATTCTTATAATCTTCTTTTGCAGAATAATAACGCGATTTAAGTTACTCTGATATGTCGATCCCCACACTGAAACAACAATATATTAAAAACGTCTGGGATTTATGAGATAATTTGCACTTCTTTTTTATCTATTTTACGTTTTAATTTATACACTGCCCGATTATGCAGCCCAAACAGACCAGTCCCCAATACTGCGGGAAATTACTTGTTTGCCGCGACGTGGAACGGTAGGAAAAGAGCAGTGGCTTCTACTAAGGTATGCTAATTAACCCTCGGACGTACATGCAAACTCTTACAAGGAGGGGGGGGGGGGGGGGGGGGTATTTTACATCTAATATCTCTACAAGATAAGGTAAATATTATGGGTTGTGGCGTTGCTGGGGGTCCGTGACGCCATCCAAAAGGGCCGCCCAGATGGCCGCCATATTGGATTTTACTAAAAATTCAAATTTATGGGAAAAATACGGAAATTGCAAATATTGTTTGCTAGATTTGCAAAATAACATACAATTAAACATTGTGATGTTTTTAGTGGCATTTCATATGTTTTTTGACTAAAAAAAGGTAAAAAACACGCATTTTTATTAAAAAATGGCTTGACCTCATGTTACTTTTGACATCATATCTCGTTACTATAGCAACCGGTTGTCGCCAAACTTTACCAAAATGTGTCTTAAGGATAAACGAACAGCTACTGGAAACAGCATGTGCTATTCGTAAATGATCTTGAAAATATCGGAGAAAAACCTTAAGGGGGGTGGCATCCACCCCCACTCCCCTTGTACGTCCGTAAGATCGTTCTATGTTAATAGTTCATTAATGTTGTTGCTTTAATACAATAGTACTTACCAGCTTGCTGTGTCAAAATCCACTCAGGATGTATTGGTAAAGAAGAAGACATTATGGCCATGCATAATTTAATTTATGTCGAGCCGTGTTTTTATATATTTTTGCTTGTCTAGTTTTTACATCTAATTCAGAACAAAAAAGGCAAAATGGCAAGAAAGTATTATTAATATTTCCCTTATATGGCAAAGCCTTATAGATGTCAAATTAACTGTAATTCGATCAACACCATATACAGTTATACATGTTCTAAACAAGTCTTTTGTTCTTCTTTGTTATTTCCAATCCAGGAAAAAAGAGGCAATCGTTACAAGAAACGAAAGGCGAGAAAGTTATTTTATTTTGTTCTATTTTATGGATGTCTCTTTAAATGCTACTCGGTTAGAACGTTGTACATTTTCAGGACGTGTGTCAATCAGCTGAACAGAATTTTTATTTTCTTTGTTATTTTCAAACCAGAACAAAGACTGCAAAAATGGCAAGAAAGGAAAGGTGAGAAAATTTGTTTTTCCTTGCGTGGATTATCATAATTGATATCTGTTTCAAATGTTACTCGGTCGAAACTTTGTACATTTTCACGACCTGTACCATTTAGTGAAGCCAGACTTTTGATTTTCTTTGTTATTTTCAATCCAGGTCAAAGAAGACAAGAGTGGGAAGAAAGAAAAGGTTAGACATTTTTTCCGTTGCAATGCAAGGTATTATGAATATGTAATTTATGTTCTCAAACTCATTAATAATTAATAAAGGTTTAATAAATATAATCATTAGCGTCACGGTGGTTTTGGAAATTAAACCGATCTTAATTAGCATTCCTTCGTTTTTCCCTTTATTTAATGATCAGTTTGAGAAGCTATCTCAAAAACTAAAAATAGTGCTTCATCAGGTATCCAAACATCTCGAAGTCGATTAAACAAACTCGGCTGCGCCTCGTTTTTTTTCAACCCACAACTCGATGTTTGGATATCCTAATAAAACACTCTTCCTCGTGTTGGATATATTACTCTCCCCTCCTTCCCCCCCCCCCCCCCCCCCCTTGTTTTTCAACCCTCTTCTCGGTGTTTGGATATCCTAATAAAACACTCATCCTCGTGTTTGATATATTACTCCCCCATTCCCCCCCCCACCCCCCCCCCCCTTGTTTTTCAACCCTCTTCTCGGTGTTTGGATATCCTAATAAAACACTCTTCCTCGTGTTTGATATATTACTCTCCCCTTCCCCC
Source organism: Dendrophyllia cribrosa (assembly GCA_024195265.1). Lineage (NCBI taxonomy): Eukaryota > Metazoa > Cnidaria > Anthozoa > Scleractinia > Dendrophylliidae > Dendrophyllia > Dendrophyllia cribrosa. The sequence goes on along the minus strand of JAJLRJ010000008.1, from coordinate 39,603,106 downwards.
CCCCCCCCTTGTTTTTCAACCCTCTTCTCGGTGTTTGGATATCCTAATAAAACACTCATCCTCGTGTTTGATATATTACTCCCCCCTCTCCCCCCCCTCCCCCTCTTGTTTTTCAACCCTCTTCTCGGTGTTTGGATATCCTAATAAAACACTCATCCTCGTGTTTGATATATTACTCCCCCCTCTCCCCCCCCCCCCCCCCCTCCCCCTCTTGTTTTTCAACCCTCTTCTCGGTGTTTGGATATCCTAATAAAACACTCTTCCTCATGTTTGATATATTACTCTCCCCTTCCCCCCCCCCCCTTGTTTTTCAACCCTCTTCTCGGTGTTTGGATATCCTAATAAAACACTCATCCTCGTGTTTGATATATTACTCCCCCCTCTCCCCCCCCCTCCCCCTCTTGTTTTTCAACCCTCTTCTCGGTGTTTGGATATCCTAATAAAACACTCATCCTCGTGTTTGATATATTACTCCCCCCTCTCCCCCCCCTCCCCCTCTTGTTTTTCAACCCTCTTCTCGGTGTTTGGATATCCTAATAAAACACTCTTCCTCGTGTTTGATATATTACTCTCCCCTTCCCCCCCCTTGTTTTTCAACCCTCTTCTCGGTGTTTGGATATCCTAATAAAACACTCATCCTCGTGTTTGATATATTACTCCCCCCTCTCCCCCCCCCTCCCCCTCTTGTTTTTCAACCCTCTTCTCGGTGTTTGGATATCCTAATAAAACACTCATCCTCGTGTTTGATATATTACTCCCCCCTCTCCCCCCCCTCCCCCTCTTGTTTTTCAACCCTCTTCTCGGTGTTTGGATATCCTAATAAAACACTCTTCCTCGTGTTTGATATATTACTCTCCCCTTCCCCCCCCTTGTTTTTCAACCCTCTTCTCGGTGTTTGGATATCCTAATAAAACACTCATCCTCGTGTTTGATATATTACTCCCCCCTCTCCCCCCCCTCCCCCCCTTGTTTTTCAACCCTCTTCTCGGTGTTTGGATATCCTAATTAAACACTCTTCCTCGTGTTTGATATATTACTCTCCCCTTCCCCCCCCTTGTTTTTCAACCCTCTTCTCGGTGTTTGGATATCCTAATAAAACACTCATCCTCGTGTTTGATATATTACTCCCCCCTCTCCCCCCCCTCCCCCTCTTGTTTTTCAACCCTCTTCTCGGTGTTTGGATATCCTAATAAAACACTCTTCCTCGTGTTTGATATATTACTCTCCCCTTCCCCCCCCTTGTTTTTCAACCCTCTTCTCGGTGTTTGGATATCCTAATAAAACACTCATCCTCGTGTTTGATATATTACTCCCCCCTCTCCCCCCCCCTCCCCCTCTTGTTTTTCAACCCTCTTCTCGGTGTTTGGATATCCTAATAAAACACTCATCCTCGTGTTTGATATATTACTCCCCCCCTCTCCCCCCCCCTCCCCCTCTTGTTTTTCAACCCTCTTCTCGGTGTTTGGATATCCTAATAAAACACTCTTCCTCGTGTTTGATATATTACTCTCCCCTTCCCCCCCCTTGTTTTTCAACCCTCTTCTCGGTGTTTGGATATCCTAATAAAACACTCATCCTCGTGTTTGATATATTACTCCCCCCTCTCCCCCCCCTCCCCCCCTTGTTTTTCAACCCTCTTCTCGGTGTTTGGATATCCTAATTAAACACTCTTCCTCGTGTTTGATATATTACTCTCCCCTTCCCCCCCCTTGTTTTTCAACCCTCTTCTCGGTGTTTGGATATCCTAATAAAACACTCATCCTCGTGTTTGATATATTACTCCCCCCTCTCCCCCCCCCCTCCCCCTCTTGTTTTTCAACCCTCTTCTCGGTGTTTGGATATCCTAATAAAACACTCTTCCTCGTGTTTGATATATTACTCTCCCCTTCCCCCCCCCTTGTTTTTCAACCCTCTTCTCGGTGTTTGGATATCCTAATAAAACACTCATCCTCGTGTTTGATATATTACTCCCCCCTCTCCCCCCCCTCCCCCTCTTGTTTTTCAACCCTCTTCTCGGTGTTTGGATATCCTAATAAAACACTCTTCCTCGTGTTTGATATATTACTCTCCCCTTTCCCCCCCCCCCTCCCCCCTTGTTTTTCAACCCTCTTCTCGGTGTTTGGATATCCTAATAAAACACTCATCCTCGTGTTTGATATATTACTCCCCCGTCTCCCCCCCCCCTCCTCCCTCTCTTGTTTTTCAACCCTCTTCTCGATGTTTGGATATCCTAATAAAACACTCATCCTCGTGTTTGATATATTACTCCCCCCTCCCCCCCCCTTGTTTTTCAACCCTCTTCTCGGTGTTTGGATATCCTAATAAAACACTCATCCTCGTGTTTGATATATTACTCCCCCCTCCCCCCCCCCTTGTTTTTCAACCCTCTTCTCGGTGTTTGGATATCCTAATAAAACACTCATCCTCGTGTTTGATATATTACTCTCCCCTCCCTTCCCCCCCTCCCTTGTTTTTCAACCCTCTTCTCGGTGTTTGGATATCCTAATAAAACACTCATCCTCGTGTTTGATATATTACTCCCCCCTCTTCCCCCCCCCCCCTCCCTCCCCCTCGTTTTTCAACCCTCTTCTCGGTGTTTGGATATCCTAATAAAACACTCATCCTCGTGTTTGATATATTACTCCCCCCTCTCCCCCCCCCCCCTCCCCTCTTGTTTTCCAACCCTCTTCTCGGTGTTTGGATATCCTAATAAAACACTCATCCTCGTGTTTGATATATTACTCCCCCCTCCCCCCCCCTTGTTTTTCAACCCTCTTCTCGGTGTTTGGATATCCTAATAAAACACTCATCCTCGTGTTTGATATATTACTCTCCCCTCCCTCCCCCCCCCCCTCCCTTGTTTTTCAACCCTCTTCTCGGTGTTTGGATATCCTAATAAAACACTCATCCTCGTGTTTGATATATTACTCCCCCCTCTTCCCCCCCCCCCCCCCTCCCCCTTGTTTTTCAACCCTCTTCTCGGTGTTTGGATATCCTAATAAAACACTCATCCTCGTGTTTGATATATTACTCCCCCCTCTCCCCCCCCCCTCCCCCCTTGTTTTTCAACCCTCTTCTCGGTGTTTGGATATCCTAATAAAACACTCATCCTCGTGTTTGATATATTACTCCCCCCTCCCCCCCCCCCCTTGTTTTTCAACCCTCTTCTCGATGTTTGGATATCCTAATAAAACACTCTTCCTCGTGTTTGATATATTACTCTCCCCTTCCCCCCCTTGTTTTTCAACCCTCTTCTCGGTGTTTGGATATCCTAATGAAACACTCATCCTCGTGTTTGATATATTACTCCCCCCTCTCCCCCCCCTCCCCCCCTTGTTTTTCAACCCTCTTCTCGGTGTTTGGATATCCTAATTAAACACTCATCCTCGTGTTTGATATATTACTCCCCCCTCTCCCCCCCCTCCCCCCCTTGTTTTTTAACCCTCTTCTCGATGTTTGGATATCCTAATAAAACACTCATCCTCGTGTTTGATATATTACTCCCCCCTTCCCCCCCCCCCCCCCCCTCCCCTTGTTTTTCAACCCTCTTCTCGGTGTTTGGATATCCTAATAAAACACTCATCCTCGTGTTTGATATATTACTCCCCCCTCCCCCCCCCCCCTTTGTTTTTCAACCCTCTTCTCGGTGTTTGGATATCCTAATAAAACACTCATTCTCGTGTTTGATATATTACTCCCCCCTCCCCCCCTTCCTTGTTTTTCAACCCTCTTCTCGGTGTTTGGATATCCTAATAAAACACTCTTCCTCGTGTTTGATATATTACTCTCCCCCCCCCCCCCCCCCCCCCTTGTTTTTCAACCCTCTTCTCGGTGTTTGGATATCCTAATAAAACACTCTTCCTCGTGTTTGATATATTACTCTCCCCTCCCCCCCTTGTTTTTCAACCCTCTTCTCGATGTTTGGATATCCTAATGAAACACTCTTCCTCGTGTTTCATATATTACTCTCCCGTCCCCCCCTTGTTTTTTAACCCTCTTCTCGATGTTTGGATATCCTAATGAAACACTCTTCCTCGTGTTTCATATATTACTTCAAAATGCGATCTTTGCTGACGTCATTGTTTATATTTTGCTTCATTAGCATACGAATTTACGTAGAGAAGGCACCGTACTAAATACGAATTGACTTCAAAAGATGAAAGAGCTTGTTAAACTTAGTAAACTATGCAATTTTTAGCTTTTTTCGTGCAATATTTAAGGAAATATCTGCTGTTAAAAACTGCAAAATTGTTGGGTGGCAAAAGCGCTAATGAGCCGTACATTCGTTGTAAAATTTTGAGTTTTTAATTCAGCATTGCACAAAGTGTATCTAGTATTGATATCGGGCTCAAATTGCCTGAGAAAGCTAATTGTGCTATGCCCTTTCAATATTCAGTGTTGATTTTTTTGTAGCTAGGTAAGAGAATGAGGCGTATATGCTAATGATAAAATGGTAAAAAATGGTAAACAAAGATTCCCCTATTCACCGGATAAACAACTATCCAGTGCATTAAAAATATAACTTTTGAACTTTGAATTTTTTTGTTATTTCCAATTCAGGTCAAAGGAGACAAGGGTCACAAAAAAGGAAAGGTGAGACGATTGTTTTGGTCGTTATATGGTGAGGTATTATGGATGTCCAATTTATGTTCAAAATCATAACAATTGGACTGGTTGTTGAAATAACGCTATCCACCGGATAAACCACTATCCAAAAACTCTTACAGCCCATTAGGATGTTTACGTCAGACGAGCTAATGTTATCCTAAGCCTCGTTTTGGAATTATATACTTGTCAAGTTTCAGAACAAGGAATTCCCAAATTAAAGGGGATATACTTCATGGTGGGTTTTAATTTATGCACATCAAAGAATCTGGCACTTATTTAGGGCTAAAAACTCATTTTAAAACGGTTAGCTTTTATTTACTGTTATGGATATCACTACCCATAACAGTAAATAAAATGAGTTTTTAGGATCCCTATATGATAGGATCCGTATATGGTGTGTTACCATGAAGTATATACCAATTAAAGCAGTAAAGTTTGACCTGATTACCGTGGAGGACACTTGAAGGGATAGATGAGAGGGCCCAACAGGAAAATGGGACACCTTATTGAGACTTATATAACGGAGTAACTGGTTAGCTTTCAGTTACAGTAAGGGGTAGCAGATTATATAGTTAAATTTAGGACTAAGTAACCCAAGAAGCCAGGTGGTACAGTGGTACGGTAGGCTATGTAAGCCTAAGCCTAGCTGAGGTCACAGCTTCAATCCTGAGTGGGGATTTTAGATTTTCTTTTTAATTATTGAAAATAAAATTGTAAGTGTCGACATTACGTTATATAAGTCTCAATAAGGAGTCTTGGGCCCTCTCATCTATCGCTTCAAGTGCTTTCCGAATACCGTATGCAAAAACAGGGTAAATGCGTAGAATTTGTTCACAAACGAGGCTTAAGGGTGAATTTTGATTTTAATTTCAATTTCCTAAAGTGCTATTTCCAGGAATGATTAAAAAGAGTTTCAAAATGAAAAAAAGGCACTTATAATTTGTTTTTGGCTTTTCGGTGGCATAGAGTCAGCTAAAAATGGAATGACGTCCTATGATGAGCATGAATTACAACTAAAAAAGATAACGTGCTGTAGGACAAAACGCCTGGCTCACACGCAAGTGGGAAGCGCGCGCGAGTATTTGCGAACAGCTTAGAAACGAGTGATGCTCGTTCCACAGGACCATCCCCTGTAACGTCTTGCTTTTATAGCCCGCGCGCGTCTTTCCTAACCAGCGGAATAACGAAACGAGTGAAATGGAACAAGACTATGGCGCACTATTACAGGCCACTGTCATGGGTCTTCAATGCCACATAGTTTATCAGGCAGGTTTAAATTTTGTCTTCATTTCATTTCAACAGCCGGACAAAAAAGTCGACACAGCAAATAGTCCAAAGCTCGCAATCTATAAGGCAAATATTTTGTGCATACATTCCTGATTTTCTTGCTGTATGGTACAACAGAACCAGCTTTGAAATGCAAAAATATGATTGATTTATCAGTAGAGATAGAGCCTAGCTCGAGGCTCAACAAAACCAGTAATTTGTATTAAGATGTATGACACAATTGTACAGGTTAACAGCCGGTAGGCGGCAAAGATACATCCGGAGAAATGGAACGTGGACCAGTTATTATCTCCCAGGGGACTCCCCATGTAAAAGTGACGGGAGTGATCGTCGTAGCTTTCAGGTGTAATTCGTGGTTTGGTGTCATTAAGAGTGTTTGAATCGAAATAACCTCTGTCAGAGTTATTTTGTTACATTTTAGGGTATTAAGCCAGAAAAATATGCCGACAAGAACAACTTTTGGTACCTCTTAGGAGTAAAGCAAGAGAGGATAAAGGGTAAGAGAGGCCATCACCCATACATGCCCTATTCCATAGGTATCTGTCTCAGGTTATTTTTAGAAGCGTGGGTTATCCACGCGGAAACATTCGCGCCATGTGATTGGTTGTTATCTAACCCCTCGGGATCTCTACAGCCTTGGTGCCGGTCTAAAAATAACTTGAGACAGATTACCTATGGAATAGGGCATTTTTGGGTGATGGCCTCTCTTTCCCTTTATCCTCTCTTGGGGTAAAATAAATGCGAGCCACACCCACAAACCTGGGTTTTTGGTTCCTTTTACGGTTTTCTTTCAAAAATTTCGACGATCACTTCTGTCAAATTTGTATGAATTTCCCCCCAGATATTACATACACCCCCCCGGGATATTACATACATTCCCACCGGGATATTACATACATCCCCTCGGAATATTACATACATCCCTATAACGGATGTTACGTATGTTTTTCGTTTCCAGTGATTTTCGTTGTTATTTTAACCTGTTATTGTTTTAAAGTATATTGCTTTATCTAAATAAACGTTAAGTTATTATTTTGTAACCCATGATAGTTATTACGTATTACATGGTTTGGTCTTCTTTATACGTTTTATGAAATAAATAGTAAATAAATAGTAAATAACGCAGTATAGCGGGTAGTTGCGCGAGTCTTAACTGAAAAGAAGTCATTTGAAATCACTAACTGTAAATTTTAGTTTACAAACAAATAATAGTGATCACCAGTTTGATTGTTAATTGTTTTAAAACAGAAAAAAGGACTTAAGAAAGGACCGATGACGACCAAACGACCCTGGTAGGTATAACGAATAAAAAGTTTGCTCTAGACAAGTTGTCTAGTTTGAGGGAATGATTTGTTCTTGTCTTACAGTAAATGCTGATCGGTGATCAAAGAGACTTCTAACAATCCACCAGAGATAAATAAAACATCCTAGTCTCAAGGCTACTCATGCCAAATAGTATATGTAATCGCATGGGCCCGAGTAAAATTAAGGATTAATATCACGCGTGTTTTCAGTTGTTTTTGTAAAAAGTCAAAGACACGAACAGCTCAACTCTGTTTTTGTAAAAAGTAAAAGACACGAACAGCTCAACTCAAAATCGCAAACCGAGAATGAACGAACAGAAAGGCAGCCAAAATGACGCACAGAAAATCAGAGCACAATTGAAAGGACAACTGAACCCTTGAATGACTGAACAACAAGGTGACCGACAACCGAACGTAAAAACCAGCAAGCAAAAGAGAGAAGGACTGAACGAATCCTTTATGCTAGAAGAAAAAGAATTGTAGTGAAATTGTTTTTGTAAAAAGTAAAAGACACGAACAGGTGTAAACCTTTACTCGTTTAGATTGACCCTGATCGTTGAAAGCATGATCCGAGAGACAATATTTAAAAGATAAATCGTCGATCGTCCAAATAATAATGAACCACGGTCAATATTTGTCAACTTCGATTTAACATGCAATTCGATGTCCATTTTTCGCAGCTAATGTTCTTTGGCTTATTAGTTTTCCATTGAACGAAAACCCAGCTTCAGGCCGCGATAGATCTTCACACTCGATCGCATCTACTCCATGTTATCGCAAGTAGTGAGTGGGGGATGGCTCAAATACCATTTTTTGAGCCGATAAACAATTTTTCCTCACTTCGATCGGAAAAATTGTTTATGGGCTCAAAAAATGGTATTTGAGACCATCCCCCACTCACTACTCGAGATGTCCCTCCCTCATTTTCTGTGAGCGGGGAGTCAGTGGAGCGAACGATTTTGTTTTGGCTGCCAATTTTTCGACCACCTTTTTAAGCGGAGGGTCAAATGCGTTTTCCCCGAGCCCACCCGCAACGGCAAGCGAGGCATCACCAATTAAAGAAACAACATACCCTCCATATAAACGTGACAATGCCCCTTGTCAACGAACCAATGACTGCCGTTGCGTTTTTGAAAATGCGTGGGATTGAGTTGAAAGAAGGTGATGACTTATATGCAAAGAACAAAGGGACGTTCGAATACAACCCTTGCAGACATTGTGGTTTAAACTTCACCCAAGGTCATTCTCTTGTTGAGCATCAAAAATACGCTTGCAAGAATCTGAAAACAGAAAAACGCCCGAAAGTGCTTTGTCCCGACTGCAATCGAAGATTGTCTAAACAAACGGTTAACAGACACTTAAGAAATGGTTGCCCTCCCACGAAAAGAAACCCTCGAGTTTTTATACAGCGTGAGGTTGTTCGAGATGTTTTTGCCGAGTCATATGTCAGACAGCATGAACTGAATGCATGGCTTGACGCTCAAGAGCAACAATGTCTTGAAGAGCTAAGCCTGGAGACTCTCGACCCCTTACCCAGGATCCGAGATTCTAGCTTTGTTTCGGATTTCATCGAAGGCAAGACATCACTCGCAGCTTTTCAAACTGAGTTGAGCGGTTATCACCAATTGAAAAAACATTCACCCTTCATATATCAATGATGGCGACAACACAAGCGTTCATGAACTTTCTCAAATCGAGGAACACTGGTCTGAAACAAAAGAGCGCCGACTGGGTGAGAGCCAGACAAAACTCCATCGGGGCATCAGAGATCTCTGCTTTAACAGGATCGTCGCCGTTTGAATCACGGCACAGCTTGCTCATGAAGAAAATTCAGCCAACACATATGCTCAACAATGCGGCTTGTACCTGGGGCAATCTGTTCGAACCGCTTATTCGCAAGTATTTTGAGAAAAAACATTCTGTTTCCGTTTTTGGCCACAGCATCTCTCTTAATCTGTCAAGAGAGCATCCGCTTTATCGAAAGGTCACTTGTAGCCCAGACGGCTATTTCATGAATAAAGATAACACATTAAACTTGTTAGAGTTCAAGTGTCCGTTCAAGCGAAAAATAGCGATGAACAGAATTCCTGGCTATTATAGCGATCAGATACAAACAGAGCTTGCTTTGAGTGGCGACATGGTCTCCAAAGGCTTGTTTGTTGACGGTTATTTCAGATTGTGCTCTTTAAACCAGCTTGAACCAAGTCTGGCACACAACCAGTTTCTAAACGGAGGAAACAAGTTCAAAACGAAGGGTGACACAAACACTTGCGTGGGGAGTTTGTTATTTATTTAGCAAACGGACGATAACAAGAAATCAAAAGGCAATCATCGATGTCGGTTCCCTCAAATCAAAACAATTATTTGAGAGAATTATGTCTTCCATTGCTGAGAAGGACGTATGGTGTTGTTATGGAGCTGTAAGGATGTCGTTTAGAAAACAGGACGAAGATGAGGAGTTTTTGCGTTACACCCATATGCAAGAGGTGTTTTCAGTGGGTTCAGAAGGCCCTAAACCAGTGGCTGTGTTCGCCTGGAAGCTCCTGGATATAACTGAGATTTGGGCGCCAAAACAACCAAACTTTTTGAGCAATATTCAAACGTCAGTCGAGCGTTTTCATAACAGCTTGGCAAGCCTTCGAAAAAAGATAACAGAACACTCTGAAGAGAAAAGCATCCAACAAACCGTCCCTGTGAAAACTGTTCCAAACAATTTGGTTGATGACAGTGCAGTTATGGAAGCCTTCTTACTCTCAAAAATGAAGTCAATTGAAAAAACATACCCCAGTCTATATCCCAACTGAGCCAATGGAGCAACTGGCTTTTGGTGAATCCCGTTGGGATTATTTGGCAGACATGATCAAAGATTACATCCTTGAATTGGCTGAAAGAGAAGTCCAGCGTGACTTGGCTGCAAGGGTCATTCATCAAGGGAGCATGAAATCTGTATGCCATTCAATAAAAAATCATTATCACTGGCAACACGATTGCTATTTCCATATTTTTACTTCACAAACATGTGATAAATGTCAAGGACACTTCTCGCCAGAAGTGGTCCTGGGCATGCAGAGAGCCATTTGTCCTGGCAGTGCTCACTCAACGTGATCCATCTTTTCAAGCATGATCTTCCAGCTTTGTTCGTGCTACCACATTGATTTTTCTGGGACTTGCATCCAGAAGTAAATGACAAGCCGTTGTGGCCCTTTTATTTCATCCAAGATTTTGTGGGCTACAAAGGGCATAAAGATTCTTTTCGGTAGATATTCTTCGATGAATTTGAAAGAATCATTTGCATGTTGTATTTCATCATTGGACAAGCATATGTGATGTTCACAAATTTTCAGATGTTTGTTGAGATAGCTTTTGAAGTTGTAGTGTTTGGTGGTCATTCTTTTTTTGGTAATTGTGTAATCACCACCATAGAGCTCGTTATAATCGAAGGTCACACCATCCAGGGGCTCTAAGAGGCCGCAGTCCTCACAGCAAAGTTCTGATGAAAACATACTGAGGTTTAATTTGCCTTTGCAGTTTTGGCAAATTTTTGTCCTTTCATTCACAAGGGTGAAAGGTGAGTGTTGGGGGTATTGTGCCTCGCGAAAAAGATACTCCTTGATGATATGAAGGCGTTCTGACAGGTTTGAACGCAGTATTTCCTTGGTGTAGCTTTCGAGTGAGCGTAGGAGGATAAATTTGTATTCTTTATCAAGCTCATCGAGTTTGGGTTTGTATTCGTCTTTAGTGTCCAAGGCCCGAACATCAGCCAGTTGTTTAGCAAACTTCTCCATGGTTGTACACAGCAGGGTTATGTATTCAATTGGGTGCAAATGATTTATCCTTAGAAATGTAGAGATTAAAACCTGAATTTAATCTCTCAAATCGGACTTGGATGCTGCGGCGAGAAGTATCTTTTTTTGAATTTCTTGTGTGACTTCCTTGCGAAGTTCCTTTTTGAGTTTCTCGAGGTCTGGTGCTTGTGTTAGAGTGCCAACGTTTTTTTTAGACTTAACACCATCCCTGATTGCAGCTTTGAGTTCGTGATATTTTTCCACCTCACGAGTAATTATGGTGAATTCTGCATCACTGATCCTCTTGTCTTCCAGAGCCTTTGAGACTAGTTCATAGACAGAGTTGCGTTTAGCCAGGGCCAGTGTGTAGATATTCTCGTGTTTGGTCACTTTTCGCTCTAATCGCTTGTTAGCAGCTGTAAAGCCAACTGAGGATAGCCCACAGAGGGTCGCGATGCCGGCAAGTGCTGGACTTGCAATAATTCCGAACCCAGTCAATGCAGTGGCAAGGTCCCCTGATGACAGCCCAACAGAAAGCGACCCAAGGCCAACCGCCGAGTAATGAACTAAGGATTGGGTTCGTTTATATTTCTTTGCGACTTGTCTGTAATGCTCGGCTTCGTCAGACAGCTCTTTAAGCAAGTCAGAGATCTTTTTGAGCCGGAAGTCTTCTGCATTGATTTGAGTGATCCCAAGGTCAGGGTATATCTTTTGTGTATGGCTGTATTCGGGGGCCGATGGAAGCACATTAACAGAACTCATGGCGTGGGGTATATATATGATTTTTTAATTTATCTCAACTTCAAATTCCAAAGGCGCCCCATTGAAGTTGAAGAGGTTATTGTTCTCATCCCTCACTGACAGTGTTATGCTGGAGACATAATCACCGGACGAGACGTCACGCAAGACGTTCTGTTGTATTGTCTCGTAATAAACCTTCTCAAAGGCCTTTCCCCGAATATCAAACCGAGCCAAAACTGACGAAGGCTTACCGTTGAGAAGATTTTGTTCTTTATCAACCAGATCACAGTGGATGAAGTAAGTGCTTGGTGCCCTTAAACGCTTGACGAAGGTTATTAGCATCAATACAGGGCGTATGCCAAGCAATTCTGCCAGATTATTACTAAACTTCACACTGCCGCTGTTACTTGTAATGACCATGGCCCCATATGGCCTGTTTGTTTCAATTGTTAGATTTAAACTTCTGTCAAAGTCTTTTAGGCTTTCAAAGTCTTTTGTTAAACTCTCAATAGTGTGATGCCCTGGAAGTAAGGTCGCCTCACGTGATGAACCATTAGGGGGAGGGTTTGCTGGTGAAACCTTTGCTTCTTCTTTCAAATTATGCCAAGAGTTGAAAAAAAAAGAATTGAGCAAGAAACAAGATGGATATAACTCGGTTTCGGCAGCGGGTGATCGAAATAGATCGTGCGAGGATTCGAATGTGTGACGATTGTTAACACAACCATGACAGATGTGAGTATATAATTGACATTTTAAAATTATAATTATATACAATCATGTTTGGCAGACGGCCTGGTGGATTTAATCCTAATTCAAATCTTGGCGTCTCCATCGGTGGCCACAATTACGGCCCCCCACCTCCTTTTTATTCGCCTCCAAACGCCTATACTCATGTCGCGCCAAAGCCACCACCCCCTAATCCTGAAATTGCTTGGTTGAGTTCGCCGGAGGCAGCAAAGCTCTCTGCCGCGGCCAAGGCCAAGGCGATCTCAGACTTCAAAAAGCGTTTCCCGCGCGCCGATATGTCTCACTTTGAAGTGCAAGTAGATTTTGGCGACGACCACAAAACAGCCACAGGGAAAGTGCTTTACAAAGAGGGTCCTGGCTCATGGGCACTCGTTACAGAAATAGCCCACAAAGATTGGACTGGCGCCGAAAGAGACGCTCTTGGCCTTGTCTATGATGGGAGTTTCCCTTATCAGTTATCGTTGGGGCAACAAATGTTATCAATCCCGGCTATTGCTTTCTCCACCACAATAGACAAAGACATGATGATTGGCGCAATCTTGAATGACAAAGAGCAAAAGATTTATGTCACGCCGACTGACTATTTCACAACGAAATACCGAAATATCTTCAGGGACACACAGATTTCATTCACAACCGCGAAATACGGCCGAAAGTGGATGGGTGGTCCTCATATGAGCTTTTGGCCACAACAACTCTCCTTCGCCCTGTGGTGTGCAACAACCGGCTGTGGAATCTCGCGTGACATTCTCTTCGATAAGAACTCAAGTCTATCCCTAACCCCACAGCTCCGGTCGTTTTACCGGTTTCACGTTTATTTCACAACAAGGCGAATACTCTACCAGATGGGTGGGGAACAAAGCGTGAGTGCTTTGCCAGACGACCCCCCATTTAGCCAGAAAGACAAAAAATACAACATCGACGCATACAAGAAGATTTGCATAGAGTTCGGTATCGACCCCAGTTCTGACTTCCGTTACACATACGGTAAGAACCACGGTCTAGGGAATGTCTACATTTGGGCTTATGGAGAGGGTCCCATCTCTACCGATTACACTTATCTAGACTCTGATCTAGCTCTGTTCGATGATGAGCGTGTAACTGACAGAAAACACCCCAACTTTCGTGCCAATGGAATAACTTTTGTCCGCAACGACCAAGGGGCGGACACCCAGTTCGAGCACTTTGTACCAAATTACGCACAAGGGCTAACACAGCCAGGGCTCGCGCGTATGAACCAATCAATCGAGGCCTTTGTGTACTGCATTCTTGGTTCACAGGCCAAAACCCGCAGCAGCATCATTGGAAGAGGAGGCCGGGCGTTCGAAACGCAGAGAGTCTTCTTGGTCCATCTAGAGGAGGCCATAATCCTGAACGACATCGCAACAAGCGTACAGCGATACCAGCTTGCCATCCAAGCAACGAAAGTTCGCCTGGACTTTGCGACAGCACCCGGAAGCTGGCTCATGCCATCGCGCATGATTATCAACACAGAGAGCGTGATCGGGTATAACAACAATCTACAGGAGGCAACGCAAGGAATGAAGCTGGGCGTGAACAGTGGTGTTAATCTGGGCACAAAAAAAGCCTCCCTTCGCCACATGGACGGTGGAACGACAAAGATTAATCCACCAAACAGTCACCCATCAAACCCGATACATCTCCAGGCCACACAGGCACAGGGCATCGCCACACCCACACCCACACCCACACCACAGCCCACGCCAACACCACAACCCACACCAACACCACAACCAGCCCCCGCACCCGAACCACAGCCCGACCCGCATCACGTCTCCAAGGCAGTCGTTGCTGTGGGTGCGCTTGCTTTGGCAGGGCTTTTCGTTTGGTCGAGATAAGTGTTCAAGACTTCGAACGCTTGGTGATCCTTTCAACAAGGAAGGCCACCACGGCAAGGATGAGCAGCCAGGCGTGTTCACCCAGAAAGGAGATGACCGACCCAGCCGCTTTGAAGATGAAGCTCACAATTGAACCAATGAGGCCAGGCAGTGCGCTGGCTGCCTTTTTGCCAAGCTCTTTAAGCCCATTGCCAATAACCTTGGTGGCCCTTGCCAGGCCGTTCAAGGTGGCGAGTACAACAGCGCTGATGGTGATGCCAGCTGCCAGAACAATCGCTTGCAGAGTCCATCCGTATTTCTTGAAGATTTCTCTGACCCTCTCTCTCAAAGACATGCTCCTTTCCCGCAACTCAATTTCTGTATTGAGCCTTGCCAGCTCTTCTTCACGTTCAGCAACCCGGTCTTCAGCAGCTGCTCTGTCAGAGGAGGAAGTGTCCTCAGCTTCTATCACTTGTCTGTCTTCAGCGTTCTTCCGTTCAAGCTCTTCTTTTTGTTGTTTCAGTTCGTCAAGTGGTTTTATAGCGTCCTTTTTTGCTCTAAGTTCCTCTAAGCGTCCTTCTAAGCCCCTTCTGTCAAGCATGGTTTTGTCGATTTCTTTTCGTAGTTTGTCTGCTTGTTTGGCAGCTTTTTGTGCCTTTTCCAGTTCTTTTCTTTTGGCTTGATGCTCAGATTCAAGAGCTATCTTTTCATTTTTCAGTCTTTGTATTGCCTCCTTATCCAGTGGCCCATGTGTATCTTCCAGGTTCTGAATCTGGTCATTAGCCTTTTTGATTTGCTCTCTTAGGGCATCCATGTCGAGGCGAATTTTTTGTGTGCCAGCAGCAGCTATTTGTGCTTCTTGTTTTTGCTTTTGTTTAGCTTCCAGTTCTTTTTCATTTGCTTCAAATGCAGCATTTGTCTCATTGAACTCTTCATCCACAGACTTTCCGAGAGCAGTTTTGATCTCTTTGGGAAGAGAAGCGTTGAGAGTTTTTTCGAAAGCCCCCCGGCTTTTTGTGTAAAGAGGATACCATTTGTCTCTTGTATGATATTTTACCTCGATGATGGCCCCCCCTGATTTTGGTTTCGGCTCATACCGAAAATTAAGTTGCATTCTGTCTGCGTGAGTAAACTCTTCCTTAACCTCGTTAAAGGCCATGTAATCAGTTGTCATAATTCGCCGGCCGCCAGTAGCCCCTGTAATGAAAGAGGTTTCTTCAGTGCGGGAGCCTTGTTGCTCTGGGGGGAGTCTTGTTCTTGTGGCCAAAGGCACTTGTTCACCAGCCGGGGTGGAAGCAGCGCTTGGTTCAAAGGGTTGCGTGGTGTTGGGGTCGGGGTCTGGAGGGCCCTGGGCCAATGTCTCGTTGTATTCATCTTCTGTCATACCATATCTCTCCCATGGGTTGGTATCGTAATCATCATCATCACCCCCTGTGCCTTTTGGGAAGAGAGGGGTTTTCTCAGTTGCATCAGTTGGATCGACGTCCATGATATATAAATATAAATTTTAAAAAACACAAATATATACCATGGCTGTGCAACCGAATCTACTTCCATCTCACAGTGAAAAGACACTGGGCGCCATGAAAGCAGAGCGAACCGTCAAGCGCATCACATTCAACCCTTCTGAGGCCAATCCCGGCGAGACACTGTACGTCTCGGTGCCCAAGCTTGGCGAGCACGATGTTATTGTGTCCGGCTCACTTGCACTGGTGTTTAACATCAACCTAGCCGGGGGCCATGCAAACAACTATCTCGTGCAAAATGTTTCTCGAGCCCTGGTGGACAGATTCGTTGTAAAGTTTGCCGCCACCACTGTCCAGGACACGGCTGGGTACGACATCTACAAGATCTTCGAAGACCTCTTCCGATCAACCGATGAGCGGAAAAATATGCTTTGTGCAAGATCCGCTCTGGTGCTGGCGACAAAAAGAGCTCAGGCGTGGATGCGGAGAATAAGTTAGAGACAATATATAAAAACAAGTACCGCATCAAGCTGGATCACCAAATCATAAGTGATCACGGTGTTATATATCCTCAAGCACTGTATAACGATCTGGTCTTCGAACTAACCCTCGCTCCCGCAAACCAAGTTGTCCGAGGCTCAGACACAAGCAAGCTCGTGTACAAGTTGGAAAACATCCAGCTGGAGTATGAGACGATCAGAAGTAAGAGTCTGGCCGACGCAGCAACAAGCACTTACACCAGTGGCAAGGAGTTCGCCTATGACCTCGTAATGCGAGATCGGATACAGCCCTTCTCAAAAGGAGGTGACACTCGGCTGAATCTTCGGGTTAACCCACAGCGCCGGTCTCTCACGGGCATCCACTTGCTGTTCATCAACCCCTACACGGCTGGTGCCAGGGACTCCGAGAACTATTTCAATCCCGACATCACCAAAGTGAAGGTCACAGTCAACGGTGTTCCAAACAGGCTTTACAACGAGGGCATCAGTGGTACAGACATGTGGAGAGAGATAACCCGGTATTTTACCCCACACACGGACGGCAGGCCTAACATGAACTTGACCAAATATCTCACAGGCAACAAGTTTGGTCTCTGGATTGACCTGCGGGCCATGGGTGACACAGCCCTGCACGGCAACGGCCAACGGCTCGTCAACACACAAGATGGCGTGCAACTCGAGATCGAACGAAACGGCACAGGCTCGGGAAACTCAAACTGCTACATCTTCACCATCTCAGACTCACAGATGAACATCATGGACAGGCAGCTGGCCTCTGTACAGTACTAAGTAAACACACAAAACACACATATATATACCCACCAGCCCCATGGCCACAAAACAACAAACCACAAACAAGATCAACTTCTATGCCAAGCCGGCTCCCCTGCCATCCACCGGACCCCTGTCACACAATGAAATACAAAGACTTCTGGCAAAGGCCCCCTCCCCGCCAGTTTGCAAACCAACTAATATAGGTGTTGGGTATGGACCCAAGAAAGCTGCCATTCAATGCACTAATCGTGGGGCCCACTAACTCTGGCAAGACACAGTATCTTCTCTCCCAACTGCGAGGCCCCTTTAGGGGTTATTTTGATTACATCGTTTTATTCTGCCCCACATTTGTTAAGAACAAGACATACGATGGCTTCGTGGATCGCGATCCACACATCTTCGTCATCGTCTGCCAACAGCACGAGATCGAAGACTGGTTGAGGCTGGCGAGCTTCTTTTTCACATGCACCAACACTTTATTCATTCTTGATGACTGCGCCGCCTCCAAAGATGTCAAAGGTCGAACGGGCCAGCTGGTCAATCTTGGGTTCAGCGCAAGGCATGGCGGCATATCCGTGTGGGTCTTGACCCAGCAGATAACCAGCATTGCAAAGCCATATCGTGACAACATTGCAGCGATCGTGCTCTTTTACACGCCCTCCAGCAAGACAACCAAGGCCACATTCGAAGATTATGCCGGAGAGCTCTCCCACGAGGAGTACAAAGAGTTTATCGCAAGGCTCAAATCCCGCAAGTTCTCCCACCTGGTTTTCTCTCTGAGGCACCCGTATGGAATTGAGTACAAGGTTTAAATGCATATATATACCATGGCCATGAATGCGCCAACAAGGCTACACAAGCTCACTGTGCTTTCACAGCTTTTGGATAAATTGCACAAACACACACTTGATGCGCAAAACAAAATTATCAAAGCCGCTGGTGAGGAAGATCTGCGCCTCATGCTTCTGGCCAGATATCCCTTGCGGCTGAATTCTATGCCAGACACCATGGCGGGGCTTATACGAGAGCTTGAAACCCTTTTGCCCGACATCAATAGAATTATTGACAATTTAAAAACACATATGTAGAC
Source organism: Dendrophyllia cribrosa (assembly GCA_024195265.1). Taxonomy (NCBI): domain Eukaryota; kingdom Metazoa; phylum Cnidaria; class Anthozoa; order Scleractinia; family Dendrophylliidae; genus Dendrophyllia; species Dendrophyllia cribrosa. The sequence continues at coordinate 39,584,966 of JAJLRJ010000008.1, read as the reverse complement.
CCTGATGGCTGAAGCAGCTGAAGACCAGGCCGTTTTCGAAGTAATGCAGATGCTGGAGGCCACCCCTGAAACCACACCCCCCACAGGGTTAGTTGGTGACAATGGCATTCCTGCCAAACGCGAAAAGCTGGCAATCCTTGTTTCAACTGGCAAGGCCAAAGAAGCCATCGGCGTGTAACTCACACACGATCATGTCAAGCGGTTGTCAGACAAGGACGTTGACAAGTACTGCAAACGGTACGAGGCCTACGTTGGCAACAAGACAACCGAATCCCTAGTTGATTCTGTCATCAGGCTCGCGTCCAAAGGCGTTGCCATGGTGGTCCCGATTGAGGATGTGGCGGAGTTGCAGAAAGAACTCAAGAACGACTACATCATCAACCAGGAGCTGTCAAATCTTGCTGGGGCAATTGCTGTGCGATGCGGGCGATTGCTGGCGCTTGCTGGCGCTTGCCAATGCTGCTCTCATCACAACAAAACACATCAGGCTTGAACGAGAGCCTGATCACAAGCCTGATTTGATAGAATTGGAACCCCAGCCCCAACCCACACATCCAACCAGAGACAGTGAAGGCTATCCACTTGAGGGCTTTGATGAAATTGGGCTGGTACCTGGGGTGACCTCGCAGCAACCTTGAAGAAACCTGGCAGCAACCTGGCAGCAACCTGGCACATCTTGTAAAAAATAAAACTCACATATATACAGGATGGCCACACCACTCGAGACGATCTCTGAAGAAACTCCAACTCCAACTCCAACACCTGACCGTGTTACCTCTGAGGCCCCGAAAACAAAGCCTGCAACAGAAAAGAACCCCGGCCGTGTTGCTTCTGGCAAAAGGCTAGCAGAACGCAACCGCATGGCCCGGGAAGCAAAGAAAAAGGCCGAAGCACAAAAGCCTGCACCCTCAACAAGCGAAAACAATTCTGCAACAAGTGGCGCAACAAGTGACACAACAAGTGACAGCAACAGCAACTCAATCGTTTATATTCTGGGGGTTGGTGGGTTGATTGTCTCTGCTGCTGGTGTTTATTACCAGCGCGAAGCTATAATGCAAAGGCTTGGTAGAAAATCAAACACACCAGAAAACACCCCCGCTGCAACACCACCAGCAACACCCCCATCTCGAATTCCTGTAAGACAAGGAATAAAAAATATGGAATAAAAAAAACATATATATATACTGACACCATGAATCCTTTCCAAGCTTTGATGAATTCTGCTGCAATCAGTGGTGTGTTTCTTCTTTGGTTTGGACTTACTTCGGTCGCCTTTGATACAGTTTGCGGTTTAGCCTTGAATAGGCACAACAGACCCGAGCCCAGGCCCGAGCCCGAGTCTGAGTCAGAGGACGAGGTCGAGGAACCCCGAGTCCGATTCGAGGAGCCCCGAGTCCGAGTCGAGGAGCCCCGAGTCCGAGTCGAGGAGCCCCGAGTTCGAGTCGAGGAGCCCCGAGTTCGAGTCGAGGAGCCCCGAGTTCGAGTCGAGGAGCCCCGAGTCCGAACCCGAGGTCTAGGCAGAGGTCGAGGTCGAGGCCGAGGTAGAGGTCGAGTCTGAGTCAGAAAAATAAAAAAATCATATGTATACTGGACACAAACCATGTCTGACAACAAACTTGTGAGGTCTATCCTCGACGCCGCAACAATCACTGGCCTTGTCGCTGGTATTGGTTGGATTGGGAAAAAGACCATCAAAGAAAACTTCACTGCCGACCCCAGTGCAAGCTTGATGAATTACGTCAAGTTCACAGCCATCATGGCTGGCACCATCGCAATGAAGAAATATCTCGAGGACCAGAAAATCCTCCCAGACAACTTGTAAACCATATGTATACACAATGGCCTCGATTGCAACAATGGCTCTTGGCGCTGTTCTCAATGCGGCCGCTTTCACGGGTGGCAATTATCTCGCGAAATATCTGTCTGGCGATAACGGAAAGGCAGCAATGGATGAGAAAATCCGTCACGACCACGCCCTTGAACAATACCAAGCGGCTTACGCCAAATACCAGAAGGACCGCACCAAGCTCCTCGACTGGATTTCAGCCAATGATCGGAAGGAACACCAAGCTAGCAAAAACTTCCAAACCACTGACCAAGCACTTGTCTTGTATAACCAGATGCACCAAACGCAACCAGATAAACAAATCAAAGACAACAAAGAGCCTGTCTTCTCGGACTTCTACAAGACCAGCCCACAACAGCAGAATGGTGAACTTGTGTTCATTGGAGGCACCCTGCTTGCGGGTGGGTATGCGGCTTATCGCTTTCTGTAAACAAACATATATACCCCTATGGAGGCGAAACTCTCTAAGATCTATTACAGCCCGAAAGGGTATTGGAAAGGGCTTGCCGCTGTAAAAAAGCTAGCTGCAGCGGCCAAGGTCTCTGATGATGTCGCAAAGAAATGGCTGGTCAAACAAGCCCTTTGGCAAGTTTACCTCCCAGCGCCACGCGCTATTCCTCGGCCCAAGTTTGATGTCTCTTCACCCAATGCAGTGCATCAAGCAGATCTTCTCTTCCTGCCCCACGACAAACTTCCACACGGGAGAAAGGTTTACAAATACGCATTAACCCTTGTGGATGTGGCTAGCCGTTACAAAGCGGCAGAGCCTCTGACTTCGAAAGAGTCTGAAGAAGTCTCAAGGGCATTTCAGAAGATTTATAGACGTGGGCCTTTGAAATGGCCTCCACTCTTGCAAGTTGACCCTGGGAAAGAGTTTATGGGGGCTGTGACTAAGACAATGGAAAACAATAAAACGACCATTCGTCGCGGACGGGTTGATATCCACAGAGACCAAGCAATTGTGGAGAGATTCAACCGAACCCTGGCTGAAAGGCTGTTTGGTTATCAGTATGCCGTTGAAATGAATATGCCCTCTGGCCGGTCGACTGCTTGGGTCAAAAGACTGTCAGATGTTGTCTCGGCCTTGAACAATGAAGTGACAAGACTCACTGGCAAAAAGCCCGCTCAAGCAATCAAAGAGAAAGCAATATCCTCCAAGCCCGCGACTTCATATGCTAGACCTGTTGGGGTGAATGAGAAGAAGCTCCCACCCCGAGTGAGTGTGAGATATCTTTATTACCCCGGTGAACTGGAAGGGGGCGGAAGGCGTGCGACTGATCCCATCTGGTCTTTGAAGGTCCACAACATTGAGAAGGTTGTCACCAAGCCAGATGCACCTGTCGTTTATTATCTCTACGACGGCCCTAAGAGAGGGTTTGTTCGTGAGGAGCTGATGGTGGTGCCCCCGGGCACTCAGTTGCCCCCAGCTGGGTTATGAAACTCGATTGGTTCTGTGTGGATGCCGTCTGGCAGCACCCAACGCTTGTCGTAATAAGCAGAGAGTCTCAGCTTGTGCTGCTCGTAAGTGAACATGGCCCCTTTGTACATTCGGAAGCCCCTGTTGGTGGCCATGTCCCTGCCCCCTTGCAGAGCACTTTCGTACCTTTCTCAGCGAAGCTCGTTCTGCTTCTTGTTGACGCCCTTGGAGGACATCTTGGCCTCGCCGCTAGCCTCGTTTTCGACGTAATAACACTTGCTGCATAGGGCGATGGCCCGTGTGCCTTCCTTCTCAAGCTTGAACAAGCCAGGCTCTCTGCCGCTCCACTTGTCCCACGCCAACCAATTCTTCTTCTCCGCCTCGAACTGGACTCGAAGTTCCGGGCGAACGGCCTCTTCCAGAGTGTCGTGCGCAAGAGCGAAGTACATGCTGTCCGTGTCCATCTGGATGAGCTCGAAGTCGCGCCTGTCGATGAAGTAATCTAGGAAGTCGTAATAGAACTCCAGCATGCGAAGCTTGGCAAGTTGGTACACAACAATGCCCACTTGAAAGGGGCGGTCGATTGTGACCTTTTGCTTGCGCAGCTCGATCTTGTAAGCATCTCCAATCTCTTCGAGGTCATCGAACAAAGGTGAGCGAAGATGCTTGTCGACCTCGTCCTCGTCAATTGTGTACAACGTTCTTGTCTGGCGTTCCACGGCTTCGATGAATTTGCCGTAAGCGCTGTTGCCAAGGAGCTTGAACACTTCAGCAAGCAGTGCCTTCTCCCTGTCAGCGTCGCCTTTCCTTCGGTTGTTGGCTACCTCGCGAACGAACCAGTCGAAGAGCTTTTTGGGCATGTAATCGAGCGTGCGGTAGACTGCCGTGATCTTGAGCCCGATGTTGAGATACCACTTCAAGAGGGGGGCGTAGATCAGCATCTTTTTCGCTGACAACACACCCAGAAGCTTTTTCTGGTCGGGAAAGCGAGTTCGACCACTTTCTTGGAGGTAATCGTGCATATGCTGTGGAACAAATTCGTTAGGCACTGGTTGGTTGATGAAGAGCGGGGGAAACTCTTCGAACTGCTCCCACAACTCTCGAGGGACTTCGATGTCCACTTCCGCAAACCCGAACCATCCGCCTGTATGCAGCTTCATTTCAAGAACTCTCGCTGCCTGCACCGGGGCATTGTAATGCACAACCTTCTCTTTACCACAGGGCATCTCCTGCAGCATCGTGCTTGGGTAAAGGGAGTTAGCATCGAACCCCACAATCCGTTTCGTGATGCGGGCTAAGTCGTATTTGTGAGAACGGATGCGGGTTTCGCCGCGCACGTGTTTGCGGGTGAAGACTAGGCTTGGCCCGCCAACCACAGCCCCCTTCAGCATGGCGTAAGCTTCTGGGTCGGGGGCGTATAGGGCTGGAGCATTGCGTCCTCTCAATGAGCCTCGCAAGACGTATTGCATTGATACTCCTGGCAAGGAGACCGCGTCTTTGAAGATGTCAACCCCGAGGCTCTTGTAAAAGCCCTTCATCGTTTGGAGAGCTTCGAGGAAGGGAGACACGTCTAGATTGTTGTAATACTCCAGCCAGTCTCCGAATGTCTTCATACCTTTCTCGTGGAAGATGCGATTGCATTCTTCATGCTCCTTGGGAGAAAGAACGAAGGCCTTTTTGAGTTGTGAGTACCAGCACTCGTATGGAGGAAGCCCCGGGAAATCCAACTTGTCAGCGCTGTCAAACCAGTCGTATGGAAGCCAGGACTTGGTCTATGTCGCTCCATACGTCTTGACCCACTTGTCGTACGTGATGCCTGGGGCCAAATAATTCATGATGTCCAAGAACTTGTAGCTGGGGGTGTTGATGAACATGATGCGCCCCTCTTTCTCCGCGGCGAAGACCTCGTTCTCGCCAGCGAGATGAGTGACAAAGTACTTGCGGATAAGCTTGAGATCGTAATGGCCTGAGTTGAAGCCGACCACAGGCACTTGGTTGCACCATTTGTCGATGCGCTTAAGTTGCTTCTCAGGAAGATTCTCAAGGTCTGGGGGCATGTATTTTACAGCCACGTCTTCTCGGATGGCTGCGCTTCGCCGCTCCAGGGAGGCATAAAACAGCCAGATAAGCTCGTCAGGATCTTTAGAGCAAATGTACTCAGGCTCAGGGTTCAACGTGTCGGCAATGGAGACTGAGATGGACACATGCTCGCTTTCATAAGAGAGATCGTGTGTCGGGCGAGCGGCCTTGGTCTTGTCCTGGTACGCTTCGAAGTCGTAGACGATCGCGTGGGGATATGTTTTGTTTCTTTTCTGTGGGCAACGATCATTCCACCAGGGGGAAGGCCGTTCATGCTCCCACCTTTCCACCACGGTGTACCCAGCGTCTCGCAGCAACTGAGTTCGTTGCAGAGTCTTTTGGTAAGCAACCATTCTTGTGATTGTGTTGCCTTTGCGGACACATATACCTTCCTCCCTCGTTCCCTCGGGGTAACATTCCTCGCAACCGTGCCAGTGACAACCGTGGAACTGAAAAACTGTCTTGCTTTCTGGGTGATAGCTGTCGACTGGGGCCCCGCAAATATAACTCTCACCACCATGGCCGCATCTGTGATGGTGGATGTGAATACCACGTTGCTTCGCCTCCCACTCCAGCCAGCACACTGCCTTGACACCGAAACCGCCTTCTGGGTAAAAGGCTTTCTCAAAAGCTGATTCCGGAGGGAGGATACGTTTCCCGGGGCAGTCGATTTTGGTTTGGCCTCGATTACACGTCTTGGAGTGGCGAGTTAAATGACAAGCTTGTGTGAACCTCCCGCCGCACTCGCCACAGGTGTAATTGTTTGTGACTTTATTGATGTTGGTGATCAAGAAGGAGTGGGCCCGATGAATACCGATAATCATGGTTGAAGCGCCCACCTTGTTGTAATTCGCAGGGCTGTGAGATAAAGTGAAGTCACCATTGGGGTGAACAAAATATGCAGCAATTCCTTGCTTGAAATGCTTTTCGATTTTAGAGAGGTGCCGCAAATTTAGCTGACCTCGAAGCCCCGGATAAACTGCGAAGAAGCTTTCCGCGAGTTCTCTGGATCTGCGAGTTGAACGATCTATACGAGCTCCTCGATGGACAGCCAAGCAACGAAAGAGACAAAGATTGTCGTTGAAAGTGTCAAGGGCAATCACTTCTCTTTTGTTGCGAATCCAATCAGGAAGACACCCGAGACCTATTTGCAAGGGTTGTCGGTCAAGAATGACTTTGACCTCAAGCAGGACGGTGCGTTCATAAACCCATTTGGTGTCAGGCCTTTTGAGTCTTGCGTTTTGAAGACGAAGCTCTTCCTGAGATTGCAACCACTGTCGTGTCTCGGAGAGAGTGGCTAGCCAAGGCCCAGTTTGATTGTTTTGATAAAAACTTCTCAACTCCTCGGTTTCAGTGTTTCGCAGCTTGACTGTGGAGATTAACTTGATTGCGTGCCGTGTGTGAACATTTTGCTTGATTTTGTTCAAAATTCTGGCGACAAGAGAGTTTTCGAGCCCGTTTACAAACTGTAACTCGATTATTCGTCTGCCATGTTCAATCCGTCGGTCAACCCGATCATAGATTTGAACAAATTGTTCGAAATCTAGATCCGGGGGGTTGTTTTGAGGCTCGCCCTCATCGGCAGGCTCGATCCGCTCGATATTTCGTGCCTGTTCGTCCAGCCAGGCAATCAGCTCGCGTTGATCGTCATCACGCCGTCTTCGCCGGGGTTGTGGCATTGCGTATATACAAGGGTTTTTATTTTCTTCAATTGGTGATGCCCCGCTTGGCCGTTGAGGGGGTTGTGCCATATATGGAGGGTTTTGGATTTCTTCAATTGGTGATGCCTCGCTTGCCGTTGCGGGTGGGCTCGGGGAAAACGCATTTGACCCTCCGCTTAAAAAGGTGGTCGAAAAATTGGCAGTCAAAACAAAATCTTTCGCTCCACTGACTCCCCGCTCACAGAAACTGAGGGAGGGACATCTCGAGTAGTGAGTGGGGGATGGTCTCAAATACCATTTTTTGAGCCCATAAACAATTTTTCCGATCGAAGTGAGGAAAAATTGTTTATCGGCTCAAAAAATGGTATTTGAGCCATCCCCCACTCACTACTTCGCATAGGGCAAAAATGTACGCCTTTCTAATACCCTCTAAAATGTGCCAAACATGTGTGCATAAGACTCTTGGGACAAAATCAATACTTAGTAGGGGAGGTAGGAGAAAAATGTCTAATCCAAGTTTAATGAATAAATTAATGAGAATCGAGTGAGTGTGTGAGTGCCATTCGACTGCCTCCGAAAGCCCGTGGAATGACTATGTCATCCATGAGCTAAAAATGAAACTGAAAAAGGTAAACATGAACTTTGCAATACAGCAAAGTACCAAGCAGGTCTGTATCAAGCCATTTTGCAAGGGGGGAAGGGATGGAAGGGATTCATCTCCTTTGAAATATAGCACCAAAAGGGGTTGTCGTTCCGGAACCTCCTCTGGGAATGCTCCTGCCAAGGGCTAAATCAAGAAAACATTAATGCAAACCATTCAATGCAGACCTAGAACATTACTTGTTAACCTTGTATTGGGATTCATTCGGCGACGGCTGATTATTTTATATTGTGATTCAGTGAATTTAGTTACGGGAGTAGTGGAATAGAACGGGAATTGAAATAACATACACACTGCGGTTATAAACAGTGTGTATATTATTTCTGTTAAAGTTGAAATGGCCGAAGAATAAGAGTTTTTACGATTTAGAACGGGAATTATTCACCAATATTTAATCGTAGAAAAAGAGCAATAGCTTTGCGTGCAATAAATACATAACATTGCTTTGAAGATACAGCACATTTTGAAAGTTTTAGCGGTGTAGTTGAGCGTCTTCGTGTGCGAAATAAAAACAAGTATTTATCAATCAGTTTGTAGACGTTTCCAAAGCGAGGATGCAAAATCAAAGGACTCTTAAATATTTAAACTGAAATGAGCCAATTATAAAGAAAATGTAGCTGTATTTTAAGAATATATTAATAGGGCAAATTCGGCTCTCTGTGTCTATGGTGTTACTCTCAAAGACCCCCACCCACCCCTCCTGTCCCCCAAGATGAATACGATCTACTGTTACAAGTGATCAGAGATATATGTACTTGAACTCGGGACCCGAACTGCAAGTCCACCGCCCAAATCACTAGGCCATGCCATCTCTCGTGTGCTGAAAAGATTTCAGGCATCCAAATTTAAACAGATCGTGTAGGGTAAAACATAACTTGACTGAATTAGTCCGTGGATATTGGTCCGTGGATACACATTCAGCTCAAACAGATTAAATTATATCGTCCTTGAATTTTGCAGCTACTTGACCCCGGTGCCGATGCATGCTGCGGGAATATACAACCCTGCCATATTTGGTAGGAAAAGATCGATGACTTCTACCGGGGTAGGCCGTTAAATAGCTTTTTAAATTATCGACTAAATTAAATTTAATTATCGACTATTTGAAAATTATCCATTATCCATTTTTTAAAGTAGGCTATTCAAAAAGGGTTTCCTCTAGCCCAGTTAAATTGGCTGTTCCTGAATTAAAAAATAAAAATAAATAAATGAGTTAAATCAAGGCCTTCCACGAATAAAATCAAAGGTTCCTAGGCCAGCCCGTGAATAAGAAATGCGCGTAGCGCAATATTACGGTAAGCTTATGTTTTCACACTGACACGGTTCGATAATTTTTAAAAATGAAATGTAAGGATTTTTGACGAACGCAAAAAACAAAACTACATCACTTTCACAATGTCCAGTCCGAAGAAGAAAGAAAAAAGAGAAAAAAAAATTAAGGTCCAGAACTGGACTTGAACCTCGCGCCTCCTGACTCCAAGTCCCGACACTAAACCACTTGACTATCGAGGAAAACATGCTTAGTGAAGACTAAATTTTGTTATTTCAAGGTAGATACGCATCAAAACGCGTGTCTCCGTTGAAAAATCCTTTTACATCGATTTTAACGTTGCATTAAAGACTCCAAATGCGAAACATCTTTAGCTTATTGTTGTTTATATTCGTTTACAACAAATTAGTTATTGTTATCGCTGGATTCACTTTGTTCTTGTTACGAAACGCATTCGTAAACAAAGCATTACGTCACTAAGTTTACAGCTGATGGAAGGAGTGAGTGAATTCAGCCACCGTTGCCGATAACCCGTTCATTACGCATGCGCTTATTCACGGGTTAAAAACGGTTTTAATTGAATTTCAGTACCAGACTGATATGCCCGGCTTTACTGCGTCTTTCAATAACACCCGAACTCTGAAGTTCAAAGCCCAACTGAAGTTTACGTTTTACACTGCCGTCAATCATAATTATGGCGAAAAACATTGAACCCCTGACAAAATGGATTTAAATCCACCAATCACAACCCACAAACATGACCTTCAATACATTTTGCGTAAAGCATCGTTGTTTCCTGAGACGTCTCTCAGGCTAAACTGTTGGTTACCGTTTGGACTTCAGAGTTGACGTGTTATTAAGAAGCGCAGTCACATTCATGCTGTCTTTATTTGCCACCCTCAGTAGTATAAACCTCAGGTTCATTATCAAGAAGAGTAACTGCATGACGAAGAAAATAAGAATGAAAGGGAAAACATTGAACAAACATGAAATTTCGATAAAGTCCCGAACACATTTCTGGCCTGAAAGCTTTAATAGGGCACATTGTTATCAACAATATATATAACTTGTGTTTAAATTTTGCAGGGCCCCTGCGGGACAAACGGCGGGAGATTACTCGGGCGTTTAAGTTTGCGTTGTACAAGAGCGATGTCTTACGGCAAGGTGAATAAACTAGCTTTTTAACTCTAAACACATGAAATGCTTGATCTAACTTTGGAGGGGAGGGGCCCGAGAGGGACTTGCCACCCTTCCCCTTACCTTGCATCATTTTTTAAATCCGCCTCTCCTCCACCCCTCTCCCCCTAAGCTTCATTGTTTCTGGTAGTACTGTAAGGAAAGGGTCGCAGAGGACAGGTAAAATAAGTAAACCTCTTTTTAATATAGATTTCAACATTGCAGGATACCCCGTAAGCACAATCCGCGGTACGAAAGAAAAACGTCAATATACTGTTATTCCTTTTCTTTTGTTTCTATCAGCCTTAACCCGAGCAATACAAGAAAGAACGTGAATTAAAAAGACAAACCAAGCTGATGTTACACAGAGTACTGTATATAGATGATGAATGACATAGAGTAGTGCAGGCACCGCGAGCCTATTGCAGGCGCAGACTGGCATCCTGGCCTGCCATTTCTGTTTAGAATGTAGTTTGAAGTAGAAATAAAGCACCATTGAAAATCCTGTCTGTTTCCAAGAACTGATTGAGCAAGCGGCTTTGTAAAAACGTTTAGCATCTCATCTTACGTGTCAGAATAATGCTGTGTTCACACTAGGGCAAAACATATTTAGTCTGATCACGAATGAAACATGCTTCACTATGAAAATTGTTCACATCAGGCGGCGCATTGCGCGAATCATGATCGAAACATGTTTTAAGTTTACTCTGAGCATGATTGAAACTACTTCACTAGGTAGTTTTGATCTAAGCCCCCCCTGGGGGGGGGGGGGGGGGGGGGTACTCAACAAAGTTTTGTACAGGGATGCTCCACCCCGAGGTCCAAACCCTTACCCTTTCATATACCGTTTTTGACAGAAAAGGTATCCCTTTCATATACCTTTCATTGAAAATGGTACCCCATTCATATACCTTTCATTGAAAATGATACCGCTTTCATTTAGCCTTTACGTGCGTCTGTTTGATATATTTTGAAAGGCTTTTATTATAATACTAAAATGGCAGTTTTCTCTACCTTTTTTATGCTTCAACTCGTTTTTTCGCTACCATTTCCTATTCTTCGTGAAATCCCTACCCTTTCACCTACTTCAACTCGTGAAATCCCGACCCTTTCATATACCTCCAGCTTTAAAAAGGTACCCCTTTCGGGCGGAGCATCCCCTTATAGTCCATTATAGGAAGTACTCCCCCCCCCCCCCCCGGGTCTAAGCCAGACGAAACACGTTTTAGCTCAAATTACTCTATAAACATGTTTCGGTGCTGATGTGAATATAAATTTCGTGCCTTGTCATCATTTAAAACTGAAAACATAGAAATTGAAGATGCTCAGCTGCGAATGAGCACAGTAATGTCTCCTTGAAGAAGTAACAAATTCCTTATACGCGCGTTTTTACCGTTGCATCCACAGGCGGCCCAGGCTCATGATGCTTTATGGTGGTGTTGTGTTACAACAGTTTGAATTTATAAAGGTTTGTATGGGAAAAAAACGGTTTAGAAATTATTCTTGAATATATGTTAATTTTGACAATAAAATCGACTTACTTCAATGCCTTGTTGTCTTTTCTGTTGTCCTATGGCTTTTCAAGCCGATCCGAAGCCATTTGGGTGAGTTATGACTTTTTTGGTTTTCCACCGCTAAGAAGAAGGAAAGGCTGCACACTCGATTTCCGACTGCCCGCCGATCGAGGCGAATAAATCCTCTGAAAATAACCCTGTCGACTCAATTCCTCCGCAGAATCAAAGAAGAGGCTTAAGCGCTTTTTCTCAGCGAGATTCCAACTCAAATCCTTCCTCGCAACGCACGTTACGAAGCGCTGAATCCCACTCAACGAACCTTCTCCATCTTCGAATCATTCTGCCTGGAGACGCCATGGACACATCGGAAGCCCGCATTGCATGCCGCGCCAATAAAATAGCCCTAACTGGGGGAGGGGAGCGCACAATTATCAACACGAAATCTTCTTTGCTCCAGCTCCCCTCCCCCAGTTAGGGCTATTTTATTGGCGCGGCATGCAATGCGGGCTTCCGATGTGTCCATGGCGTCTCCAGGCAGAATGATTCGAAGATGGAGAAGGTTCGTTGAGTGGGATTCAGCGCTTCGTAACGTGCGTTGCGAGGAAGGATTTGAGTTGGAATCTCGCTGAGAAAAAGCGCTTAAGCCTCTTCTTTGATTCTGCGGAGGAATTGAGTCGACAGGGTTATTTTCAGAGGATTTATTCGCCTCGATCGGCGGGCAGTCGGAAATCGAGTGTGCAGCCTTTCCTTCTTCTTAGCGGTGGAAAACCAAAAAAGTCATAACTCACCCAAATGGCTTCGGATCGGCTTGAAAAGCCATAGGACAACAGAAAAGACAACAAGGCATTGAAGTAAGTCGATTTTATTGTCAAAATTAACATATATTCAAGAATAATTTCTAAACCGTTTTTTTCCCATACAAACCTTTATAAATTCAAACTGTTGTAACACAACACCACCATAAAGCATCATGAGCCTGGGCCGCCTGTGTTGCATCTCAAAGAAATATTTGCTTTCACTCTCTTCCTTTTCACTGATCAGTTATTAAATTTCTCATCGCAATGTCAAACTTTTTTTGACACTGATGTTTAAAATACGTCTAGACAATGCAAATTTCTACAAAACTACTGGCATCTTCAAAGGAACTTGATGACAGTTTTAATTAAAACGTCGTTTCTAGAGTTCTTTTTTTATCGACAAAGCAAATCAAGCTGCGCTGTATTATTGACATAAGACGAAGAAATGATTTTTTTTATAGAAATAACTGTCACCAAACGTTTCAAAACTACTAAGGTTGCGTACCTTTTAACCCGAGTAAAACCTGATTCTGCGATCGCAAATTCCATTTTCCGTTCCATTTACGGACGAACCAATGGTTTGATTGCGATTCACGTCCAGAGGTTGATCATTTAGATTGGTATCTGAATCTGGTTTCAGATTCCAATCTGAACGATCTGCGTTCGAAGGTGGATCGTTCAGATTGGTATCTGAATCTGGTTTCAGATTCCAATCTGAACGATCTGCGTTCGAAGGTTGATCGTTTAGATTGGTATCTGAATCTGGTTTCAGATTCCAATCTGAATGATCTGCGTTCGAAGGTGGATCGTTCAGATTCGTATCTGAATCTGGTTTCAGATTGTGCGTTCCATTTGGCGAAGTAGCTTCAGATCAATAGCACGTGGTTGTTTAGGACCCGCAAACAAACAGACAAACAAACAGATACCCTTCGCGGAGGGGCCTGTGGATGATGAACAGAAAGAGACGATCTAAAACCTAAATCTCAAACTGGATTGTCAATGGAACGCTACCTAATAAGTTAACACGAAAAGCGGTAAATATTGACAACGTGGACCACACAAACTGTCCGTAATACCGTAAGAACTAATAAAATTCGCCAAAAAAAAAAAAAATTCCAAATTCCATTTCTAACAGGAATAGACCTCTTTAGCTTGTATGTTTTGTTTTGCCAATGTAGGTCATGTGATGTTCTCAAAGGAATTTGTCCTTTGTCTTTTCATAAATTATGCATACATATGCATGTGAAGAAAACAAAATTTAAAAGAAACTTTTCTTTAGGGAAGCATCACATGATCTACATTGGGAAAACAAAACATACAAGGTAAAGAGGTCTTTTCGATTGACGGCCATAGGTTTCTCAGTCGCAGGTCACGGTTAACGGGGCTTTATGTCACCATTTCTATTGTTACTTTTAAAAGTCAAAAGACATATTCATATAAAGAGAAACCCAAATATAATGGCCCAGTTTCGTTTACAATTATTCCACAAGTGCTTTTATAGTAAAAATACGTGTCTTGGGATACAGAGAGCCAGGATGGAATTGGATTGCAACTTGAAAATTGGGCCAAATGTTCTGGTTCATGATCGCCTTGTGTCCTGAGAAACTCGCTAAAACTCTGATTATAGTTATTCCTCTTCGAAAATTCACTTATATCTTCCCCAACTACTACCCTTAGTGTTCTGTAGTGTTGTATGGCAAAGGTGGTCAGTTTTAATTGTGGGCAGTTTTTACCCTAAAACGTCACAATCCCCTGCATGACATAGCGCCTACACCCTCGTTTAACAAAGTCGATTTATACAAATAGTACAGTATCACATGTCACCCCACTATGAAAATAACAATTTGACATTTAGATTGGACAAAAATGTGTAATTTGCTTTCAACCAAACTGATAAATATATGTAGCTTTCAGATGTGACAAATTTTCAACGCTTAACATTGGACAAATCAATATCTGTATTAAAGAGGTTAATTTTGCATGAGATTATTTCAATCTCGACGGGTTCATTTTAGAGAAAATTATGTCCGCCGGGAACGAAAATACGCAGTCCTTGATAATGGGGTGTTCGTAAAATGGGGTTTCACAACTAGTCAGCAACTCTTTCAGTCTATAACTTGTGGCCAAAATATTTGAGACACTTCTCATTTTTCCCATTAAAACATCAATAAAATGTATTTGGAGTTGATCGGGTTAAAGGGGCTATGTCACCATTTTTAGCATTACTTTAAAAAGCCAAAATACATCCTTATATCAGTGAAATTCCAAAAATAAGAATCCAGTTTTGTTTAAAATTATTCTACTAGTGCTCTAAAAGTAAAAATAAGTGTCTTGGGCTGCAGATGGCCAGGATGGAAATGGATCGTATCTTGAAAAAATGGGGCCAATTTTTTCAAGTTTATCGCTTGTGCTAAAACTCCGATTATGGTTTATTTCCTCTGCTAAAATTCACTTGATATCTTCCTGTTAGTGTTATTTAAGCATTTCGTGTACGACAAAGGTACTTAGTTTTAATTTGCGACGGTTTTGACCCGAAAACCTCAAAATCACCATGACATAGCTCCTTTAAGCATGGCTTTTGCTTGGAAGGCGTTGAAACTGACTGTTTTTGTTTTAAACGCGTGGAACACCTAATTACAATAACTTTGTCATAGAACAAGAAAAAAGAAAAAAAGAAAAATAGGAATTAATTAGCTAAATCATCACAGCTTGCAACCGACATTGACAGAGAACAAACAAGTTTATAGCTGTGCATTAATCGTGCAATTAAGATAACGTGATTTATCTGTATGATAAGGCGTTTTGAGGCTGTTTCTTTGGACGTTTCTTTGTATGCCTAATTAATTCCTATTGGCCTATTTTCAGTTTTCGTTTTTTCACTTTTCATTTTTCTATGGCAACGTTATTGCAATAAGGTGTAAATGTTTATTAAAATATAATTACTTGAAACTGATTGTTTTCACAAACCAGTCTTACGACTTAAAAAAAAAAACCCATGAATGAAACCCATTTCAAGGCGATCGTGATTACGGCATTTACTCGCTTATGATTGGTTCCCACCAGGGCGAGTGCGGATGTGTATATCACTATATACCACTGTTATAACAAAAACATTCAATTGAAAAACAAATCGTTTTATCACCGCACCAGTGTTAGTCGCTAGTCATCACCTTCGAGTGTGAAAAAAAAACATGGAGATAATCCTAAGAAAGTTTGTTTTCATTTTCATCGCTTCAATTCTTCTCTTCTCGAATTTAATCGTCGCGAGGAGTCGTGGCTTCTCAAGAGATTTACAACCGCCGAACGGAGGAAATTTTCTTGGAGAATTCTCGACCTTTCACAGGCCGTGGTATGGGGGACGAAGGGAAGCTAAGTTGCCCGACAAGGTATTTAATATATCACAGTGACTTGTGAATTGGTTACTGAATATGGAATGAATATCCTTTCGCACCCTGGGTAAAAATGCGTAAAAATGGGTAAAAATGCGTAAAATCGGTGACAAGCCGGAACGTTTCCAAGAATATATTAATTTGATAGACAGATAAAAGCATTCATCATCTTGACGATTGACGATTTTTAATTCGCCTATCGGGCTTGTTTCTAGCGTTAAATTGGCGACCAAACGAGACACCAAAAATATCAATCTTTTCTTCTTGATTTTGATTTATTGGAACTTTTCTCAGTATCACTTACATCGGTAAAAATTTCATTTCTTATATATCATTTTTTCTTTTGTTCTCAGATAAGTTACATAGTCATTTTTTCGTTCACATTTATCCTCTTGGTACTTTATTTCTTGTCCTTTTTTTCATTATAATACACAATCTTGCTCACGTCTCAGTCAACCTCTTGAAAAAAAAATGCTAAAAGCAATTAATAATGTGTGGTACGAAAGACCAAGAAAATATGTTATATACGACACGGAATTATTAATAATATTATATATATATACGTCTGTAAACCAGGGAATTATTATATACGATACGTTTTTATTGTAACAATGAAAAGTGAAATTTTGACTGAATTTAAAGGACTGCTTGACTACATATTTTCATTACTCGCTTCTTTTGTCTTTTAGTTATACATGGATTAGTTTTCTCTTCTTTCAACTTCACCTTAACGAATAAGGATCCTCAAATTTATTCCAATTAATGCCATAATTAGGAAGTGTGTACAGTGTGACAAGCTTATCATCGAGCTCGTCACACGAGCTCGCCACACGATGTCGTATTTTATAGCGCTCAATTCTTTTTTATTTATCCTTTGATAAGGGAAAGTAGTTTCAGGATAAAATTAATCACAATGAATACGACCCAGTGAAAGAAGCATTTAGTTCCGCTTCGTGTCCGGTTTTTGCGGAGGAGTAAAAACCAATATTGGCTAATTGGCGAACCGATTAAATCAGTTATGCTTTATTGTTTAAAGCCTTTGACAATGACTGAAATATCGTATGACCATTATAATAGTGTTTCCTTTCTGAGATGTCACAATGGAAAGCTAAACATTACGTTTACAAAAATCATTTTCGCCTTTGTTGACAATCGATCGCGTGCTCAAAACGTTTTCTTGTCAATCGTTCGCAATTATACTAATTTATTGGCGCCTTTACCGGTGCAATTAATCGGGTATGGCTTGATAATGTCGTTGAAAAGGCTGTTTGTCAGTCTCCGGTTTTCTGATGTCGTCTGCCATTAACAGGTATTAGATTGGTTTTGTCAGAAAAACAGGATTTTTAGTCAATTCAGTGGAAGTTTAGAAAACATAGCATCTTCCGGCGGGTTTTCATGATCGATGTAGTTTATGTGACATGATGTCTTGACTTTTAATAAAACTTTCTACTTCTAAGTGTACGGAAGGCCAGATTACCAGAGTTAAGTAGAGTTAGTCTGTGGATTAAATCCTACCGTGTAACATTCAAATGAAAGCAATTGGACAGTACTTTCCTGAGGCGCTATTTATCACGCTGAACAAGGATGTTCAAACGTTTTGGCCTGTGGATACCATGTGACTCACTTAACTGAAAGCGATGATATTAAGCAGTAGTTACCCTTGGTACTGTTTGTTATGCTGTATAGACCACCTTCTATTTTTTTTCTAAATTTGTTATTTCGGCTCGGGTAGAAAAGCCATTGATACTGCCAGAAAAAAAAGATTGAAATTAACAAGACCTTAAAATTTAAGGGTTATACCTGAGACTGTGCTAAAATTCAAACTTATACGTAAGTTTATGAATACTAAATATATGAAAATCATATATGTGAAATGCAGATAAACATGAGTGACATTTGTAATCCTCGCAGTGTGCTTTCAACTTAAGCGTTGAAAAATACGCTTTCTTAGTTTCTAGAACACTAAGAGGGAGATATGAAATAAATTTCCAAGGGGAGAATTTGAACAAACCATAATCAAATTTTAGTCAGATATTTTCCAAGACACAACAGAAGAACTTGAAAAAATTGGCCAATTTTTTCAAATTGCAATCCATTTCTATCATCGCCATCTGGCAGCCCAATATACTTATTTTTACTCTTAGAACACTAGACAGTAGAGTAATTTTAAACAAAACTGGACCCTTAGTTTTGAATCTCCACTATTTAAGCCTTATCAAAATTCAAGAAACATCCCAAATTTAATTTTGTAAAATATTGAAAAACAAATGGTACCATGCAAACGCACTGCCGAAGAGGTTTCATTTAAATGGTTACACCATAGGATTTCATGGACAGACTCAAAAGTTAGAACAAATGGTACCATGCAAACGCACTGCCGAAGAGGTTTCATTAAAATAGTCACACCATAGGATTTCATAGACAGACTCAAAAGTTAAAACTACCCTACATGTCTTCATAAGGGTTAAATATGTCTGTTGCCTTAACAACAGTGACATAGCCCCTTTAAATGATCATGCACTTGTGTCCAAAATACTCAAACTTTTTTTGTCAGTTAAAATAATCAGTGTCGGCTCGAGACCTGCCATGATCAGTGATCAAGGTCCTGTCATCATTTGCGAAGCTGTGAAAACCACTCGCAAGCAAACGCCTTTTGCAGCATTTTGCGGCTGCTGGCTTGCAGTAGGTTTGATCGTTCGAGCATGGAGCTGCAGGTTTAAAGAAGCTATGTCTTGGAGGTTTTGAAGTTTTTGGATCAAAACTGCCCTAAATTAATAAAACTAAGTACCTGTTTCGTACACGAAATGTTTATAGAACACTAAGAGAAAGATATCAAGTGAATTTTCGTAAAGAGAATAAACCATAATCAGAGTTTTCTAATAACTAGTTTTTCAAGACACAAGCCAAGTTGAAATCCATTTACATCCTAGCTATCTGCAGCCCAAGACACTATTTTTACCCTACACTAGTATAATAGTTTTTAACAAAGCTGGACCCTTATTTTTGGGTTTCCAATAATATAAATATGTCTTTTGGCTTTATAAAGTACCACTAAGAATGTTGACATAGCTAGCCCCTTTAACAACAACAGACCCAAGAATAAAATTGATAACGAAAGCAAACTGACTGTGGTGATTTTAAATAAGAATAAAAAAATACACACAAGAAAAACAAATACACAAATGTTTCTCTCATTTTTGTAAGTGGGCACATTCGATCCTATCTGCATTCAAATGGATTTTTGACACGACTGTTTGCAGTACGTGCGTTTTCTGGCTGTGAGAAAAAAATACTATTATTAAGATGAACAAAAAAAAAAGACAAAAATGAAAATTGCAGTTTTTTCTGTTGTTAGTACAAGATAATACACCCTGGATCCAGAGGTCCGTTCTCTGAATATTATGAGTGAAATTAACCGCATAAACGGTTAGAAGAAGCTCTGCGCCTCGTTGTCGCGGCTTCCCCGTTCAAACTCGCCGGTTTTCACTAAAAAAAAAACCTCTGGCCTCCAGGGTAAAGATAATATTATGTCGATTCTACTGATTGTTATTAATAACAATAGTTAAGACAATGCCGTCTCTGGTTGCGTGAAAACGCCTTCGCAAATATCCGTTACGTTACGCGAACATTCTCAACGTGACACAAAAACACCGGGAAAATAACGCATGTGTTGTTCATATTTGCAAACATGTGGTTTACTTGTTCAGCTCCGTTAAGTACTTTTCTCGCGTTTTTTTTTTTGAAATTTGTCTCGTATACTAACAAAAAGAAACATTTAAAAGCCGGTATAGTTTAATGTGATTTCTCTTTTCTAATTTCAACCCCAAAAATGACTTACGACTTTTCACAACAAATGTTGATAATGATGATTATGTATGACCATAAACCTGAACGACCCGATTCAAGACCACCATTTATTATTCAGATTCGAAAACAATCTTTTTATTTTAATTACATTTAAAATTATGTTTTTCTTGAATTTTTGAATTGGGAAATGTTTAAAATTTTCAAAACCAAACTAGGCTGTACTAAAAGAAATCAATAGCATACATTTAACGTCCCACACTTAACAACCCACTGTCGACTTAAAATTGTAACCATACAAGCACAAACTCCACATAACATATCCGGCAAAAAATAATCATATGTTAATCATTCGGCTGCAAAAAGTCTTTCTTTCTTTCAACGAAGTTCGAACACTTTTCCATTGCTTCTAACAGTTTATATATATATATATATATATATATATATATATATTTTTTTTTTTTTTTTTTTTGCCGGGCAAATTATTTTCTTTCCTTTTGTAAGCTTTATCACTCTTTCCTCCCGCAGTTCCGCAAACCAATTATTGCGTAGGCGGTTTTTGTTCCTTTCACGGAAGTCAGCCATAAATTCTGTTCCAAGATAACGTATAATGACTTCTTTTGTTATCTCTCTCACAGCTTCCTAACAATTCTTTATTATAATCAGTTTTCAATGTATATTTTTACGCTTCACAAAGAGCACGTTTATCTTTATGACTTATGAATGATCGTAAAGTTTATAACTCTTTCAACCAGATTCGCTGTTTTGGGAGTTAAATCCGTTAGTACATTACCTTTTTGATGAGTATTCGTAACTCTGTCCCTCTCAGAGTCAAAAGTTAAACCTTGTGTCAACGTTTCTCCCGTGGACGATAACTATAAGTATAATCTTTCAAATAAGAGCTACTATATTAAGCAGTTCTACTGATTTAGGAGGCTACATATTATGTAAATTAAAATTCGTATTTTTTTGGAACAAAACAAACTTTTAAAGTAGAAAAATCTGTGGATAAAATCGGTAATTGCTATTTCTATTTCATGCCATCTCAGTTAATATCAGATCAATTTTCCATTTCCAGCAGCTCACATAACATACCCCTTTACTTCTGTCTTGTTTGAAGGGTAATCCACTTTGAAATTAAATTATACTCCTTGACAACATAGCAAGGAAATATGTCACTTTTCGATTACTATATTTAAAGCAGTAGACATGTCAGTTTCCCCTACCTGCCAAAACCGTATTCAAAATGCTTGTTTCGGCAACTAAAACCTGCAGGTTTCACATGCGTCAGAAGCACTGATAAGACTAAACACAAGCGAAAGCGTAACAGTGATTTTTTCCCGAGTGAAAACTGGCCTGACATAAGCACAATCATACGAGCAAGCATAAGCATAGGGATCCGAGTCTTACGCTTATATGTGTCAATGTTCGTCGTTTTCACTTGACGCAAATTCTCATGTTTCCGTTTGTGCTTTAATATGTCGCTAGTGAAAACCAGGCTTAAACAATAAATTGTCCAAGAGTTTTGGTTGGTTATATTCGTAGCGTTTCTTTTTTTCTTTCTCTTAAAATGATTCCGCGTTCAAAGGGAAAGTAGAATTTGTTCGATGGCTTATAAAATCGGACTTTGTAAACGTTTTTCACAACGCATATTTATTTCTTGTTTATTCTTTTTAGTTTCAAACACTTTTTGTATAAAACTGTTATAATTATGGACAATACTGACTTTACTTAAGAGTTTGATTTAGATTTCTGACTGCTAGATTCTTGGATTAAAATAATATATTTTTTCCCCCTTTGTTGCGGCCGGTTCGTTGCCTTTCAGTTTGGTTACTAATCGTACATGAAGACAGTTTGTAACGGGCATAATTTTAGACCAACCGATTCAAAAGCCGATTAACTTAAAGAAAAAAATAAAGAAACGAGGGGCTATAAAGCTGAACGGAAAACGCTCGAATGAAAATAAATGCGTTAGTTATCATTCAAAGTGAACCCAAGGTTTGCTATGCTCGTTTTCTTTATTAAAAGTGTCACGCAAACAGCTTAATATCTGCCTTATTTTTGTCAGGCAATAAAGAAATAAATTTATTCACCTCATTCTGTTTTTCGAGAAAATAAACACCAAGCTAAATTGTGAAAGAAAGGTCAATCTCTATGATTTATTGCTTTATTTAAATTTTGCACCATTTCGCCCGAGTTGTCAAACGTTTTCAGTCTTCACAAATCATTACTTCTGATTACAAGAGTTAAATATTAAAGTATTCGCTGTCGTTCTGCATATAAGACATCGACAGGGGCATGGTCTTTAGCATAATTTCTATAATTTTCTCTAATGAATGAGTGGCCCGGCGCTGGTTTAATGAAATCGACTGACAAATTAAGCCGGATGTCGCCACTGAAAACAGACAGATCAGAGGCACAAAAAAGACTAATGATCCTTTGTACGTCTTGACAAAGTCGACAAAATTTTTAAAAGTCGTCGTTAATTCAGAAATTAACTGAGATAAGAACCGGTACGATAAAGCGTAAAAATGCCAAGACTGCTTCAATATACCGTGATCATCACGGCTTTAGCTTTGTTATTGGGTGCATTAACAACTAGTGAAAGCAAAGAAAAGTTTCCAACAGAAGCGTTTGGAAACAAAGGATTGCCTCAGATGTTACGACACAGACCATGGTACTCAGGCAAAAGGGAAAAGCTTTCTTTATATAACGAGGTACGTAAGTATTACTAGAAGCATTACCAGATGATTATGCAATTAAATCTTGAGAAACGAGGAGTGGAAAACAGAACTACTTGTCCTGGTAGTAAATATCCTTTGCGTGCTTCATATTAGATTGACATATGCTATCAGTTTTATGGCGTGAAAATGATAACTTTAATAAATAAAAGAAATCATAGCCGTTTACAGCGTCATGGGCGTAGCCAGGACTTTTTCAGAGGTACGCACAATCACCAAATCTTTACATAAATTTTCAACTAGGTCGTAAACTTTTTTAAATTTTACTTATTTATTCGACTTTTTCAGGTACGCACGTGCGTACATGCGTACAGGTAGCTACGCCCCTGAGTGTAGTAACAAAGTTTCTATTACGAGTCACCATCTTCGAGGTATAAAGAAAATAATACAAATCTGAACTAATTATAGCTTTTTAAGGAAGGGAGAGATGACGGATTAACAATAGACGATAGATGATAACGTTTCTGTTATAATAAACCATTTTTATTGCACTTCATAAACCGCTCAAAAACCGAAAGTCAAAGTATAAATGTTTATCACTTCAACTTACTAACATAAAAGTTGACGACAAAAACGAGAAATCTTTTCAAAAATTTGATGCTATAATTCATTTATCGATTTCATTTACTTAACTCTTTTTGTTATGTTAAGTGACACCTGTAGCTGTTTCATGTTCAACTTTAATATAAGAGTTTGTTTTGGAGAGAACAAAGCCGAATAAACACAAAATATGATCTCAATTCGTTTTTTTGCAAATCGGAAATGTTCGGTGATAACAAAAGCGATGTGAAATTCGCAATTATTAACCGAAGCGATTGAGAATAACGGAATATATCGATGAGAATGATTTTCCTTTGATGATTATTACTACCAACTAAAACGCTGAATAATTGTAACTGACAGTGTTTAACCATATTTAGTAACACGTAACTTCCCGCATGAACTAAAAAATAAATGAATATGCAAAAGAAATACATTAGAATCTCGATAACTTCAGTGAACCGACTGGGGAAACAGAAACACTGTTATCGGAGTGTTCGAATTAGAATAGGTAAGAGTAGATTAGATTAGGCCGTAGATTATGCATTTTCGAAGTGAAGTAGGGAGGACAGTAGGATATCTTCTAACAATGATTTTTTTAGAAAACTTTTACTATAGCTAGGTAATGAGTTACTCGTGTCAGAAATGCAAACAAATGGGGGTTCAGCGACTTTGTTTCAGAGAAAATATACCTCGGAAAGGCAACCCTAATTTTGAAAAATTGCTCTTCCTTACTGGATATGGCTCCGATGTCTGTTAGTCTAAAAATATTGCAAATTAATCTTTAAAATGCAACTTTTTATGACAAATTTTATACGAGTAGGCCTGTAAAGTAAATTCATTTCACTGGTGACATCCCTTAAAGGAAATCTAATCTTTAAACGACAGCATTTACAAACTCTGACAGCCGCAAGTTGGCAGGATTCGATGTCGCGCGGGTAGAAAAGTAGAAAAAATTAAACTTCCTACATTGATTTTTTGTTCATTTTTTCACAATCTGTTGAGAATTGGAAAAGAAAATTATCTATAAAAAAGGGGGCTACCAGCCCTATGAGCTTAGATTTCTTCTCTTGCGCGCGCGCTCGTGCACGACGTATAGCGTGTACATGTAGCATGGCGCTGCGACATGAATTGCGTGCGTTGTAAGGATGCGCATAAATAATCAACGCAAACGTCCTCAATACGCTCCGAATTTGATAGAAGTTTGAGTTAGAGTCAAACCTGTATTAAGCGGTCACTCTTGGGGAATTTAATACAGGTTGACCGTTAAATACGGGTTTGACTGAACATGCAAGAATTAAGGAAATCTGAGGAAAAGATGATTTTGACGCAGAAAAACACCCGTCATACGACGAATTGACCCCAAAGTGTTAAATATTCCTCTCCTTATGATACGAGGAAAGAAATTACAGAATTTGTTTACCAGCAGGTCATACGCAAATGTATTTAAAGGGGCATTGTCAAGCAGATTCTGCTGTGTTTTGGTCAAAATACACCAAATAGTTGACAAGGTACCTTTGCTCGAACATAAAATTGTTCTTAGAACACCAAGAAGAAAATGTCAAGTGATTTACTCAAGGGAAAACAAACCATAATACATTTCATCTGCGATTTTTCCACGACTCTTGGGAGGAACTTAAAAACATTGGCCAATTTTTTCAAGTTGCAATCCATTTCCATCCTGGTCATCTGCAGTCAAAGATAACGAATACTAGTTTCTGTGCACTAGTAGAGTATTTGTTAACAAAACTGGACCATTATTTGTAGGTTTCCATTGAAACAGATATGTGTTTTGGCTTTTCAAAGTGATACTAAAAATAGGTGACGTAACCCTTTAAAAATAACTCGTTCGGTCGCTTAATACAGGTTTGACAGTATTGGGAGTTTAAGTTATCGCCGAGATTTTAATTTCGCGTAAATTTTTAAAGCCTCGGATGGATACACCAGAGTAATACCCGGATGTAGCCCTCATGAATCATTGTGCTGGATTAAGGTGGTTCGACTGGGTTTTTTGGCGGCATAACATCCCAACTTTGAGCGGCTAATGCTCCACTGTCTGAGCTCAGTCAGGCAAGCTGCTTCACATTAGGTTGAATTCTTTTAACCCTCCCCCCCCCCCCCCCCCCAAAAAAAAAAAACAATTAAACTTCAACATAAACTCGAAGATTACAAATTAAAATTAGAAACTATTAATTGATACAATTTTGTCTTTGCAGCTATGGAACAGCCGAATATTTGCAAGAGAATTTAAACAACGAGAGAATGATGTTATGACGAAATAAACTGCAGCCTTAAAGAATGACCATGACCAACACCTTCAACAACGGACAACTACTTCAACAATAAACGATTAAAAAGCTTATTTTTCTTTTCTTGACTGGTACAAGCTAGTAGGGAAAACCACAAAAATTAGAAGAAATGTTAACAATATTCGAAAATATGTGAGAACTAAGATGTAACTGTTGAGTTTTATTTACTTCAATAATCTGTTCTAAGCGTTAACTTAGCAAAAATATGTACTTTTTAAAATCACTGTTGCAAGTCCATGGCCGAAATACCATGCAGACAAATTCAACATGTGACTTATAAGTTATTAAACTATTTATATATTTGATTATCTTTCCGCTGTTGTGTTAAACTTCTTTGCACATTTTTACTCCAAAAGCGATTTGACTATTACTTTTGAGTTTCGGTGGATGAAATTATTAAGGGTAACCATTCGAAAAAACTGAGCTGCAGACCAGTACTTTGCTGTTGTACTGATTATTATGCTATACGAGGTGGTTCTACTTTTTAAGTTTTTGTTTGACCATTCAGATGAAACCTTAGAGCAGTACCAGAAACCCATAAGTGGGTTGAAACGTGTAACGCGCATTCACAGCTTCCGAATATTTATTTTTTGCTTAGTACCATATTTGGAAACCTTTCGGTCCCTCGAGATTGGAAGCAAGTTGTTCTAGCGAATTGATTTGTTTTAAAATATTTTGATTTTGATTTTCCAAATATGGCTGTAACAACTTCTTAGCAAATTGAATAATCGGAAGCTTGTTTTGAAGCGTACAAGAGACAGTTGCACGTTTCAACCCATATGGGTTTCTGGCAGTACTTAGGCTATGTCTACACTATACCGGATAGCTTGTCATGTCGACATGAAAAATACTCCGGCCTGGTGTGAACAGAAACGACCCAGAACTGGATATTTACTTCTTTTGCAGTGGTTTTCAATCCTCGCTCCTAGCTGTTGACTTCGCTACGGTTCGGTTCGATTGCCTGTTCACACTGCCCCAGAGAGTGGCACGAGAATCTATCCGATATGTGACGATTCACTTTCACGAGCGCCGAGTCGCAGCGGCGCTCCGGAACAAAAATCGTTCCGAAACTTGCATTTCATGTGTAAACGAAAGGCCTATCCGGTATGGTTTTCGTGCCGGCGCAAGAGCTATCCGGTATAGAGCGTTTTCACTTGACGTCATAGCCGCCATATTGGTGTTCCCGTACAAAAGAATTTTAATTAACTTCTTTTGTTAGGAACACCAACATGGCTGCCATGGCCTTTGTCATTTGAGTCCCACGGGACTGAAGGTCACGTGAGTGAAAACGCTCTATAGTGTAGACATAGCCTTAATGTCATGTGGTACTGTACTGTTTATTATGTCGTACAAGGTTGTTTTAACTTTTAAATCTGTAGATCAAACCGTACAGTGACCATTCACTCTTGAAGGTTATTGACAGGTGTTTACTGGCATTTTTGGAAACTACTTTATAAAATTAAGTACACTAAGTGTGTAAGTAATGGTTATTCTGAGAAACAGCGTATTTGCCGATGTTATCGATAGGTTATCACACGTGATTTAAGCCTTTAACCCTCAACTTTCAAGAGTACCAACAAACAAAATTCAAGAAAAATCCCAAATTTCAATTTGTAAAATATTGAAAAACAAATGGTACCATGCAGTACTGCCGAAGAGGTTTCATTTGAATGGTCACACCATAGGATTTCATCAACAGACTCAAAAGTTAGTACAAATGGTACCATGAAAAAGTACTGCTGAAGAGGTTTCATTTGAATGGTCACACCCTAGGATTTCATCAACAGACTCAAAAGTTAGAACAAATGGTACCATGCAAAAGTACTGCTGAAGAGGTTTCATTTGAATGGTCACATCATAGGATTTCATCAACAGACTCAAAAGTTAGAACAAATGGTACCATGCAAAAGTACTGCTGAAGAGGTTTCATTTGAATGGTCACACCATAGGATTTCATCAACAGACTCAAAAGTTAGAACAAATGGTACCATGCAAAAGTACTACTGAAGAGGTTTCATTTGAATGGTCACACCATAAGATTTCATTGACAGGTTCAAAAGTTATAACTACACTGCATGTCTCTATAATTGACTCTGAGAGCGAAAGAGTTAAGTGCTTGCAGGCTCTCAGTATTTGATAATGAGGGCTATCGACTTTAATTTTTCTTTTATAAATTTGATCAAGTTTTGACATTCGAATTGCAAGAAACGTTCGTGAGGGTGTGAATGGGGTTAACCGACTAGCGACAAAGGGCGAAAAATATTACTGACAACCGACAAAACGAGGAAAAAATTGCCGACTAGCGACAAATAAATTCTAACCGACAACCGACATGGTCCGACGTGAAGGGATGTTTGTATTAGAAAGAAGAGCATTTTGAATTTATTTTTAGCGCAGGAAATGTCCAGATCCTTTGGTGGGCTCGTATTTCACCAGACGTAACCACATTAATTCCAAATTTCGTCAATTATAGAATTTCCTGTCTTCAAATTGCTTTAAAGCCCCGGGATCCTCCTTTTCGGAGAGCAGCGGCGGGCTCATTTCTAGAACAGCGGCTCGCAAGCGAGCCGACGAGACGCTCTGCTGTTGTGTCATGATTCTCAGATACTTTTGCCTAAACTTTTACCTGCTTTTGAGACGTCAATATAAAGTCGTATTGACGTCTCAAAAGTCAGCCTGTGATTGATTGAAAACTTTCTGCGGCAATTTAATGGGTTCCTCCCCTAGAAAAGAAAAGCTTCAAATTATCTTCAAAGTAAGGGCTAAAATGTTAATTACTTTGTCAAGTTTGGTAGATAAAACAACACTGTATTCAATGAAACGATCCTTTCTATTGAAAGTTAACGATGAGATGGGTTTTAAATATCTTTTTGCTTGTTTGAACAGTTTGTTTACATCAAACTGTGCTATGCGCGCGCTAATCACGCCACAACGCGTAGCATACAATTTGTGTACGAAGGAGATGTTACTGAGGTGTTTGAGGATCACAGGGAAGTACAAATTGATGAGTATGAGACAGATTATTCGGATGACGAGGAATCAGATTTTGAAGAACATTCAGAGCTTGTCAATAGAGCGTGTGTTACACGATCCGGCAGGGCTGTTCGTGCATTTGTGCGTCTCGACATGTGACGGTAAAAGGTAATAATAGTTGTAAAATCATTAAAGATCCATTAAACGGTGCAGATTGATACGCATGGCAGCGAAATTGTTGGCAAAAAAAACCCAACGAAACCCCACAGAGAGCCGTTGAATAATAAGTGTAATAAGTGTTTGTGGACGTCTTGGGAAAAAAAAAAAAGGACCTCCGTAGCTTACAAAATTACGTATCCCAAAGGCTAAAGTGGGCATTTCACTCTTGTCAAATTTACCTCTCTTGATTTAGGCCCCGTCCACGCGTATACGTTTACGTTCGTAAACGCATACTTTTTTATGCGTTTAGGCCTCCCGTCCACACGTAAACGATGAAAACGGTCACCCTAAACGGATATTTTCGAAAACGCTCTCCAAAGTGGATATTTTTGAAAACGCCGTTTACTCGTTTACGTGTGGACAGCGTAAACGGATCTTTTCGTAAACGCTAATGTCACAGCTGTTAATGACGCATGCTCAATGCAGATTTTAAGCGTTTACGTATCGTTTTAGCGTTTACGTGTGGACAGGTGAAAACGAATCGTAAACGATGGCTGGCTTTGTGTTGACGGGAGCGTTTTAGATAAAAAAAATATGCGTTTACGAACGTAAACGTATACGTGTGGACGGGGCCTTACTTCGATGCCCTGTAATCGACAGGAAAACAAATTCAGTTCACATCTAGAATAAAAGCTTTGGTGATTTTATCGGTATACTAGATTTGCAAATAAAATTGGGGTAGACGATCACGTTGCTAAAAAACAGAGTTAACTAGGTTTAAGTGCAATCAAATAATGAATTATTACAAGTTTTACACTTCGTCTAGAGTTTAAAGTCTTAAAACTGCGCAAATTACATAATAAATGTGAAAAAAAAAATGTGAATAATTAACATGCATGATCTTGCATTTTTAATTATTAACTGAGATTTACCGACAACCGACAAAGGTCAAAAATTTTAACCGACAAAGCAATGAAATTTTAACCGACAACCGACATGTGGATCCCCCCCCCCCCCCCCCCCCCCCCCCCCCCCCCATTCAGACCCTCGTTCGTGTGTAAGTAGAGACAAAAATTCTTCAAAAGATACTGTTATCCAAGAACGCAATCCTAATTTCGTGTTGTTTGTCGTGTGGTTTATGTGCAGTAAAATTTGAGATTTTTTGGCCGCCCCTATTGGTTTTCTTCAGGGGCTCATTTCCGCCGGAAATTCCTTCGAACGCGTCTCCATAATCTGTGATTACTGCTAGTATTGTTACGATAAGGATATTAAGGTGTTTCGATACAGTTTTCTGGAGACCATACCAATATTTTCGATTGATTTTTAAGCGGTCTTTGCCAAGTCAGATCAACGTGAAATTTTCACTATTAACTGGTTTTGAATTGAAGTTTGGCTTAATATATATTCTGGTAAAATCGATATTACCATGACCACGATAAACAAGAAACTTCGAAATCAGTTAAAGTAAAATTTTGCGCGTTTTAGAATTCGCATTGAAAATCCCACATAGAGATCTTAAAATATGGTATATGGCATAAATATTTTGCAAGAATAAAAAAAATCTGTATGTTTGATTTCAAATAAATCGCAATAACATTTCACACCTATACATGCCATATTCCACATTTTAAGATTTCTATGTGAGATTTTCAATGCGAAGTCTTAAACGCGTAAAATTTTACTTTAACTGATTTCGAAGTTTCTTGTTTATCGTTGTCATGGTAATATCGATTTTGCCAGAATATACACATAGCCAAACTTCAATAGACCAATTCCGATATATTAAAATTCATACTTGGCTCCGAGGCTTAGGGGAATAAAACAAAAGAAATAAATTATTCATACCTGAACCTCGATGTGATTTCTTTTGTTTTATTCCCCTAAGCCTCGGAGCCAAGTATGAATTTTAATATATCGGAATTGGTCTATTCAAAACCAGTTGATAGTGAAAATTTCACGTTGTTCTGACTTAGAAAAGACCGCTTAAAAGTCGATTGAAAAATATCGGTATGGTCTCCAGAAAACTGTATCGAAACACCTTAACATTTTGCGAAGTTTATTTTATAAGTATTTTAATATATAAGGAAAAGGAATATAAATTTTTTTTTAAGGTTTTGTTTTTATATATATAGTTTTTAATACTGTAAAGCGCTTAAGGATACTCTGTAATGTAAGCGCTATAAAAATTTTATAATTGCGTTCGCAGAACGCCATCATAATCTTGGTTGGTGTTCCTGTGGCCTACCATACCAAGATAATTTGAACCTTTTTGGGTCGACAGCCAAACGTACTCCCCTATTGCATTTTTCAGGGGTTGTCCGGGTGGGACTCGGGCATTTTTATTGCATTTGTCAGGGTCGGCCTCGGGCACAATTTGTCTTCATTTCGCGTGGTCTCGTTTTCGCGTACAGCGAAGTGCAGGGAGTGTGCCGCCTTCGTTGTGCTCGGTTGCGTTGTGTCTGGTTCTTGGTTGCGGTGTGCCTTTCACTGGGTAAGTAACATTGATTATTGCTTTCCAATAAGAGAAATGTTATGTTGTTTAAAAATCTTTTAGGTTGTATTCATCAAAGCATTAAGAAAGTGTGTACGGCCGCACAGTTCGACATCGCTTTGTCGCGATGTGTGTTAACCTGCTCGCTGAAGATGCGTCATCACAAAGACCACAAACTGATCAGTTCTTTCACCCAGCGGCCATTGAGCCATATGACTGTGATTTGCAGTCATGAATTATATAACCCACCGAGTTTTTTGGCTCGGCGGTGGCCCAAAGACATGATTTTTTGTCTCAAAACACTATCACCGACTTATTCGGGTCGGCGGCCCTATTTGAGCCACGTGGTCATGACTTGTGATCAAAACACGAAGGAACCGAGCTATGTTCGTCGGTGTTATGCCAGTCAGTTGCCAAGTGATGGCCAGATGAGACCAGTTCGGTCAAGCGAAATTAATCCAAGGAGTAATATCGCTAGCAAACGCAATGCTGTGGGTCGTACACAAGCTCTTCAAGTTTTGATGAATTATGCCTTTGAATCTTTGGGTCATGATGCTCTGATGACACAAGCTTTGATGAATGATACCTTTCAAACTTTCAGTAGTGTTGTTAGTGATATAAGTAATGTTTTACATGTACTTCCGAAAAGCACTGAGAACAGTAAGTGTTCTTCTCTACTGACCATTTCTGACAACTATGATAATACTGTGGTCATCAAAGAAACTAAAAGGAAAAGAGACCGAGAGACCTTGAAAAGGAAAAGAGACCGAGAACCCTCTCGAATTCCTGTTCATAGAGTTCTTAGACTATTAAAAAGAAGGTTATACAGAAAAAGTGCTCAACATGTGCTGAGACATAGTGTTCCAAAGTCGTCATTTATGAGAGACTTGTGTAACAATTTCATGAATTGGTGCCTGGGTTTAACAGGGAACAATTTTATTGTAAGTATGTGTTTTTTCTAAAGAAGCACAAATATGAAAGAAGATGCAAGTACTTGTATGCCAGTTGCAAACAAGAAATTAAATCAGACTTCACTGAAAACGATTGTCTTTGTAGTGGTCTTTTCAACTTTTCAAGTTTAAAAGGAGGTATGCCTCCTGAGAATGTCAGTTGTACTTTGGCCTGGACTTCTCTAATCGAGAGGCTATCAAGCATAAGTTTGATGCCTTATGATGTTGGAGGAAGTGGAGATTGTTTTTTCAAGTCAGTTTCACATCAACTCTATGGAACACCTGAGTTTCACTTTGAAATTCGTATGGCTGGTATCAGGCATTTAAATGATCATCCAGAGTTTTATATTGAGAGTATTTCTGATAATACTTGGGAAAACTACTTTCAGCAAATGTCAAAACCAGGCACATGGTGTGACAATATAATTATCCAGGCAGTGTCTAATGCTCATAACTGCATCATTCATATCACCGAGTCAGATATTAATAAACCAGATGGTACAGCTATCATTCCTGTTGTTCATGAGGAACAACCAAGAACAATTTTCCTTGGGTATATGAATGAGCTACACTATGTTTCAACAGTGCCACAGAAAAACAGTCACAATAGAAAAAAGTTAAAATACCTAAAGTCAAAGTTAATTGAATCTGATGACCAAAAACAGCAGAAGCTTGCTAAGAGAAGAAAAATCTATCATCTATCTAGATCAATGGAGACACTTGAAGAGAGGGAAGTTAGGCTTGCTAACCGTAGAAAATATTATGCTAAACAAAAGGCCAAAGACACTGTCGAGAAAAAGTCGAGAAACAGTGAACCTCTCACAAACCAAAATAAATTTGCCAAAGCAACAGATGACATATGCCAAAATGATACACAAACTCATGATACAAGCCAAGACAATAATTATTGCTGGACCCCAATAATAGAAAAAGAACAAGCACTACAAAATGTCGATTTGTTTCATAAGTCTAATGAGTACAATGTTGTCCAGTGCACAGTCTGTCTGGAAGCATGGCCTTTAACAGCCACTTCAAATACTCGTACAGCTTCTGAGTATCATTGTTTGAGATGCAAAAGAGACAAGAAACACCCAAAGAAATTTTCAAGAGGAAATAACATGATTCCTGCTGCAGTCCCTTGTGAACTTCAGGGTCTCACCCAAGTAGAAGAAATGCTTATTGCACGTGCACTTCCTATAATGAGAGTTTATATAAAACCTGGTGGGCAAAGAGGTTATTCAGGCCACTGCATCAATTTGCCTCAGCGCGTAGAAGAACTGGCTAGTTCCTTACCAAGATATCCAAAAGATTTATCTGTTATAGTTGTTAAGATGAAAGGCAAGGACAACAACTTTAAAGATGTGTTAGTTCGAAGACAGAATGTGGCTGATGCATTGCATTGGCTTATACATAATAATCCACATTACAAAGGTGTAGTTGTGAACGAAAACTCTCTGAACTGTCTGCCTGAGAATGGTGTTCCACATGATCTTATCTCAGTTGAAACAGAAAATGATGACACTGATTCTTCTAACCCTGACTTTGGTCCTCAAAATGAAGAAGACATTGTTTACAATGAACAAACAGAAATGAGTAGCTTTCTTCCTATTCCCCAATACCAGCAGCAAGAAATTGAAGCTGTTCAGCAGCAGTTATCTTATAGCCATCACAATCAACACAGTATGTCTTGGCCAACAGTAGATAATGAGCCGATTAATGAGTACACCACTCCATTTCTAGCAACACTGGCTTTCCCAACTCTATTCCCAGATGGGACGGGTGACCCTACTAATCCATCTCTTCACCAAGATGTACCATTTGGGGATAAAATTAAACACCTTTTAAAGTATGCAGAAAAGAAAGATGGTAAATGGTGTTACCGCTTTGCCACACACCCCAGATTTGCCTACTGGGCTTTGAATATGATTCAGAGAAAGCGAATTTTACAACAAACAGGAATATTCCTGAAACAAAATCCCGGGGAAGCACATCTTACAACAGAGGAGTTGCAACAAATGGCAGCTAATAATAATTCCAATATTTTTTTATCTAAGATATCACGCTATCTTAGTAACATAACTGGATCAAATGCTTATTGGCAAAAAGCTAAAGAAGATTTAAAGGCAATAATTAGCCATGCTGGGCCCCCAACATTCTTTTTTACATTTTCTTCTGCAGACATGCATTGGCCTGAATTACATACACTGTTTAGTAGTGATAACAATAACACTGCTGAGCAGAGGCGGCAGAATGTCATAAACAATCCACACATTACTGACTGGTTTTTCACTCAACGTCTAGAACACTTTATTAAGTACTGGCTGTATAACTCATTAGATGCTGAGTGGCACTGGTATAGATTTGAATACCAAGCCAGAGGCAGTATTCATTGCCATGGTGTTGCTAAACTGAAAAATGATCCTGGGCTATGTGAACTATCTGAAAAAGCTCTCCAAGGCTTCTTGGCTGAAAAATCAGTTGATAATACTGAGACTCCAGATTTACTTGAACTAAATCAGCAGATACTTGATGGTGAAAAAGCTTCACATATAGTTTGTCAGTATGTAGACTGGTTACTATCCACATACAATCCAGACCCACCAGATAATGGCACTTGGATAAAACCTACTATTCATCCATGTCAAAGACAACATAAGGACATTCAAGACTCTCATGATGATTATGTAGATTTATTGAATACTGTTCAAAGACACACTCGTTGCAGTTCAAATTACTGTCTTAGAAAAAGGCAAAATGAATCAGATGTTAAGTGTAGATTTAATTTTCCATTTGAACCTTGCATTAGTACAAAGCTTGAATTTGAGCTCATTCATACAAACCAAAAAAGCACTCAGTACAAAGCAAAGATAATAACCAAAAGGAATGACCCCAGGCTTAACAATCACCAGCGCCTTCAACTACAGGGTTGGAGGGCAAACTGTGACATACAGGTAGTAATTGATTATCATGCGTGTATTGAATATCTTGCCAAATATGCATCAAAAGGTGAACCACGCTCACCAGTTATGAAAACTGCATTTAATTCTATTGTTCGTAACTGTAACATGGATAGCAATCCCACAAAACTGATTAAAAAGGTGATAATGAAATCACTTGGAGAAAGAGACTTTTCAGCACAAGAGACTATGCATCATCTTATGTCACTTAAACTGGTCAGTTCATCATTCAATTTAATACCAGTTAGTTTGAATGGTTCTCGTAAAATCAAAACAGATTCACCTGATGGAGATCTTGTAACAAATGATTCACTACTTGATGTTTATGCCAAGCGTGGGAAATATACTGACACCATCCCTGATATAATGAATTTTAATTTCATTACTTTTGCCACAAAGTACAAAGTTGTGAACAATAAACTGACAGCTCAACCAGGTAATACTATTGCTAAAGTTTTTCCAGTATATTCTTCAAATCCCAAAGGCCCAAATTTCGGCCTTTACTGCAAATACTAGTTGATTCGGTATAAACTTTGGCACACAACACAAGACAATGCTTGGGGTGATTAACCAGGCACTGATGAATTATATATTAGTGAATGGAAAGACTTTCTAGAAACACCATATGCTAGAGAGCATGTTCCTGACTGGTATGAAAAGTTACACACCATGTAAAATTACTCTGAAGATGACATAGATACCTGTATTGAACAAACCCCACAAGAGCTCCCTCAGCGTGAAGAGTGGATGGTTTTTTCAGATCTTGTTCCTGGATCTTTTGTTAGCAAAGATAAAACACAGCAAACACTTCACTCAGATTGTGACTGGCAAAGTGATAAACTTAAATATCAAGATAGCCAAATAAAGGAAATGCCTTCCTGGCTAAAAACTGCCAAGGATAATAATGGGTTAGCTCCAGGTCTAACACAACAGGAAAATATTGATGTGAGTACTTTTAGTGAAATGCAGAAGTCTGCATATAACATTGTTGAGGCCCATTCAGAACAATCTTCTAGGGATGCATTGTTACTTATAATAATTGGTGTTGCTGGTACTGGTAAAAGCTATCTGATTAATGCTATTCGTAACCTTCTTGGACATTCTTGTGCAGTGACTGCTACAACTGGCAAAGCAGCATACAACATAAATGGAATTACTATCCATTCACTGTTAAAACTTCCTATCAGTCCAAAACAAAATAAAGACTTAACTGGGCAGAGCCTTATTAGATTGCAAAATAACCTTAAAAACGTCAAATATATTATAATTGATGAATACTCGATGCTTGGCCAAAAAATGATGGGCTGGATTGACAAGCGCTGTAGACAAGCTACTGGTTTGACTGATGAAGTCTTTGGTGGTAAATCAATCATATTAGTTGGTGACCCAGCTCAACTACCACCTGTAGCTGATAAACCCCTTTATCATTCCAAGCCTTCTAATTCCATACAAGAGCAAGGCCATTTAGCTTATTTCATGTTTAACAATGTTGTTAAACTAACTCTGAATCAAAGGGTACAAGGTGTAAGTCCTGAACAGACTCAATTTAGAGATATACTTATGCACCTACGCACAGGAGATTGTAATGAAAGTGACTGGAAACTTCTCTTAACTCGACAACCTTCTATGGCACAACACTTGGTTGACTTTAGAGATGCCACACGGCTGTACTTTGGCAACGATGAAGTTGCAAATTACAACTTTGAAAAATTATCAGAACTTGGACAGCCAATAGCAAGAATCAATGCTCGGCACTCTAGTGACATGGCTAAGAATAGCAGCCCAGATGAGATGTCAGGATTACAGCCTGTCATTTTCCTTGCAAAAGAAGCACATGTCATGTTAACCATGAATTTGTGGACAGATGTTGGTCTTTGCAATGGTGCAACTGGTACTGTTGTAGACTTTATATATGCTAACAATCAGCAGCCACCTGATTTACCCATTGCTGTTATTGTGAAATTTAATAATTATAAAGGCCCATCTATAAATAATAATATTCCAGGATGTGTTCCTATATGTCCAATCACAGCAAGCTCTAGTGTATTAAATTCTGTACATGAGAGACAACAACTCCCTTTGAAACTTGCTTGGGCAATGACAATACACAAAAGCCAAGGACTGACCCTATCAAAAGCTTGGATTAACATTGGTACGACTGAAAGAACTGCAGGCATTTCATATGTGGCAATAAGCAGAGTCAGAACACTCTCGTCGTGCATTATAGAGCCAATGACTTTTGAAAGACTTACAAGTCTAAAAAAATCCGTTAATTTAAAATTCAGACTTCAAGAAGAAAAGCGGCTGGATGAGCTGGCATCAAAACTTCTCAATTAACCTTTGATTGTCATTCTCACAAGCAATTATAACATTTTGTTGCAACTTTACATGCCTACACATGTAGCTCTAGTTCTACTATTGAGCACTTTTTACTAGATGAGAATTTCAATTCAATCAGTTTTACTATATATATATATTGTATTTTGACTTGGGAAAATTAATTTACACTAATTATATACACAGATCTTTACTGTGTCATTAAATTGTAACAGTACTTAATGTACTGCAAACCATGTACAAATTCCTCCTGACTCTCATTCTTCATTCTGCAGCTCTTCACATCATAATATGGACGACATTAAGCCAGGTAAGCATAAAAAAATTGTGTGTAGAAACATCATCATCATCCGAAGATCCTAGCCGTAACAACCCAAGGAGAAAACCTGAAATCCTTTTCTTTTTGTAAGGTTATTGTTAAAGTTGCCTCAGTTGGTTTGCTACCCATATAATTGGATTGAACTGACCAACCCTTTTTCTAATAAAAGTATTACAAACATCTGCATAAATATTGTATGCTTTTTTGCCTAATTTGTGTTTCTTTCCTCTTGTTGTTTCTCAGAATCGTCAGACCTAACCTGTTACATACACTCTGTCTCGCCTATCAAGAAGTCGGGTCCTACAAACTTCTTTAATTGCAATCTCCAGACCAAACAAAATGTGGTTAAAGGTGTATGCTTTGCACTTGAAAAGAAAGAAACACTGGATTTAATGGCCACACAGAGATCACCAGTAAAGATAGCAAACTTCAGTATCAGCAACAAGTATGGAACAGACGATATAGTGATAAACAGGAAGACTACCCTCACAACAACCACAGCTGATTTTCAGTACCAAACTCAAGATAACGTCATGTCCATTGCATCACTGACGCATGTGGCAGCAGAGCAGCTAGTGGCAATCAAAGGATACCTGCAATATCTTGGTCCAACAAAAACCGTTGTCATCCAAGGCTTGCCAGTAAAAAAACAAGAAGGATACATTGTAGATCCAAGTGGATACATAAAGATCATCTTCTGGGGCAACCATGCTGATACAGTGGCACAACAGTCTACCTACTTCTTTAACAAAGTAAGAGTCAAGTTGGCGCAAAATCAAAGATATCTAAATACACCTAAGCAAGAAAAAGAATGCAACATCACACTGGTTGAACCCTTCAAGGAGAAGTTGCCCACTGTTGATGAGGTCTCTACCACTGACGAAGTCATTGCAACCATCCTTGGTGTAAGCAATATCAGCAAATACAGATCATGTTGTTCTTGTGCCAAAAGGGTGACCGTCAAAGGAAACCTGGCATTTTGTCAAAATTGCAAAATGTCGCAAAAGTCAAGTGCTTGTCGTATACAATGGAGCCTAAGAATATACATTGAAAATGCCAAAAAGCCATCACAAAAGCTGCATCTGTATGTCTACACTGACACTGCAACAAAGCTGTTAACCATATGTGATTTAGAGGAAACATCATCCGAAGATGAAATCACTGAAGCTCTCTTGCAGCTCGATACTGTGAAACTTTACTACGATAGCCAATCTCACAAACTCATTGACATAGAAAAAATTGACATTTAGCATGCATTGCTATTTTCAATGCACTATGTAAGCTGACTGAATTCGTCAAGCTGCCATTCAGTTACTCCAGTTTTAAATACTTCAAACACAAATCATGTTGGATTTAACTTGTTTCTTAATTGTTATGTTACTGTTATTCAAGTTCATGTTCTACATTAGCTGAATGGAAGTTTTCATTCAATTCACATTCAATTATTTGAGTTTTGAATACTTCAAAAAGGTCAACACAAATCACGTTAGGTTTGAAAACGCCAAAACAAAA
This sequence comes from Dendrophyllia cribrosa, assembly GCA_024195265.1. Lineage (NCBI taxonomy): Eukaryota > Metazoa > Cnidaria > Anthozoa > Scleractinia > Dendrophylliidae > Dendrophyllia > Dendrophyllia cribrosa. Next base: position 39,546,064 of record JAJLRJ010000008.1, on the reverse strand, counting down.
AAAACGACTGAACCATCACATTGGTTGAATCCCTTCAAGGAGAAGTTAAGTGGACAGTCAGTTATTCCAGTCTTAATTATGGTACATCAAAAAGTGAATAAAAATCACTTTAGAATCATCTTGTTTTATTGACATGGGCTGATCCAATCATTTTGAGGGAGTGTGTTGTACCACATAAGTTTGAAAATAAGGGTTTCTAGCATTTCAACTATACTACAAAGAAGTGAATACAAATCATTTTAGGTTCACCTTCTTTATTTATTTTCATATATTGATATAGTAAGCAATTGTGCTTATTAAATTGTTTCACACAGCCTGCATATGTACTTCGATCTCTTTCCACTTCGAAGAACAGCAGCTTTCATGCACGTGTCAGCAGTTTTGCTCATTACTTGAATTTGGCATTTAACACACTTCACACCGAAAAGAAACTGCCCTAGACTCCCACATTACAATTACTACATAGCATATAATACCATATTTCATTACCAGACTACCTTGAGAAACAGGCCATGCGACAACTTCTTTTCCCCTTCCGCACGTGTTTCGCTACACCAACTCAGTTTCACCAAGCCTAAACATGCTCGCTTACAGGTTTTTCCCTAAAGTCGACGAACGCAATCCAATAATCTGTGATTACTACTAGTTATAATTATAAGACCTGCTTTATAAAATGCCATACGTATTGCGTCTACACAGTAATTTTCAGGGAGTTACTTTAACTCCAAAAAAGGTACAGGATAACTCCATTTTTAGGGTTAAAATAACCCCAAAAATGGAGTTATCCTGTACCTTTTTTGGAGTTAAAGTAACTCCCTGAAAATTACTGTGTATTATTGGCTTTTATCTTAGATTACTATAGATAACTTGAATGGTAATAATCTCGTGAAGTGTCGATTCAAGGATACTTCTGGCTGCAAACCGTTTATTATACGACTTCTTTGAGAACAAAATAATACCTAGAAATGCTACGGCGCTTAAAGACAGTCCAGAGAGCTACGATAATCACAGAGTTTCCGCATAAAACAAGTCAAGTAAGTCAATATAAGAAACCAATGTTATTATGTTTTTAAGGAAGAACTCGCAAACGTGGCATTACGGTTTTGAATTAGCGTCTTATTTCTTTGCCGTACCATGACATGAGCAATTATTTCATTTATTTGGTAAATAGTGGAGAGACAGGTGGGAGCAGTTATAATAAAGTCATTTTTGTGAAAGTAAATAAAAAGCAGTACACAATGAAGTTAGCCGCGTATATTTTCTCGAAAATTAAAGTTTTTTGTCTTTTTTTAATTTTTTAAGTAACATTACTAGGCCGGCGTAGGCGGAAAATTGTTTAAAGCCAACATTGAATTTGAATATCGAGGAAATGGCAGCGGATATCGGAAATCAAAACACTACAATGGGCTCGATTGCGCATGTCTAAAACGTGTATACTCGGACAGTTCTTAAGGTACAGTTTATTGAACTGAATGCCAACCACTTCATTGAGGCATTTGAAGTTCTTTTATGGGGTTCTGATCGATGTTAACAGACCTTAAGAGGGACATAAGGGTCATATCTCCAGGAATACGCTTAGTTATATATTTAACCGTCTGTGGACACTCAGTGACAACGCTAAAGTTGTACAGGAAGTAAAAGGTCAACCTCGTCTATCACAAAACCGAGCGATTGTCTAATATATATTCTCAAGTGACTTGTTGACTCCGAGAATCATCCGTTTTTCCATGCCAAGCAAGAAAGGAGAAAACAGATCATCGCAGGTAGGCAAAGTGTTTTTTCTACAGTATGTTTAAAATAAGCATCTACAGGACAACATACTAAAGAGAAAACCTCAGCAGTTTAAGTAAATTTTGAGAAGTGCTAAAACATAACTGGTTTGATAGAAACTGGACCAATAACGGCCTGGATTGTAGAACAATACTCCATAGACAAAAAATAGGAATCCATCCGAAGTGAGGATTAGATTAACGGTGGCGAAAGTGGAAAAGATAGTTACAATGGACAAGATCGGATCATCAAGCTCACCCTTCAAGCGTGGCTAGGGTTGCACGCAAATTGTGCCAAAAAATTATAACAATGTAAAATTCAGCTTTCAAAATTAAAAGTCACTTTCTATTTGATTAATAGAGAAAACGCTCAATGTGTTTCCATAAATGCATGGTAACACGAGTGGAAGTTTGGGAGAACAAGCTAGCCGCACGCCGTGAGTCTGAAAGCTCTAGCAGCTGCGGAAACACCAAGTGAAGGCGAGTGTTTTAACAGCTGTTCCCAGTTGTTGCAGCTTTTCGAATTTTCACCAGTGTACTATTTTCATAACTCATTTGAAATCAGATAAGAACAATTTCCATTTCTTTTAGTATGAAATCAATAATGCCCAATCATGCGACCCTCACCGGGGTACTTGTTGCAATTTTCGAAAAACATCGTAAAAGGTACCAGAATCTCGCTTGATGGGCGTGGCTCAAATGGATTGTACAAACGAACGCAACATGTTGGCACAACATCACCCAACATTGTTGGGCGATGTTGTGCCAACATGTTGGCTGGGAGTGTTCAAACGATCGCAACATGTTAGGCACCTGTGCAAACCGTGCAAACGAAAGAAATGTTGGCAGATGTTGGGCGAAAAGTTTGACCGATTTCAAACTTCACGCAACATGTGCCAACATCATGCAACATTGCCCAACATGGTGTACAAACGAACGCAACATGTTGCGTAGGTTTGCACAGGTCTTAAATTAGTGGTACCAATTCTAAAACAACACATGAACTGACACTTTGTCAATTTCAATAGCGTTAGACACGATTAAAACCTGTTGTCTGGTATACAGTTACTGTCATAGTTTTCGGCTCAAGACCCTAAAAGGTACCGCGGCAATTTTAACGGTGGTCATTTTAGATTTTAGTACTCTAAGCGGTACAAAGCACATATTATATTTTGACCCCTGAAGGAACAAACTGGCACTCCCGTCAATTTTATAATGTAGTTCCCCCTGGGGTGTACGGCCACCTTTAAAAAATATGTTTTTTCACTTTTAATAGTTCTTATTAGCTTTATTCGTTTCCTTCGCGCGAATAGTGCCTTCTCATTCGAGGGAACATTCCCTGCAGTTACTACAGTGTTTTACAAACCAACCCCTGACAATATTTACTGAGTACTCGAACCCAATCCTCGCTAACACAGCGCTCATACGGGTGACATGACGTGGTGGCTGTCAAATGCTGGCAAACAAAATACATAAAAATATTGAATTTTACATTGTAATTGATAATGTGAAAGCGTATCTATTTTTAGAGTTCTTTGCGTCATATCTTTGACTCTTGGTGAGTATCATGGAGTCGCTTATTCTTCATAAACGTAACTGTATAATCCATACCTGTGAGCCATTTCTGCAATTCTGAAACCATGAATATTAACAATTATACCGCGAAATCACGCGTATAATAATCTATGGAATATTTACACTGAAGTGTGATTGGTTAAAAGGCGTCACGTGATGCAACTAAAACTGGGACATATTCGATGATGTTTACCAAGTGATCATTCCGGCCCTCAGCTTGACTTGACTTGCTTCAATAATTAAATAGGACGATGAAGTCATTATTAAAAAAACTCAATATCCCCAACGCACTTAACATTTTTTACGGTAGAGAGTGCTCATAACAAGAATGAAAATTGAAGTTTTTGCTTTTCTGTTTTTCACTTGGTTTGTAACATGGTTACACGAGATAATTTTTCAATTTTCTTCAAGATTAAAAGTGAAAACATCTCTTTCGAATTCTATAGTAAAAGTAACAAACAATATATTTTTTTCAGCTATAGACGAAAAGAAAAAAAAACACAAAACATGCCATTAAATGAGTTAACTGAACACAAACAGCGTGTGCGGCCTGAAGGATAATAAAATATTCTCGGATTGGACCTTATCCGTTCTTTGAGTTCGCGCTCGAAAAACTGTTCGCTTCTCGGAATTTTTAAACCATTATTTTTTTTAGGAAAATTATTGCTTTTGCGCGCCCCAAATCAATTAAACAGAGAAAAACAAAAACTGAATTGCAGGCAGTTCTCAGTCATTTTGTTTTCCTCAAATGTGAAATTGTGCCATCACGGATGGTCGTCTTGTACATGTTGTAAGGAGACAGACATTGAGGGCAGCGTGATCATTATTTCAGCAGTGTATAACATGATGTTGCACGATATGTTGGAGCGTATTATTTATTATTCTAAATCACACTGAAAAAACTTAAAAAATATATGTGAAAAGTACAAAACACTCGTGAAAGCTTTTGGTTAGGTTTACTTATTTTTTTTGCGCTTTCCAAGATTTGCGTTCTCCCAAAAGTCCACTCGTGTTAACACAACACTATGAAACCTGGGAACTGCCGAAAAGCCGCGGTTATTCAATTTCGTCAAATTTATCTCACACACAACTAAGTAAGTTTTAATGTGATCCCATTGCAGCTTCTTGAACTAAGAATGAATGCCAACAGGCTTCAAAGTTTGTTGTTCGCCCTCATAATTTTGGCTAGTGTGTTTGGTGAGAGTGAAAGCTTTTTCCACACCCGAGTCGGTCGTAAAAGATCCATTCATCAGGTCAGTACATTCACACTTAAAATACTAGAAAACTGTTACAAATCCGCCCATCCCGCTTTAGAGTTTCCTTTGAAATGCTTACCTATATATACCAGTACAATTAGAATTACAAGCTACGAAAACAAATAACAAATAGGACAGCCACAATCTCATTGTAATTTGTGTTCGTGAATAGTATTGTTAGTATTATATGTTAATGTGTATATATATGTAAGTAATGCTGTAAATACATATATCTTATTGACCAAGCGCGAGGGCCGTACTGGGAGAATATCGGCCCGAGGTCTTGACAGTACGGACCGAGCGCAGCGAGGTCCGTACAGAAAAAACCGCGGGACAATGCCCGGTCCAATACTTAGAGAATATTGGACTGGCAATCGAGCATTCTGATTGGTTGATTTTAGTTATTGGCCCTCTGACTGTCTTAGTCGTGTAATAAGTATGTATATTTATTGAGGAATCAATAACATAAAAAAAAATTAACAAAAATAAAGAAAACGATTTACGATAAACAGGGGGAGGGGTTGCAGGGAGCGGGAACCCCGGAAGAAAAGGGAGGGAGCTGGGACAAAAGGATATCCGGAAAATAACGGAAAGAGGGAGAAATACAGAAACCGGGAGTGAGTAATTACAGCCCCCCTCAGCATATCGTTGATGAAATCTTTTTTTGAAAGAAAGACGACTGGGGACGAGTCAGGCACTACTGCGCATAATATCTAGCGTGGTTTGCTCGCACGCATTCCAAACCACTAAAGAAGAGGGTTTCCTTTGAGGATAACTTCGCTAAAAAAGTGGTTGCTCTCTGCTAAACGAGCACGTATTTGAAGAAATTTCCACTCTCCATGATATATACAAATATGAATTTTTCATTATTTTATTTGGAGTAACTAATACAATCTAATTTTATGCGTTTACCTGGGAGCGAGCAGATGCTGAAATTATCCATTATTTTACTAGTTTCTCTTTTTCGGAAAATTTAAGACGTTACACTTTTACATTGTTCTGCTATCATAAGAATAATACTAATATTTCATTGCTAGTAATACACCTTATTCCAAAATGGCAGCCAATTTATTATTCTTTTATAGGCATGTTAATTAGCCCTCATGGCCTCATTTTCACTTGAAAATTCTTTTGTATTTTGCACATGCTAACGAGGCCATGAGGGCTAATTTACATGGATATAAAAGAATAATAAAATGGCCGCCATTTTGGAATAAGGTGTATAACTCTCTGGAAATGATTGTTGCAGTGCCCCTCACTCATGACTAAAATTTTCAATATTACTGTCACAAGGTAGCAAAGTAGTTATATACTACAGCCCTTCAACGCGAACACAGGCACGGTGACTTTCTTTTTGTTACATTTTTTATGTACTAGATGTAATAAACTAGTAGTTCCATATTGGAAGTGAAGTGCTGCCTCATTGCGAGATGCTGGTTAAGCTGGATAAGAATATTGAAAACGTCGGGTTGACATAAATCAAATTTACGCCATCGCCGTGGAATTGGGCAACAATCCTTTAATTCTGTGCATTCCGAAAGGTCTTAGATTTTTCCCACATGTAAATAATCTATTTGTTTTGATTTCGTGCCGGTTATTTTCCCGATTCTCGAATCATCCGCGTCAGATTTTATAGACGAATACATAGCGTTTGTTTAATAAAAAGTGAACACTGGACAGAGAAGGAAGAAATATAAGCGTGGTAGGAATCCCAATTTATTTCCCTTCTTTCGGTTGTTTGCCTTTCATGAATATTTATAGTTGTGAAGTTGGAGGAACAAAACAGCCTCGGGTGCAAAAATTCACCGCCGATGAAGATGCAAACAGTGAACGTTTCTTGCGAGTTTCGCTTGCGCTAGTGAATGTTTCTCGGGCGAAAATAACCTTATAAATGCGATCACTTTTTTCATTTAATTTTCTTTTCTATGTTTCGGATACGGAGGAACATAAAAAATTGGATACATTTTTGCAAGATGCGTTGCGTTACTGGGAAGGTTTCATATCACTTTTCACATTATGCAAATTGAAGCATTTTTACCTCAACTGAAAAAAATATAGAAAGGGCTAAATTTGTTTCTCTCCTCCTAAATTGTAACTTCTGTCGTTAACTTTGATTAAATGTATAAGTGTCATTCAAAATTTATTATAATAATGGTAGGAATACTTCTAGCAAAACTGTCAATTTGAAAAGTTGTTTCGACCCCCGGTTCCGGACCAGACAAAATAAACTGAAAGATTCTGACACAGTAGACACGTTATTTGTGCGATCTCGCACGCTTGTGTCTTCTTGTTTTTGAAGGTTAACGCGCTTCTTTGTTAGCGTGCTCACACTATTCCAATACTCCCTATTATCAAATCGTGAACTAACGTGCATGCAGATTCCCAAGACATGAAAGCTTATTTTCCAATATGCCTAATACAACGACGCCCAAGTACATGTATACGCTCCCACAGCATCTTGTTCAACAGAGATCCAGCAACTACGTTGGCCCTGAGAAGAACCTTTGTCCATGTTCGACTGATTTCCAGCGTACTTTTAGACATTACCAAGTCGAATGGATAGCAAAACAGCTTGAAAACCAGTCCAATATGGCGTCGAAACCGAAACAGCTTAGTCGTGCATCTATGCGCTGCTCGAGTCGGCTTGTCATTACTTTGTTTTGATTGGATGCCGAGGCTCTCTCGAGACTCCCGACGGTTTCGTAGTACATCTTGATTGGTTCTCGAACAATTCATTGTTATATTCGGAAAACCGAGACAGAGGCACGGACAGAAAAATTCTCCATCCAACGCCATTAGTAAACTGCCTGCGGCAGCAATAACTGTGTAAAGTAAAAAAAAACATTTTTACTTCTTCTTCTGAATCACCTTAACAAGTCTATGTTTGGCCCATGGTTGTTATTGTTTCAAACCAAACTTAAACAAATGTTCGTAGGTTCTCAGTAATACACTGTTATTGAAAAGAAAATTCATCGATGTTCCATCTTTTTTATTATTTCTTAGGTGACAACAAAAAATAGTGATCTGCTGCTCGAATCAAGAAATGTTCCACGGGCTCAAGAGGACAGTTGGAACAGTCAACCATTTACAAGAGAATATGAACAGCACGAGCAGGATGTTTTGAACGAAAGCTAGGCAGACAAACTACAGCAGTAAAGAATGACTAAGAACAATGATTTCTTCAACAGCGAAGGACTCAAAAACCCTTACCTACCTTTGTCTTTATTCACTCAATAAAAAAAAACGAAAAATCGGAAGACATGTTGTTGACGAAACACCTTAAAGAAAGCTAGGAAATTAAAAATACTAAATTTAATAACTTATTGTAAAAGTTATTTTCATTATCATTAATTAACTGCCCATTCCTAAATATTTTGGCACCGTTGCGCGCGCAAACCATGCCATGCAGACACAGTTTCAGTCTTGCATAAATGAGACGTTAAATGACATGTAGGCGGTGGGTTTCCCAACGTATAACATTGCACTGGCTGTCATTTAGACGTATAAACCGCATTAAATTATATTCAAACAAAACAAATTTTTTTCTTTAATTGTGCTAATCATCTGTATGATGATTCTGTTTGGTAACCCTCAACCGTCCGGACCTCATCACTTAAATAAATCTTTAATATTGAACTTTTACTCAAACAAAACAAACTGTTTTCTTAGATATTTGTATAACTTTTGCAAACCATGAGGAACAAAAAAATTTAAAATTTAATGTTAAAAGGTCCAGGAACAACATTGGGGCAACATAGTTTCAAAACCTACCAAGATCAAGATACCTTTTAGAGTAAAAAAAAAAGTATAAATCTTTGTCATGAATTACTTTTAAAATTTCAAATTAAAGTAGACCTTTTTACATGAAACCAACTTTATCACCTTTGGTACCTCTTAAGGCCTGTTTATATGGAGTGAGGTGACCCCGCTACCCCCACCATCTGCGCCCAACCCCCCACCCGCCGAAGGCTGTCTCCATGGGTAAAGCAGGTGACCGTTACCTATCGCATTTGGAATGGGCAAACTATATGCGCAAGCCTTATGCACTGGTCACCGGAATTACCAAAAAAGTTTACAACCGATAGATGGAAGGAATGAGTGAAAAATTGCATATTTGTCCCCGTCTGCCATAACTAGTTCAACGCTTCACGTATTCACGAGTTAAAAAAGGAGCCACCCAGATTTTTTTAAGTTATAAACATTAGTATTACTATGGTAACCTGTTACGTCATAAAAGAGACCATAACTTGTTTACCAATGGCGGGGCATTTGTTTGATACCATTATTGTAGCATCAACTGAATGGTAGTATTGATTTATCAAAGTGTAACAGGTTATACTGTTACTATGGTCACCTGTTACATCACAAAAGACACCATAACTTGTTTAGTACCATTATTGTGGCATCAACTGATAAAGAATGGTAGTATTGATTCATCAAAGTGTAACAGGTTATACTGTTACAATGGTCACCTGTTACTTCACAAAAGACACCATGACTTGTTTGATACCATTATTGTAGCATCAACTGATAAAGAATGGTAGTATTGATTTATCAAAGTGTAACAGGTTATACTGTTACAATGGTCACCTGTTACTTCACAAAAGACACCATGACTTGTTTGGTACCATTATTGTAGCATCAACTGATAAAGAATGGTAGTATTGATTCATCAACGTGTAACAGGTTATACTGTTACCATGGTCACCTGTTACATCACAAAAGACACCATGACTTGTTTGATACCATTATTGTGGCATCAACTGATAAAGAATGGTAGTATTGATTTATCAAAGTGTAACAGGTTATACTGTTACAATGGTCACCTGTTACTTCACAAAAGACACCATAACTTGTTTGGTACCATTATTGTAGCATCAACTGATAAAGAATGGTAGTATTCATCCATAAAAGTATAAGTGATGGAAAATGCTGCGAGCCACCTTAAAAGGAATGTCGACACTTTTACCGATTAGCATCGCACTGTGCAGCGTGCATTATTGACAACTGTGACATAAAGATGTCTCGCAATTTATTACTTTTTTTTTGTACTTATTTTTATTAAATTATACAATACTTTAGTTAATCAATCTATAAAAATTGTTAACCTAAATTATTCAGTGAATTTTCACCTGTATGTGAAATTTCACAACGTTACAAGGGGATTGTAACATACGCACTTAAAACCCTGAACAGGATTTGATTGGCCCTAAATTAAGCAATATACATGTACACTACATTGCTTTAACTACACTGAGCCACTAATTTAATCACGTTAGTCAACGCTTTCTTTGATTTTGTTTGCCTAACAAGACCAAAAATTACTAATCCTTATTTTAATCTATTAAACACGTAAACAAACGCAAGATACGTTTAAGTTTATAAAATAGAAATAAATACTTAAAAACTGGTATTACCAAGAAAAGTTCAAAGGATGGATCAGGATGCAACTGTGATTTTCGAAATTTCAAAGCCCTACCCCCCTCTCTTCTACAAAATTCTGAGGGGGAGGGGCTAGGGGGTGGGGTTTACAGTCATTCACTGGAAAACATGTGCTTTTGGCGTCTAATGCAACTGTAACATGTCCCTTTGAATACCGCTCTGCCTGTATTTGTGGCAACGCCTTTGCTGTCCCTCCTCGAATTCAATAGCATTAATTTTATAAATGTCTACCTTTTTTGCCTACGAGCACAGCTAACTTACGTTCGAAAATTTGCGCGGATTGAAACAACAGGCGTCCCGAAAATTCGGCGAAATATCGCCCAAATTTCGCTGAAAGACCCGGTTTTTCCAAGAGGTTTTCTTTGAAAGTTAGGAACTCCGTTTATACTGCTTTAAATAAACGGCTAATGTGGAGGGCCATAAAGAAGACTTCTTGAAATGTGAGATGGGTGCAATGTCGCCTAAGAAGATCGAGTAACAAGGGGATGACTACATAACACAAGGCGACACATACACTTCTCAGTACTGAATAATGTATATTAGTAAGAGAAACTATGTCATGGAGATTTTGAAGTTTTAATGGCTGTAAATATATTAGTTCCTGGCTAACCCTTAGTTAAATGTATTGGTATTTACAAGAAAGGCAGGTATGTTTGTGTGAAACATGCAGAGTATGTTAAAATAAATAACAATTGAAGGGCTTGATGTATAAAATGGCAGCCTGCCTCTCAATTATCCGTAAGAATGTGTTGTAAAAACGGCTAATATTAGTTTGTCAGAAACAAGAACAGGCAAGTACAATCAGCGTTTTTCAAAAACTGATTCCCTTGTTTATATAACTAGTACAGTAGTGCCAAAGTACCACCAACAGTCAACTTATGTTATTGTGTGCTCATAATAATTTATTGTTAATCTAATTGCTAATTCAACTAGCTTTTTCTAACATGTCTCAGTGGTGGTACAGGTAGCATATTGACAGTTGTTTCGGTTCTTGCTGTCTTTGCTTGGCAAAGACAAGGGCACACTTGGTGACCAGATCAGACAGTGAAGCAACTAGGAGTGTCGGATCAGACACTGGATGGGTTGCTAGTCCATCGCAGGGCTATCCCCACCATTTTGTTGCTGGTACCTATATAATTTTTATACATCTTTGCTTACCAAAGATAAGGAAGGTGACTCGGTGAGGCTAAAAGGTGACTCGATCACATTGTGAATGCTTACCTAAGACAAGGGAACACTAGGTGACTCAATTATACAATGTGCAAATGGCGTGTGAATCTTCAAGCAGAAATACGGTTACACCTGTTATGAAATTAAAATGAAAACCTCAATAACGAGAATGGTAATGGTGATTTTCTAGCAAGAAAGTGAATAACGTTTCTCTGTGTTCTGTTACAAATATTGGGGTTTGTTTGGCATACAGGTAGTCCTTCGTCATTTTTACCTTGTGTGAATTTACGCCCTGGACAAAATGGTGATGCCAGGTTAAAGCAATGGGAAATTACAACTTGAATACCGACTTGCATCACAACTGTATCTCTGATTAACCAGGATTTAGAGGATAAAATGTCAGACATGAGCCAAGGTTTTAGCTAGAAGGTACCTGAGATTTCTGGCAATGGCCACTTTCCAGAACATTTATGGAAAATGGTGCTACATGTTAGCATATGGCAATATTCTGGTTAGAGGCCAGAAACAAAGAGATGACTCCTTCACTAATACTCTACTACCTGACATTCCAGAACTGGCTCCTGAGCAATGCCAACTGCCTGTGTGTACATACTATCTGACTTTGTACACTGTGAATTCTCTATTATCACTGCATCTAAAAAGATGGCATAACTTAAGAGTAAATAACAATGTAATAGAAATAGTCTCATGATTTGGGCCTTCAGCTCGGTTCCAGTCCCCCTGTAGGGGTAGCATCTGGGGTGTGCCTCTGAAATAACAATGAATATGTTTACTCTCTTTATGCCAAGAGCAACCAGTTTTGAGACGGAAACAAAATGGCATTATACAACTGTAGGAAACTGATATTCCAATGGTCAAAACAGTAAACAGTAAGTACTACTCATAAGTTTGATTTAAATAGCCACACTTCACACTTTAGAAATTCACCACAGACTCAAACATAAATCACTCGAAATTCAAAATTGACAAAGGGAGTGGAGGGGTTACATCAGTTCTGAATAAAATATGGGGGGGGGGGGGGGGGTATATGAGAGACCACTGGATTGATATAATGTTCCCGAGTAAAAACATATGAATTTTGTATCAGTGCTATTTATGATAACATTACCAGTGTTCTTACCAGGATTTTGCCTTGGGGGGTTCCAGGGCCCTCCTGCCTGATAAATAGGGGCCCTGCAGGAACTTAACGGTGTCAAAATGAATCGTAATCCACCACATTGTTTTTGAAAACAAAGCAAAACCCACAACTACGAACACTGCATTACCTTTTTCTTTTTCTTCTCTTTCTTTTTCTTTTTTCTTTCACCGCCATCATCATGCTTTTTCTGAAATAAAAAATGTTACACTTTAAACAAACTTTAGGGAGCATGACACTGTAATCAGAGTTTCAAATAACTTCCAATGCAGACTGACAAATATGTAGTTAGTAGAGGGACTAGCTATGAAACCTTGCAGACTTCAATGCCGATAACAAAGTACTACAACCCTGCTCATCTTTTGGTCTTTGATCACATGTAATGACTGAAAACTTACAGTGTAATGGAAAAATTTCATTGGTCAGTTGCTCAAGTTCAAAATCCATTATGGTTGTATACAGTCAAGGCCAAAAAATGCTAACAAAAACATTGAACAAAGAAATTTCTCAGGTACTTAATTAACCATGATGCAGATGACAAAACTAATCAAATTAGGCAGCCATTTGAACAATTTGGATTAATTTAGTGTTTCCAAGGGAAATCGAGATGATGTACACAGCCACTTGCACTGTAAGTTAAAATAGACACATTTAAACGAAAAGACTTTGCAACAGTCATGCTGAAATGCCACCATTAATTAAAACAATTATAGAATGTATTTTTTTGCACTCATACACTGTACTCACTTGTTTTTTGTGTTTCTTCGAATCATGTCCACCTTCAGGTTTTTCTACTGAAAAAAAAATTTTTAAAAAGGGTTAAGTGCAAAACAACATAAATATGATAAATAAAAATTAAAATAATGTTAATAATTACAAGCTCTCTTTAAAATTGTATGTTTTAAGTTGTTCAGATTTTAGCATTTTTGGGGGCACCACAAGGATCTCAAAACTGAAAAAAAATATTGAAATAATATATACAAATGTAATTATCCATCCACTCAAAAGATAAAACATTGTGAAATTCGCATTTTCCAGCATTTCGTTACCAATATTTTTTTGTCCGTTTTAAGATCCTCCATTGCCATATTTGATCGTACATGTACATCTATTGTGAACCCTCTCACTTCACATGGTTATAAATTATTTTTACATGTAGTCATTAGATGTTGTTATTGTTGTTGTAGATGAAATCTCAACTATGACCTTTCAGTGGTGCTGTTTGTTTTGTGATAGTCAGCAAAATGCAATTTAGGACTTTTTTGTTCTTGTTTTGATATTGGCAAAAGCATTGTCAGTAGTAACAGTTGTGAACACTGCAACTGTAAAATAAAGAACACATTCTTATCTCATGAAAGTCAAAGCCGGGACACTGTCCCGGCTGAAATATTGTGTTTTCATGATTACGGCCAGGAGCTTGCTTCAAGCTTACTATATAAAATTATTATCTTGAAATTGGAAGAAACCATCGCCAAAAGTGATAGAAGCAAAGAAATGTAAACTAAACAGACAAAATAATGGCTAGAAAAGTCAAAATTTCATGTAGAATGGAAAGTTTGATTCCTTGACCGCCTGTCAATAAATCAAATTTCATGAACTGTAATCCACTTCAATCCCTGCAATCCTGCAGTTTATCTCTAAACTACTGATTCTGTTTTGCTCTATAGGATCTTTCTATCTAACTAAGTTGTATATTTGGTGGCATTGGCGATACAACATGGAAATACATTGTAAACTAAGCAAAATTATGTTATTTCGGTGGGAGAGTGTCCCTTTAATACAAATTACAAACAATACCAATACCAGTAGAAGAGGATGCTGTCTTCTCTTGTTCAAGTTGCCGTGTTCCTTGAACAACAGTCTCTCCTCCATCTTTATTTCGTTCACTGTCTTGATTTTTATGCTTCTTGTGTCTGTGTTTCTTTTTCACTGGATGTTGACTCATGAAGCGGAATTGCTCAGGAATCTGGAATTAAACAAACAAGAACCAATAAATAGGCACGCAATGCATGCAGAAGACAGTGATGATGTTTTCCAAATCATCTCCTTTCAGAGTATTAATTTTGCTACAATAACAACAATCAATTAATTTTATTTATTTTTAAACAAAGTTGATTTATTTTTGTATGTGTGTGGATTTGAACTTGGAACTGTTTGTGCACAAGGCATAAAACTCCACCATACTTATCATACTACATGTATAAAAATACTTGTACACATATTTTTACAAAAGCCACTGAACAGTTTTCAGCTTGTTTGCCCCTGTTCCTTTTGTTATGGTTCAACATTTTCCCCTAAAACTCTCAGATATACATGTAAGTCATGCCGCCTTGTTTCTGTAATAAAATGATCCACCCTTTACATGTACCAAAAGGAAAGGACTGCACAACGCTTACCGGACCAGGGTTTAAGCGGAATCCAGACAAGGAATGGCCAGTTAAAGGAAGAAGCTCTTTCCCACCAATAGGTGGTTTGTCGACCACAGATCGAAGGCTATAAACAGAGAATAAAAATACCATTTTATTTTCAAATTCTTATTATCACTGTTGGTAAAAAATGATAGAGACATGTACGTAACAACTTTTTTTTATTAAAATTGGATTCAAAATTAGCAGACAGTATCTAAAAGGGCAGGGGAATGGGTACATTTCTCCTAATCACTACAGGTTTTGGCATGGATTATTTTAATTGAACAGCAATTATAAAGCTACATTGCATAATTTTATTTTTATCCCAGACTGTCCCTTGGCAAATAATTTTATACATGTAGATTGAATAAATTACAAGAACTATGGCATTTGTGAAAGTTGCATGTACATTCATATTATTTGTAGATAATGCAATTTTCAAGAAAAAAATACCTATTCTCAGGTCCGCCAAGTTCATCTATAACACCTAAATAATCAAAAAAAGAAATTTTAATCCACAATAATACAATGTAGTCTGTTACTACACCTACTACAACGTGTAATAGTCAAGCGGATAAGTGTCAAGTAAGGTGCAAATTGTGCACTTTTTGATAAAAGCATTTAACTTTGCATACTGCCTAGACATCATTAGAAACATTTTTAAGATGAGATCCTTTTGTATAATTATATGCCCTGTGTCAGCTGCGAGTGGGGATAAAACTGTTAGTATTTAAAATTATTCAAAATAGCCATCACCATTTACTTTTTTTTTTTTTTTCGTGAATTGAACATATACAGCAAAAATTCTCAATAAAATTTTAAATAGTCATTATTTTTTATGTCATCCACCTTAAATAGTAAGGCTAAATATTGCAATTATAATAATATTAAAATCAGCCTTCCAAGTTGGGACAATTTTTAGGTGTCATGGTGACTTAAATTTTGGCACTGGCAACCTGATTCAAAGAAAATTCGCTAACCTTGCAGCTACATGTAAATCTAAAAAGTGAGTCATCAGATGGCCACTAAAGAAAATATTTAACTTGGAGGGTTGAAAATGGATTTTGAAATGGCTTATCTATAAGTCAATTCTGAATATACAGTAAATTGAATTAATTAGTAGTGATTTAATTACATGTACATGTACCATGAATATTGAAAAGAAATTCTAAATTTGTTGACTGTGGTACAAAAACTATACTTAGGAACTTAGGGATTTCTTAAACAACTGTTTGATTCTTCTGACATTTTTGGATTTAAATGATTATTTCTTATACATGTACACTTACATGTAACCTTCTACAATAATAAGTATTTTAACCTGTGATTTTAAATCTTCATGTACACCCCACCACGCTTACAGATGGTGTCAATTTTTCCCATCTACATGTACATGTATTTCTAATATTTAGTCAGTTACATGTATTGTATTCTGTGCAACCTTCATTAACTAACTGTGAGAATTTGTGACTTGGATGGAATCAAGCTTTTCATTTCTCCGATGTTGCACATTCAATGCTATGTCGCTTGTCAGAATTTACCCTAATTACCCTGTTTAACTTGTTCTGTTTTGTAAAAAAATATATATAGACATGTATACAGCGCACTTGCTTCAAATACTCTCATGGCTTTACAATTCTACATACATGTGTATAGGCTTATTTCTTGAAGAGGCCATGTCAAGAAATCGAAATTTAGCCAGAGAATTGTGCATAGTTGTGGGAAAATGTTCCAATCTTCAATCCCTAATGAACACCCTGTTGGTTACTATATTAAAATATGATTAACTCATTTGTTTCCCTCTGCTGTAAAATAAATTATCCTCTATTAAGCTCTCTCACCTTTTTTTGGAGTATGATAATAATTATTAACCACCACCCCGCCCCCCTCATCATCCTTCACATCCTTTGATTTGTAAGTTAGGTTAATTACTCATGCGCAAAGAGTTAAAAAATGCCCTTCGTTTTTCTTTTTATTATTTTTATGTGTCATGATTTTGCATGCAAATTTATGCACGCATATTTTATTATTAACCAGGTTGTCAGGTCACATACAAATTCTACAAAAATGGCTGCCGCGCTCAGCATCTGCTTGGTTTTCAAAACTATAGTTTAACACGGAGTACTAACACATTTAAAATATTCAAAATGGAAAGAAAAAGCTTTAAAGAATACTCAGAAGCCACTCCAGTGGAGAAAAAGAAGAGCTTTAAGCGACAAAATCCTACTTCAAGGAACTTCATACATTTTTATCATGCGAGGGGATGTTTCTTTTGAAGAAGCAGAGTAGAGGTTTAAAGAATTTGTAAGCAGCCGAGTCAAGCCAAGGGACTTTACCATACACAGTACAGATAAAGAAATTACAGTTTTCGATGAAAGTTTCTGTTGATATCTATTTGTGATTGACTTTTTTTTTGTGTTTTTTGTGACTTCATACACAAACATTCTATTTTTTCACCGTTTGGGAAATAAAAGACGAGTGTGTATTTGATTGGGAATCAATAAATTAAATATTCAAAGCGAATACAGAAAACGTGTCTCAGCCTGTTCTTTAGTGTGTCACGCAAAATAGGTTGAGGGGGAAGGGGTGCGTGACCCATTTAAACCGTAAAATTTTCATATGCAAGCGCATGAGTATAGGCTACCAGTGTAGCCTCTTGTTGGTTTAAGGGTCGTAGCAGAAATTTTAAAAATTCAGACACAAAAAAATTAATTTATGCCACAAAATAATGATAAAATGCATGTGCACAACAATTACATGTGTATTGTTCATATGTTTAAATACTCATAGCGTATGTACTTGATCCAGCATTTGATTAAGCAGGGAAGATTTAACATTTGATTCAGTACCCAGCTCCATCAGATACAGTGACAAGACCAGGTGAGAACATGCTAGCAACACAAATTCAACACCTGATTCAGACGTTGTACATGTATTTCTGCCACAACAGCACAAAATAATGATGTTTGAACCAGGACTTACAAAAACGGGGTCACAGTTTGGAGAAATTACAACATAACTTCTCTTCCATTCCAAACTGTCACATGGACAACGTAATAATCACCATAACGTTATTGATGAATACAGAGAAACTGTTTTAAATTTGTTATTTACCTTAATGTGTACAAAATGCTAAATACCCGACACAACAACAAGACAATGGCTGTCTGTATTTTAGTTATTCAACAATAATCATTCTTTCAGATATATTTTACGCATAATGGAAGAAGGCTTACCGGGCAAATGCGGCAGAAAAGAGCTCAAACCTTCCTTCACTTTCTTGCTTTTTTGATACGTTTGGTCGAAGCCATGTAAAAGGTTGCTATTAGTTTCAAGCGGCGTGGCTGAAATTAATAACGACGTTAAACAATATAAATAAGAATCAGTG
This sequence comes from Dendrophyllia cribrosa, assembly GCA_024195265.1. Classification (NCBI taxonomy): domain Eukaryota; kingdom Metazoa; phylum Cnidaria; class Anthozoa; order Scleractinia; family Dendrophylliidae; genus Dendrophyllia; species Dendrophyllia cribrosa. The sequence continues at coordinate 39,527,900 of JAJLRJ010000008.1, read as the reverse complement.
ACAAGACGTAATTAACCACACAAGGAAAACAACTTTGTTAATGAACTCACGAGCATCGTCCCGTAGAAGATAAAACGAAGAGGTTTGCGTTGACGGTGTAGGTGTCGAAGTCGTTGAAACCATTGTCGTTCGGAAATTCACGTTCAGAACTTCTCCATAACCCACGAAAGAAGACTTTACGTTTAAACTGGCGCTCGTTGTTGAAGTGTTGCTTACATTGTTCAAGGCGAGACTTTGAAAGGAACTTTGTCTTGCTGAATCTATCTGTTGTTGTCGCGAAAGGCTTTCCATTCGTTTCCCAAAGCCGCCATTAGAAAGTGATTACCCCTGAGGCGTTGCGAGCGCTGATATAACAACAACACGCGTGATATCGCGCGAGACGCGCGTGTTGTTTTCGCGCGAATTTGAAACTCTCCCGCGTTCAGCGATGACAACTTTTCTCTGAAATATTAACCCGGAATATAAATAAACTGCGTACTTTTAAATACATTATCAGGTTTTTTATGATAATTTCTGTCATATTTCTGTCATATTTGTGGTGTTTCGTGATCCGTTTTTGACCAAGCCTCTTCACGCCCGGAAGGAACTGACTAAGAAGTCTGGATCCGACAAATGACAAGAATCTGAGAATAATATATTCAAGCGCTTTGCGCCTTTTTACGTCGGGACTGGCCGGGAGATTTTGCAAGGTTTTAAGAGTGCTTGATAATTTCAGTTAAGCACCATGAGTATAAGCAGCAGACCTCTTCGTGGAAGCAAGAGTGGAACTCCCTTCGAAGCTCACAAAGGTATTGCTGTGGGCTGTCTAACGCGATACATGAGTGCGATTTAGCTCTCAGATATGCGGCGTCGGCGGCCGTTTCAATTAGATTTAAGCTTAACTTCTCCAAGTTTTAAATTGATTCAGACACTAATTATTGTTTCGTTTACATTCTGCAACTGTTGGATTTATGGACGACTTATTCTTCGCAAAAAGATAAAGAACCGGTAAGCAACCGTTCCTTCCTTGTAATAAATTATTACTTTTCCTGCTTGTGCTAAACACGTTTTCGCGATTCGTGCACACGGTATCTTTAGCTTGCTGTGTTCTTGACATAACCGATAAATTCAGCTTAACTACCCCACCCTTTCACTCATTCTTTAGAAAATACAACAGACTAATTAATAATACACTGTAATATATAAGTGCTCGCAAAACAAAATGCTTTGATCGGTACATAATGCTGAATAAATCGCGAGCTTTCGGTCATATTGTGTGCATTGCAAACTGATAATATTTAATGTCAATCAACGCGATTTGGACTCTCGCAGCTGTTATCTAATGTAATGCGATGGAATAATGCATATCATTGTTTATTTGCTTGTATTCAGAGGCAGTTTTATTTTTTTTTTTGTAAAACAGACTTTTATCTTTAGGAAGGATAGGGTGTCATAATTTACATTTCTGATAATTAATTTTGATGTTTGATAACATCCTAAAGGCGTCAAGGATTTATTTTGCGGTTTGATTTTAAGCTTATCAGTCCTTGTAAAAGCACTTTTTTTATCCGATGTCATGCATGTTATAGTCACATGGCTCAAAACAAACTTGGCATTGGGTAAGGAATTTAACTCACCGATTACTATCATTTTATTGCTAATTACAAAGCTCGATAAATACATTTGACCCAATCAAAATGGCTTCCTTCTTGCTTGTGGGGGGGGGGGGGGGGGGGAGATGCAAAGGTGCTTGCCAATACCCTCTTGTAAATTACACCCCTGCCGTGAGCAAAAATATTTCCTAGAGGGTATTATTTTCTAATTAGTACACTATTGTAAATTTTGTTAACCAAATTTTAATTAAATCATTTGTCCTGTTTAATCTAATTAGCTAAAATATTTCCATTTCTACCATATATGGTATGTTTTTATGGTTATTATCTCATTAGGTGTATGTTGTGGTTCAAATTTTTCTTTGCTTTGAAAATTTTTAAACCAGTTTTATTTCTATTTTCCTTTGTCTTAGATTCATTTCCATAATATAAATCTAAACAAAGGAAAAATATATATCAAACTGGGGTCAATTCAATGAAACTTTTACAAATGTAGCTATTGTTTTCAACCTCTGAAACAATGGTAACACTTGTAAATTGCACCTGTTAAAATTTTATTGAATTGATCCCTGGTTTGACTAATTTTCAAACCAGAGAAAAATTTACACCATGACATATAATTTTTGCACTATTATATAACTCTCGCACCGACACTGAGCTGAAAAATTTGTTTTAGTATATACATTTGTACCAAACCAGTGGGTACCTAGTCACTTGATTTTTACTTTGTGTGCAAAATCCAGAACAGTGCCTGAAGGTGAATAGGTGCTATTCCCGAGTTTGAGTAGCCAACTGGAGTGTGTGAACAACGTCCACTATCTGATGGTCTGGTATATACTGAAACATTTAATATACATAATCAAGTTTTCTTGTTCTGTGCACAGGAACCAGGATATGTTGGTTTTGCTAACCTCCCTAACCAAGTGCATCGAAAATCTGTGAAGAAGGGTTTTGAGTTTACCCTTATGGTTGTTGGTAAGTGACATCCAATAATAAACCTTGACCTTCTGAAGTTTCATGACAATTTCTATTTTTTAGATAATAGTGCATGCATGATGTAATAGTGCTTTGATTGGAAACTTTTTTTGTGGGTTACAGTATTTCTTTAAATGTAATTTCAAGACTGGAAATTAATATTCACCCTCTGACACCAATGCTTGAAAATGTTTAAATGTTGTTTAGTTTAAAACAGATTTAGAAAAATACCTCCTAACATCCCATAATATTGGAGTGAAATATTTACTAAAAGAAACTGCAGTGACTTTTATTTACACTGTACCATTCCTGATAATTTGAGTCATAAAATTATACATTAATAGTTATTTTTAAAAAGGTTCAAGATAGAGACTAAAAAGTAGTTATTAAACTAAACAACAACATCGTGTTCGAAGAACGCAATCCTAATTTCGTGTTGGTTGTCCTGTGGTTTATGTGCAGTAAAATTTGAGATTTTTTGGTAGACAGTCTTCTAAATGGCCGCCCCTATTGTTTTTTTTCAGGGGCTAATTTCCGCCGGAAATTCCTTTGAACGCGTCTCCATAATCTTTGATTACTGCTAGTTTTAAACATGTTTAAGGTTACAGTGTACCTTCAGATCGAAAATTTATTGAAATTTTTTTTTGACGTCAAAATAAAGTTTACAGAATGAACTTTCATCCAAAAAATAATTATCGAAAAATAGTGACAATTGACGGAGAAATGACGGTATAACTTTTGTGGGCGGAGTTTGTTTATGAAGCGATATGTTTTTCTAAGCACTGTTTTCTCAAAGTTAATTTTTCGCTTGTAGGGGACACTTTAAAGAGCTACAACTCAAAGGAAATTTGTTGATTTTCCTCAAATTTGGACAGAAGCTAGGCTAACATATAATCAACAAAAAAGTGTCGGCAAATTTCTTATTTCCGAAAACTTTTTCGTCAAGAGCCATTTCCGTGCGATCACTTCAATTTGTTTTCTCCCTTTTTCGAAAATATTCTGTAACTTTTCACTGCAATTGAATATGGGAAATCGCCGACACGTTTTTTTAGCGCTTCGTGTCCGGAAACCCGAGAACAAATCAAATTAGCAAAATACAATAATCGCTTTGAGTTATAGCGTTTTAAAGCTGATTCGGATGTTCAAATTTAGACGTCGTAAAAAATTCGACAATTCATTTTATTACCAAATGGTTTCCATATTTAGATAGCCAGCTCTATAAGCTTTAATTTGATATCTGGGTTTAGGTATATTAAGTGTAATCTTAAGACGCTAGAGCTGTTATACTGGAGACACCCCCGAAGGTACATTTTCAATGTACACTGTGACCTTAACTGTTGGTGTGACTGGGTGTAAATGACCAATTAACTTGTTAACTTTCGACAGGAAACATCTTAACTTAAAAACCTCCAGGACTGTGTTGAAATGTTGGAAAGCCTAATTTACTTGAAATTTTCACCTTTTGGAATATTTCACATGCACAACATGGGGTTTAGTATTGCCGAACTTACATTTTGGCAATGAGAGTGAGACATCTTCTGTGATGTTTCCCAGGGGGTGGGGGTGGTATCCTGTATGTTTATGTTTGGGTGGGGGTGTGCCGCTGTGACTCTAAAACCCTTACCCTATACCTACCAGACCATGTTCAGTCAATTTTGCAACCCTATACTAGACTAGACACCAAAAATCCCTACCCTATCCCAGACTTGCTACTTTTAGAACTGTATGACACTATTAGTGTTTTTAATGGAAAACCATCTGTCAACAATGTTGCTGCGATGGTTTTATTTTGGTTAAGGGAAGGCTCTTTCTCTTCCGAGTTTCAATTCCTATTCTGGACCTAATTCTCCATACCACTGATTAGTTTCCTGGTAAATGATACCCTTTACATGTATTAGACCAAAACTCTCAACTGATTTCTATACCCTATCCCAGACTAAACTGCTTGAAAATCATACCCT